>JAJOZX010005007.1:0-356862 GCA_023014485.1 Bathynomus jamesi | reverse complement strand
ATTTTCGATGTTTGGATGTTTCTGAAGAAATTCTTGTTATAGTTTTTTCCATTTTTAGCCAGAACGTCGAAAATGTCTGCTGTCTTCTCTGTCACATACGTAGAACGATAGAGTATTTTCTGGTTTGAAACACTAATATGTGACTTGGCTTGAGTGACTTGGCTTTTGCTGGTCTAGTGAGGTTTGCAACCATCTTTAGTTTTTCATTAACAGCTACGCGTTGTCAAAGAACGAAAGTCCCACAATTTCTTCTGATAAATACCAGAGATGTTGTTTGAATGCATTACTAGCAACATCAGCTAGTGGCTTATTGGGATAGTCTCCCAATGAAGATAGAAGAGCTAAATCATTCCTTGGAGCTTTTATTGCCATTGGTGCTTCATGCCAGTACTTTGCATAAATGATTGTAATGAACAAGCACATTCCTGCAAACTGTTCTCCTCCCGCGCCACATGGGAAAAGTTGTTAGTTTCTAGCAACCCTTAATATGCTTCAAAAGGGTTCAGATTTTTACTGTAACTTCCTTTACCATAGTGGAACATGGGCGGCCTTGAGGAGAATCATATTTTACAGTTTTATATTTTTCCATATAAAAGTGAACCACCCTAGACTGTACATGGTGCAAAAAACATTCCAGAACTGTGGAAAAATCATTATGAAACCATATTTAACTGTCTCGGGATGGGGGGTTGGGGGAATAGACTAAATATATGTCTAATGTAGAATGCTCTGAGGAGCTACTAATTAATGACTCAGAAATTTGGCAGACTATTCATAAGTTAGATGATAACAAAAGTTGTGGCATACAAGCAGAACTTAAAATGTTGTAGCCCTCGTATAATACCTATGCTTGCAATGTGGTTTCACAAGCTGTATGATACATGGGTACTTGCCACAGTCCATTTTGTCAGTTGTATTGTTGCCTGTTGTTAAAAATGGCGTTTTTTTTTAAATTTACTGACTGACTGACTGGCTTTTTTAACTAACTCATATAAAATTTTGTAGAAGTATGGCCAGACTAGATGTATGTAGACTAGCAACATGATTCCCAACGTTTTGTGGCTCAAGGCACCACAATGATTATCCATTTTGTTTCGTAGTAGCCAGAAACATTTTCGTCTCACACTGCTCAACTTCCAGTTTCCACCAATCCCTTAACACCACTTAACTTCATTGGTTTCCGTATTGACACAATAAATCATGTTTTGTTTCATTTGAAATTTCCGAATGCTCACTGACTTCATTTTCAAAAACCTACCTTTTTCGTCATTATGAAATTTTGTCGCATCCTTCAAAGAATATGCGAATATGGAACGTTATTTCGTGTGAAGGCAAAATTTACACCCAGAAATTTTCACACCAAAAAACGGTGTCAAGGTCGGTATCTAATTTCCATGAGATTTTTTTTTTTATTAATAACAGGATCGGTATCTAGTTTCCACGAGACTTTTTTTTATTAATAACAAGATCGGTATCTAGTTTCCACGAGGCTTTTTTATTATTACTAGCTAAAGTGGGCTCTACAGGCCCACCTGCGGTGCTGGGGCCCTCGGCCTCCGTAATTGGAGGGCCGCAGGCCCCCAATTACTAGGGAGTCAATAGTTTTCGGTCAATAAAACCATAGAAAAAACCGCAGCCATGAAAATCTTAAGCTTCACAAATCTTGATACAATGGGTTCAGATGTGAAGCTTAAGATTTTCATTGCTGCGTTCGTTTCTATAGTTTTATTGACCGAATAATTGAACCCTCAGTAATGGTGGGGTCAATTATTCGGTCAATAAAACTATAGAAAAAAAGAACGCAGCAATGAAAATTTTAACACGCTAGAGTAAAAGTTGAAACAAAGCAAAGCGCATTTATCTCTATGTTCAGAATCGTAGACGGAGACTAACGGAGAGAAAGAGTAAGTACTCGCTTTTTATAATATAGATTAAAAATTTTTACGAGTAAATAAATTATACAGTTTATAGAATTTCTGTATTTAATCATTTAGGTAATGTTAAATTCAGTCATTATTAATTAATACTAATAAATTTAAAAATATATAAAAATGAGGGTAACTATTGTAAAACTGTAATACTTATAGTCTGTTGATTTCCCAAGTTAGATTTTGTTAATTTAGTATGAAGAACGTCGCTTTCACAGAGAAATATACAGGACAAGGAGTATAAACTTTAAATAATGCCGCTCTTTAAAGTTAACCTTCTGATATTCATGTTAGGGAGGCTATATTTCGTCTAACTCATTAAATTAATTTTCATTTGTTCCTACTACTTCTGGACGAGTCCAAAATATTATTTCTAAATTAGAAAACACAAAATCATCCATAACATTCTTGTGTTCATAGAAAAAATATCCATACCTTCGACTAAAATTATCGTTACTTCCTGAGGTATACATATTTCCATGAGCGTTACAATTTGTTATATAACACCCTTTTGTATGAAAGTAATCCTACATTCGCAAATAATATTACAGACCAGTGTGTGTTCAATCTGTATTCAGCAAAACGTTTTTGGAAATTGCAGTTAAATAGGGTAAATCATTGCTTAGAACCATGCTTCATTATCTCCAAATCAATATGGGTTCTGTAAGAAAAAATCGACTGAAATGCTTATCTTAAATCCTATGGAGAGTGTCATTGTCACCAAAGCGAGTAATCATCTTCGTTTTTATGGAATTGAGTAAGGTTTTTAATGTGATAGAACTAATATTCTAAAATATTACTGTTTTGGCTTCAGAGGTGCTATAAATGATTGGTTTAAAAGTTATTTGTTCGGTAGAGATCAATTTGTAGTACTCAACAGTGTCTGTTCTATTAAACTGATTAATAAATAACTGAATCCTATCGATTTTGCCACAAAAGCTTCCATGCTTCATATTTGCATATTCACATACGGACACTTTTAAAATTCAGTGCCGTATTTAAGGATGAGGTTCAATCCTCTCCCCAATATATTTTATTTCACAGTGTAGGTATATACACACACAGACTATGCATAGGCGGGTCTAGAGGTGGGGCGGCGACGTCTGGACCCTCCCTCCCCCTTCAATTTCTTGTAAGTGCCCTATTTGAATGATGTGTGTGCTTCTGAAAACAAATTTTGTTTTGTAAATAGATCATGGTTATTTTATTTTATTCAAATTCTATTTTGAGTCTTTATCCGTATACATTGTACTTCCAAATTTGTAGGTAGTTGTAATGGGTTTCATAGGTGCCCTTAGTATTAGTACTGTTGCAGCCAAATCACTATTTTATCTTTATCTTATTCTGATAGTTCTTTTAATTGGCAAGTCATTTGTAATTGTTTGAAAATTTTTGTGATAACTGTTGTACCCAAATTAGATTTTTATTTTGTATCATATTTGAATGAGACTGATCTAATAAACAATACAACTGATTTTACACTCGCTCATTGGTGGTCTGTTTTAAGAAATTTTTTTTGTACTGTGCCCTTTTTTCTTTGGACCCCCCCATTACTGAAATGTCTAGATCCACCCTTGCTATGTTTAAATGAACTAAGACTTTTCATTTATTTTCATCGTTTGGTTTTTACTCATGGTGAATTTTTATTGGCTCACGTCATGACGACGTTTTAACGTATTCAGTTGCCAAGGAAAAACAATACCAAAAATTTTAGAAAATCCTTCTTGTTTTGGGGGAAATAGCTCGCCCTTATGGCTGATAGGCTCGAGGAACTGAGGGGGCACGCGCCCCCTGCCCCTCGTGCTTCCCCCAACGCTACGCCCCTGACGGGTTATTTTTGTAACTGCTGTTACGATACGAGCACGTAAATGTCCCAACTTCATTCAGATGGCATTTTAAACACTCGTCTTTCAACAAGATGGGGCACCTTGTCATTACGCAAACATTGTTCGGTAGTACCTAAATGAACGATTTCCAAATCGGCGGATCGGACGTGGAAGCAGCAGGCCCTGGGCGGTTCGATCTCCTGACCTAACGCCCTTCGATTTATTTGCATGGGGCTTTATCAAATCAAACGTCTATCAAACGAGGGTTACAGATCTGCAAGATTTACGTGCTCGTATCGTAACAGCAGTTACAAAAATAACTCCTGTCATGCTCCAAAATGTGTTCCAATGCTGCTGACAGATTCGAACTCTGTAGAAATACTGATGGTGCTCATGTAGAATCATATGCTTAAGTATTCATTAAATGTATGCCGTCTATTATATTGTTATTGAAGTTTACCCTTTTTGCTACGTTTTCACTGAAATAGATAGGGACTTTATAAACACCCTGTATAACATATAATTCAATGTGCTAAATACGGGCCCCCAACCCCAGGACACCCCAAAAATAAAATACAATGATAATAATTAATTATCTGCCAAAAAATATTAAATAAGTAAATAAATACATAAACTCCTCTGTAAAAATTAGTAATAACGTGTAATTAAAAAAATAACACACCATTATGGGTCTGTTGGAGCTGGCTTCTTAACCATCAGTGTCTTAGCTCCATCGTCGCGTTTTTTTATATATTTTTTTTTATTATTTATGAAAAACATGAATACTTTTTGGACCGCGTTAATCCGAAACCGCGTAAATCAGGGGTTACCGTATATAACTGCTCAATTATGTTTAATATCTCTCACTAACTTGTTATTTTTGCTACTTATTTCACAGGGTATCATAATCATTACTATGTAATTCAGATATTGAAAAGAAGGTAAATTTTATTGAGGCTTCGCTCAAACTCAATATATTGTATCACATTTAAATAAATTGACTGTAAATGTAATAAAACTCTAAGGAATAATTTAAAGTAATAATTATTATTATAAAATAAATGCAAAAAACTTCAATTTTTTTTACGTGAAGGTCAAAATATGAAAATAAAAACCCACTCTAATAGACAGAGTTTATTTCCACGACAGTTTCGACGCCCACTGGCATCCTCCTCGGGTGGATACAGAAACACGAATGAACCAAAACAAGAGGGAAAAACAGTCCAGGACCGACCGTTAAGAAATTCGCACCTAGGTTAGATCCCATTCTCCCGACACCGGAAGGGCATTTTCATTAAGTACATTCGCGCAAATTTAAAACTATCTTCCTGTTCTAAACATACAGATTCTATTATTTTTTTTTTTTTGCATAATTATTACGTTTATTATTAAATTTATTACATTTAATATTGCATAATTATTTATTACAGAAATTATAAATTTATTATTACATTGGTTATTACATTGTTGTTTATTATACAGAACTTATAAACCGAAAAACGAATGAAAAAAGCCGATTAGGAAATAACCCAGAGACCATTGAGAAATTCGCACCTAGGTTAGATACCGTTTCCCGACACCGGAAGGGCATTTTATTACAGGGTCCGCTTATAAGTACATTCCCACAAATTAAAACTATCTTCTTGTTCTATACATACAGATTCTAATATTTTGACATAATTACTGCATTTATTATTGCATTTACATTTTTTTTTAACATTTATTATTATTACCTTTACCCTAATTATTAAATTTATAATATTACCTTTATTATTACATCTGTTGCATTTATATTTATTTCCACATTTATTACTTCCATTATTACATTTACTAAAAGCGAGTAAGGAAACAATCCAATCCAGAGACATTTAAGAAATTCACACTTAGGTTCGAACACGTTCCCACGACTCCGTAAGGGATTTTTTGACCAAGAATCTCATTAAAGGGTCTAACTTATAAGTACCTTCGCACAAATTAAAATTATCTACTTTTTCTATACACACAGATTCTATTATTTTTCTTTTGACATAATTATTACATTTATAAAGTACCTTACTTGATTCCCAATCTATAGCATGATTACTTTGGCTGGCGTGATAAAAAATGGCATTATTAGTATTACAACTTCTGAAGGCATATTTGTGTTCTTTAATACGGGTTTCAATATTTCTTCCAGTTTCTCCCACGTATACTAAATCACAATTTTTACAGGGAATGCTGTAGAACCTAAGTGTGAATTTCTTAAATGTCTCTGGATTGGATTGTTTCCTTACTCGCTTTTAGTAAATGTAATAATGGAAGTAATAAATGTGGAAATAAATATAAATGCAACAGATGTAATAATAAAGGTAATATTATAAATTTAATAATTAGGGTAAAGGTAATAATAATAAATGATAAAAAAAAAATGTAAATGCAATAATAAATGCAGTAATTGTCAAAATATTAGAATCTGTATGTATAGAACAAGAAGATAGTTTTAATTTGTGGGAATGTACTTATAAGCGGACCCTGTAATAAAATGCCCTTCCGGTGTCGGGAGAACGGTATCTAACCTAGGTGCGAATTTCTCAATGGTCTCTGGATTATTTCCTAATCGGCTTTTTTCATTCGTTTTTCGGTTTATAAGTTCTGTATAATAAACAACAATGTAATAACCAATGTAATAATAAATTTATAATTTCTGTAATAAATAATTATGCAATATTAAATGTAATAAATTTAATAATAAATGTAATAATTATGTAAAAAAAAATAATAATAGAATCTGTATGTTTAGAACAGGAAGATAGTTTTAAATTTGCGCGAATGTACTTAATGAAAATGCCCTTCCGGTGTCGGGAGAATGGGATCTAACCTAGGTGCGAATTTCTTAACGGTCGGTCCCTGGACTGTTTTTCCCTCTTGTTTTGGTTCATTCGTGTTTCTGTATCCACCCGAGGAGGATGCCAGTGGGCGTCGAAACTGTCGTGGAAATAAACTCTGTCTATTAGAGTGGGTTTTTATTTTCATATTATTATAAAGCTGTTAACGTACAATTTATTTACACAATCCATTCATTGTTGTAGTTTATTCGAAATGTTCATCTATCTCATCCAACAGGAACATGATTCGTCGGATGTTCATAAATTTTTAATACCTATTTTAGTGGGAGTTCGCTTGTCCCTCGAATATCAACTATAGGCACGTGCCTAGTGTGCCTATGCCTGTGGTCGTCCTTCCCTATTTATGTAAATTTTCAGCCTCATTATTTTTACCTGCGTAGCGTATGGTTGGAGCCGATTGTCATTCGTAAATGGAGTATCAACTCCGGAAGATAGATAAATATATATATATATATTATATTTTTTAATTGCTTCGTAATGTGAGTGGTACTTATTTGACTAATATCGCTGGTATAAGTAATATGTAGCAGGCGTATGATAGGGATGACAGTGGAGTTAATGCGTCAAACGATAGACAGTGCTTATACTCAAAGGTGGGCACCCGGGCCTCAAAAAGGACCGACGGTCCCGGTCCTTGCCTCAAACTGGACCGACGGTCCCGGTCACGGTCCTTTCTGAAGATAGGACCTAGGAACGACTCGGTCCTCGGTCCTTATATATAATATAAGTGAAAAATTTGATTAAAATGAAAAATGAAATTAAAGACACCGGAAATCTTTAATTTTATTAACGTAAATTATAATTAATACAATACATAAATGATGAAAAAAAGTTAAGTTAAATGCTTGAGTTTCCCTTCAAGAAGACTAGCATTTCAAGACTAGCATCTTCTTTAGAACTTCAAATAATCACTAAACACGCTAGAATCACTAAAAAAGACCGTCCGGACCGGACCGTCCGGAATTGCTTAAAAATGGACCGTCGCTCCTCATTTCGGTCCTCACTGAGAAAAGGACCGACTTTCCCGCTCACGGTCCTTAAAAAAGGACCGAGTTCCTGGAGTTCGGTCCTTTTGGAACTCGGTCCTGCCCACCTTTGCTTATACTCTTATTATATTAACCTTTTAAAGTTTTAATACCATCAGGAAATACATACTTAAAATCAAGATGAAGATCTGAATGTATGAAAAGCTGAGCTCTGTGGCAACGCGTCTTTGCTATTTGACAAAAGATACACAAAAAAGGTGAAAATAACTCGAGTAATATTTTAAGATTTAATGCACTACATTCTGTTTTCTAAATTCGAAGCTAAATCATGTTTTTAATAGTCACTATCTATATAAATTCGGTAGCAAATGTCATTTATTATCACTTTAAAAGATTATACGCACCAATGAGAATGAAGATAGGCGAGTAGATTTCCCGCCCTGTAATTCTTCTCACTCGATTTCATTGTTAAGCCTAAAATGTTAATTAATTAAGCGTCTTTGCGATAAATTAAAGACAGTCTTTCCTATTTATGAATCATGAGTTACTGTAATTGACTAAACAGTTGAATTTATATAAGGTCTCTTAATTGCTTTCAATTAAGTTCTAAAGTGGAATCACTTGTTTGGTTTATGATTTTATTTTTGAGCCAGAGACTCGCTGAAAAGGATATCTCGCAACGCAACAAAATAAGATTCTTATTCCTGAAATGAAGTTCTGTATTCCTTATAAAGTATTTATGCAAACTAATATTTTTTGTCGTAAGAGTGAATTTTTCAGTATGCTGATGGTAAAATCTATTTCATTTATAAAATCTTTTTAGAGTTATTTGGCAGTAAACGCAGGATTTGACACCGTCGTTTGTGGATCTTTGTACAGAGGATTCACATCCTGGAATAAAAATGATTGCAGTCAATTTAAGTTTATTTGAATAATGTTCTTTTTCAGTTTTTTAAGACCATATCACACGGTTGTTTGTTGCTGTATTTTACTGTTGAATTGTGTCCCGCTTAAAAACTATTCGGGCTATTTAGGCATTAATTTAGTTTAAGAAACTCTTACCCTATTCCACTCAGCGTTTTTGGTTTCCTTTTGAAACTATCGGCATTCTCTTTTGTCGTGGATCGTCGTGAGTATTTTCCAGATGATGAGAGTCAACACACCAATGGCGACGATTCCACAAATAACGAAAAGGGTCACAGCTGAAAAGCGATGCGGAGTATTAGGTTGAATCAAACAGAAAACTAAACAAAATAAAGGAATCAAACAAAGCAAATGGAGTAAAAACTTAAAAAGCTGAAAAAATAAATAATAATCATTTATTATTTCCACACTAAAAAGGTATCACATTATGAAGGTATACATCTTACATGGTACACATAAAAAGATAATATTAAAAATGATAAATTAATAAATTCGGAAAATAGGAAATAAATAAATAAGTAAGAGTTAATTACTGTAAAAATACATAAAAGAATGGCAAACATCGTAATGGAGTTTTAAAAGGAAATATAAAGTATAAGAATATCTGAGGATCCTCTATATTTAAATGAACATTGCGAGCTTAGAGTTTAACATGAAACAATATCACTGTTGAAGAAAAAATAGACTACACATCGGTATATCCTCTCTCTTCAGACTCGTAGCATATACAGGGTGTCCGAGAATTATCTGTACAATTTTTGGCTGTTATCAAAAGTCAACCATAAAGTGTAGAAATTCCAGTGTTGTCCCATTTTACAGAGAATCTCATTAAGTTTTTTCTGATACCAAATTTTGACAAGTTTTTTAGAAATTCCAGTGTGTCCGAACATTATCTGTACAATTTCATCTTTTAATAAAATTCTTGATAACACACGTAAAATTCTTAAACAAAATTATTTAGAATCTGTATTTTCAAAAGTTTCTTTTATTAAAGTAACGTTGTTACAAACATTCGATATGTGCACCATTAGTGATTCGCAAAACATCCAATCGATACTCCAAATGTTGCCATGTACGCTGCAGCATATCCACATCAATTCGCTCAATAGCAGCTGTGATTCTTGCTTTTAAATCATCAATGTCTGTCACCCGCGTACATTTCTAAAAAACTTGTCAAAACGTGGTATCAGAAAAAACATAATGAGATTCTCTGTAAAATGGGATAACACTCGAATTTCTACACTTCATAGTTGACTTTTAATAACAGCCAAACATTGTACAGATAATTCTCGGACACCCTGTACATACGAGTACACACACACACACACTATATATCAGGGACGTGCCCTCTGGGTAGGCAAGGTAGGCAGTGCTTACCCTGAATAAAACTAAAAATATTAAATATAAAAAGTAAATGATTTTCACTTCATTATATAAATGTTAATTTAATGTATGAAATTCAATGTATAAATTTGTAAATGGATAATATTGTGTTAGAAGCACAATTTCCCCGTGCCTTTCAACCTCTATATATGTTAACGCTTGACAATGAAATTTTCCCACGTGCCGTGAGTGGAGCTCCAAGCTGTGACAAATACTGCGCTATATAAGCAGATTTAGTTCTGCTTTTCACTCAGTGTTTTGCCGTTCGGGCACATGGTCGGGTGTGTGGCTGTGCGCGCGTCTGTGTTGTTTGCCTCTGGTGATTGAACTAAATTTTAGACATTTTATTTCAAAATTTAACCCTTTTCAAATATGGACAGTGAGTATCTTAAGAATTTTTCTAAACTGTCTTATGAAGAAAGGTTGAATGTGATTAAAAATGGTAGGCCGACACCGGAACTGAAACAGTTGCTACAGCGTAAAGGAACAAAAATAATCAGAACGTTTCAAACGACGTGGTACAGCAAGAAAGAGTGGTTGTGTGGTTGTGTTACAACAGGTAGACTCTTTTGTTTTCCATGCTTGTTATTTTCCGTATCTAGTGAAAGTGTGGATAAGAACATGATATTGTGATTTAAATAATTTGACTAATGCTTTAAGTAAGCACGAGAGGTCTGCTGCGCATTATGAAAGTCAAATATCGTTGAAAACATTTGGATCTACACGAATCGACTTGAGCATAGATAAGCAAAAAAAACTTAGCATTGAAATTCACAATAAAAAGGTAAAGGAAAACAGAGACATACTGAAAACATTAATTTCTGCTACTTGCTTTTTGATTAAACAAGAACTTGCTTTCCGCGGTGATAATGAAGATAAATCCTCTTTAAATCGTGGAAACTATATTGAGTTACTGAACTACAGTGCAAAATTTGACCAAAATTAGCACAACATTTACAGACTTCATCCGTGTTTTCTGGCGTTTCTAACAAGATACAAAATGACTTGATTGAAGCAGTAGGCATAGCTGTAGAAAATAATATTAAAGAAGATATCGCAAGATCCCCATTCATTGCTATAGAAGTGGGTGAATCGACTGATATTTCAAATACAGCTCAATGTTCCACAGTTTTAAGATATGTATTGGATTCTGAAATTAAAGAGGCTTTCATAGGATTTGACGAACTTAAAGACAGAAGAGCTACTGGTGTAACAGAATGCATATTTAAAAATTTAGATAAATACAACTGTGCTGAGAAGCTTGTAGCACAGACATATGATGGAGCATCGGTAATGGCATCGCATTTAAATGGCGTTCAAGCTAAAGTAAGAGAAAAGGCATCATCAGCGTTATTTACCCATTGCTACGCTCACAAGTTGAATCTTGTTCTATCTCAGTCAGCGAAATTTATACCTGAATGTACAATCTTTTTCAAGACCATTTTTCAATCACTCTACAAAACGAACGCAATTTCTTGATGAAATAGTACATAAACGCATTCCAAAGGCTGCACCAACGAGATGGAGTTCTAACTCAAAGCTAGTGCAAACTATTTTACACTATCATAGTGACCTTTGTAAACTTTTCAACAACATTGACAGCAATCCTTTATTGTGGGACTCAGATACTTTAGTGAGGAGTAATGGATTTTATAATTGGCTAACGAAAGATTCGACATACTTTCTTCTCATGGTATAATTATGATAAGATTTTCATTAGAACTGACACACTCTTCAATATCTTACAAACTAAAATTATAGATATTCCATATTGCATTGAAAGAATCAATGAAACAATGAATTCCCTCGAGGGTCTGCGCAAAAATTTTGATGATATCTATGAGAAGTTTGAAGAATGTTTCAAAGAAAATAACTTGACTGAATCAAAATGTCGTACAAAAGGTCCAATTAAAAAAGAAAGAGAAAGAATATTCTGTCTAATATTGAATGATATACTGCAGCATATGGAAGCAAGATACAGTGACTTCAAAAATTTACAATTTATTTCATTAGTTGATAGTAAAAAGTTTCTAAAACTAGCTACAGAAATTGATAAGGATGCACTAGAAAGTTTAGAGAAGAATTATGGTAACTTCTTCGATGTCATAAGATTGAAAACTGATCTAGCTGGAATTTATAGTGCACAAGTGTTCAGGGATAAATCAATTAAAGATTTGCTTGCTTTCATATTTCAAAATGGACTTGAACTAACGTTTCCTGAAGCGGTGAAGCTGTTGCAATTGATTTTAACAATTCCAGCTACAACAATTTCTGTTGAGAGGTCATTTTCAGCTTTGAAAAGAATTAAAAGCTACACCAGGAATAGAATGAAACAGGAAAGGCTTTCATCACTTGCCCTAATTTCAATTGAAAAGGAAAGATTTACTAAAATGGAGCAAAATCCCACTTACAATTTCTTTGAAAAAATTACAGATATTTTTGTTACTAACAAAGAGAGAAGAATGGAATTCATCTACAAATAAAGCGGTAAGTAAATATTTGTTGTTGACCAAAAATTAGCACAAATGGTGCGGAAGGGGTTAATTATGCTTAAAATTCGTTGGTGGCTGGGGCTCCGCCCAGGAACCCGCTGGGGGATGGGGAGCTCGCGCCCACCCCAGACCCCCTAGCTTGGAACCGCTCGCTTCGCTCGCGCATTGAGTCTGCCTACCCTGAGTATTTACTCACGGCACGTGCCTGCTATATATATATATATATATATATATATATATATATATATATGCCATAAAATTACAACGTATCACTGAACTGGTTACACTATAAGCGAAGATTAAGTAACATTGAGAGTTCTGAAGAGGGCACCAGTGCAGTCTTAGAATCCAGGAATGGCTGCGCATAATGCATTGATAAGATTACTTAGATAGTTTTTTTAGGAGATATTTGAAACTGGAATAAGGGGGAAATGCTTGTTTGATTACAGTAGGAAGGTTATTTCACAGTGAAGGAGCTATAATTGTCACAATGTCATTCTAACAGAAAGAGATCTTTTCATGCTGGTTTGATGGTAGTCATTATTTCTTAGATTCATGTCAGGATCTACAAATCTACAGAGTTAGGGCTAGTAGTATAGCCGAAAAAGGAGAGTGCAGGGATGTTGCAAATTATTACGTAATGTTGCAAAGGGGGTGGGGTTATGCAACAACTCAATGTTGCAAAGGGGGTTATGCAACAATTCAATGTTGCAAAGGGGGTAGGGTGTTGCAAAAAAGGGGTGGGGGGGGGATGCTGCAGGTGCAACAAGGAAACTTGGAGGCGGCGTTATCCCCAAGAGAAAGGAGGAGAGGTGTTCACCTGGCAGGAGCCAAGTGTATATTAAGACCAGCTGAGTAGGCGTTGTCTTATAGACTCCTAATCAGCCAGTTGGCTTAGAAGGCGTAAATGGCTTGTTCAGGTTGAGTTGCCAGATACCACTTTTTATTGTATACATTATTATGGAGAGTTGCCAAATACCGTTTTAATTGTATACATTATTATGGAGAGTTGCCAGATACCATTGTTCAGGTATACAGTTGCCAGATTGTACCATTTATTTTCTTAAAAGTTTGTTTAGAATTCCGCTAGTAGGTTTAGAAGGCGTAACATGATATAATTAACCAAAAGAATTAAGTAAAACAACATTGCATCATTCTGTTTTATTATAAATATATAGAAAATAAATATACATTTGAATGATCAATAATAATAGAAATATGAACGAGGAATATGCATATAATCATATATCCATCAATATACAGTACAGTACACACACACACACACACACACACACACAATTATGGAGATATATAGAAAATAAATATACATTTGAATGATCAATAATAATAGAAATATGAACGAGGAATATGCATATAATCAAAAAAATATATCACACACACACACACACACACACACACACAATTATGGAGATATATAGAAAATAAATATACATTTGAATGATCAATAATAAAATAATAGAAATATGAACGAGGAATATGCATATAATCATATATCCTTCAATATAACAGTACAGGAGAAATATCACACAAATATGTTAAATATATAAATACATTTCACTTTTTTTTTCAAAATACTAAACTCGCACTTAATCGAGTCTACAATTACATCATTATTGCTCTGCATTACGCAGTATATGCGGTTTAATAATATTTCACCGCTTAAAGTATAGGGAAACCTGTACTCGATATGAAGGGCTTTCATATCGTTCAGTACTATTTTTGTTCCCACTTTACAACCGGTTGGTAAGTCATCTTTAATACGTCTAGAATACAATCAAAGCACGCACAAAGAGTTCATCGTTAGCTACATTATTAAACACAAGTTTATAAACACGCTTTCCAATCGAGGGTTTATTTCTACCGACCCGAACTTTTCAATCGTGAACTCGTCTTCACTCAACATAGCGGCAATTGAAATAATCTTCTAAATCGTTACGACAACTGCTCGTTATATAAAGAAATAGTTCTTCAGGGTGAACGGCGTAGGTGAGCTCAGCCCTACACTCGGTAAACCCATCGAGCAGAGCGGTGTATGCGTATTCAAGTACTGTATCAAAATAAAGCATATCCGTAACACGCGCGTCTAATATAGGTTTCAGCTTGCGGAATCCGACGATTTCAAACATTCTGTCGAGGATGAAACGGTTTCGCGTAGGAACAAGAGCGTTATTATCAGAAGCATTCTTCCACATCAGCCGTATATCAATGCATGGCCGATCGTTATTTATACACAACGTACATACAACGGCGTATGAGGGTGCGTCACTAATCTGCTCTCTTCTACCTACGTTAGCAGGTATTTTATAACGATCTTCACTCCACTTCTCAACTATCACGAAGATTCTATTCATCTCCTCGACACTTAAATAAACCCGTTTGTTTGTTTGTCTACATTCCGTTTCCAGTACATAGCTAACGGTACCGGATTTACGCCTGAACACGCGCAACGATTTCGTCACGGACACATCGTACGAGGCGTTGAGAATGCTGCTCAAAGGAAGTTCCATCGTATTCGAGGAGCGCACGTCCACTCGGTTCAAGCTCTGAGATAACTATGAGCCGTGTGAGGCACGCAGGTAGGCAGGAACGGTTCGATGGGCGGCTGACTCGATGATACGTGAATGGGCTTGTTCGAACTCGTATGATCCGCGAGTCGCACCATAATCGTGCGGCGAATTGTTGTACATATTGGGTAGGTGTTTTTCCGCTACAAGAATTAATTTCGGTTTTATCACTACCAGACTACGCACCAGACAGTTTCCCTCAGGATAATTTTCACGAACTAGGCACATTTTATAATGTTTTACTAAACATCTTCACACTCCGGCGCACTATTTGAGAGGAACATATGCTCATATTTTTCCTTTCTGCCCAAACGATACTCGTCTCTAAAGTCTGTTAAAAACTCACGCAGGGCACTAGCCACAACCTCACTACGAACCTCATCATGATATACATTAATATAGTGATAAAAATACTTAAGATTGTCCATGATGACGAGATTCACATTTTCAGTCGTAGGGTATGAGTAATCGACATGGTGTAACATGACATAATACCGCTTGTCACACCACCCATCCACAAGACTCATTATCCATACCTGCTGCTTCTCTTCTGCACGCGTTGTTTCTTTTACTTCACGGTATATGTGAGACTTTATAAAGTTTAGCTCTACAGCATACTTCAGCACATCGTCTGTGCAACGAAAGCCTTCAACGGTCTCACCAGAACATCCGTAGAGTATTTGTACATCTTGCAACTTCGCACAATCCAATGTGGTTTTAAAAGAGGCATAGGAGGGGGAATAGGAAGTTTTTCGGTATCCACCACATCTTCACACTTTGCTGAATACCATTTCATAAACGTTGTACAAGCAATATTAAAGGTAGCCATTTTCTTCTGAATACACGTCTGATCTCCTTTTTTTCTTCTACGCTGGCGAATACACGTCTGATCTCAAGGGCTTACTGCAGTCGACTGACCACGCAGGGAATCCCGATAGTAGCATGACTCACGTTGCTGGTCTTACAGTGGGCGGAGCTTAGAACTTTCACCTGTGCACACACACAACAGTGGGCGGAGCTTAGAACTTTCACCTGTGCACACACACACACAGGAGAAAGTGAAACGCTAATTGAAACATGATTTATTTAATAAACGAGATATTCAAGTTATATATATTTACAAATACGATTTAATAAACGAGATATTCAAGTTATATATATATTTACAAATACGTGTAATAAATAAGTTAACAATAGATACATCAAAGATTATATACAAGACATTTACAAATACGTGTCATAAGTAAGTTAACAATAGGCGCATCAAAAGTTATGGTATCCAAAGGGTACGGTATCATAGGTACCAGGTAACTGGTAACGTTTCCTATAGGTGTTACGGCACACCTTCGTACCCCTAAGTTCCTTCACGCCCCCCAGCTTCTGCGCCCGAAAATTGTGGGTGCCTACAGTTAGTTGGGGAGGTCGTTCGCCCTCATCGTCCAAGCACACTAGATCCTTCAACGATTCAAAGTTAACAACCCGCCGATTCGCATGGTTGAGCGTAATACCCTTTGCCTTCACGATATATTTCATATCCTCCCCCACCCTCACCCGTACCCCATAAGTTTTAGGTCCTGTTGAGACAAAAGAGTCGGCGTATGCGTTGTCCCCATACTCATCCTTGATCTCATCAGTGAGCTCGCCGAGGAACTCCCCAATAGCGGGCATGTATTCACCCTCCCTCTCTGTGAATATCACGCTATCTGTATCGGCATACAATACTCTCCGCCCAAGAGAATGCAATAGACCCCAAAGTTTTATACGGGCGTAGGCTGTTGTGAAGCTGGCCACAGGTATGTTTGTAACCCTTGAGGTATCTGTGGCCAATTCAGTGTTGTACTTTATTATGTAAGTATTACCTACATTCACGATCTCCATGACCTCTTTATCGGGAGCATTGGCATAATCCCAGACATCACTATAACTTTGTGCCAAATGAATGTTCCCTTTGCCGGTATTCTGTGCAAATTTTCCCCATAGACTGTTTAGACACAACTTTGCACTAAAGCGCTTGCCAGGATTCTTTGCAATTTGGGCACGATCAAGTTGTATACCTTCGCGGTCGCGGTAACGTTGAATATAGGCAGACTTTTCATCTTCGGTATCAACTCCTCGCGGATACCCTGATGCCTCAACCTTATCCTTCAAAAATGCGTTTATATATGGTGTGAAAAGGTTGGGTAGCTTCTGAAACCTCCACACCTCATGTATCTTCAGTATTCTATACCATGGCGTACGGCTAGGGCCAGCTCAGGACTTGTATATACGCCTCTGATCTTACGCTGGTGGGGTATATGGTTACAATCGCCGTTATTCTCTTCCGCGCACTTCACGCACAGTGGGAACATGAGCTTGTGGTCGATAACGACAGGTAAGATTGGCATCCATAAATTGCGTGGGGGAGTACGTCTACGAAAGAGAGCCCAAAGTAACGATCATTCAAATTTCTTGAAAATTCATTGATGGAGGGCAGGTTAGGTCCCACCAGTTTCTCAGGAGCGCCCACGGGGTACGGATTGTTCTTCATCACGTATGGGTATAAAGAACAGAAATCGTAGTAATGGAGCTTCACGCCCTCCGTAGGTGGAAAGTATAGTCTGAATGGATTTGTACGTCCTCCAAACAAGCTATCACCACATTTGAGAGGATCCAGCACCATTGAACGCTTGATCGTGTTTATTTCCTCACGGTACACCTCGTCTGTCTCCATCCGTGCATCATATTCATGCTCCCACAAGACTTTGTGAGTGAACTGTGATCCTATAAGTTGATCGCGGGTGCGGGTCCATGCAAGACAGTCGGCAGGAGATCTACCGTGGATATCTCCGGCGATTCCGCACTCAGGACGGGGGCATCCATGCCACCAGCATCCGTTAAAGGAGTACACAGTCTTCACACCAGTGACACGGTTTTCACTTAACCCATCAACCCAAAAAACACGTCCATTAATCTTAATGGGTACTTCACCCGTGTTGCGGGCGTGCTTTATGTATACACCTGTCTGTTGCTGTAGGTGTATGAGCCAGTAAATAGCCTTGTGTCCGTAACTGCGGGGTTTGTTTCGGTGAATAATGGCTAAGGTGTCTTTAGGCATGAAGTTATTCTTGAACACCGTAAAACATAATGACGCGATGGTGGTTGCGACTTGCAGCGGATCGCATTTGAAACGGCCTATGTACATCCTTCTAAAGGCCTGGAAACATACTCTAAGCACGCGCACATCATTCACGCAATAACGCTCACATTCATCAGCTATATTATAAGGGTTACTTTCATTAAAACTGTTGTAGTATCGATCAAAGTCTTCACGTTCATCTACACTCATAGTTAAAATAATGTTTGGGTGGTGGTGGGCCTACGTAGTTTAAAGTCTCGCTGGTGAGGAAAGTGTAAGGGAAGTATCCTTTGGAAACTTCAGCTGCTACCCCCACCTTGGGTAGCTTTGCTAATTTACAAGGTGTGAATAATAAAGTGTCTTTAAATTGTACATTGCCTCTTATTTGCATCTGTATTAATTTGTTGCCTCTTTTCAATGGATCACCTGTAAATATCTCAGAGGATTCGTGTTCAAGCAACTCCTTATAAAGGAACTGCGTGTCAAACTTTGCCCCGTTATGGGCGAGAATATACACAGTCATTTTTTTGAACTTGTCGGCTAACTTGACAATATAGGACACAAATAGTTTCACAGGACTATCGTGGACATTCGTTTTAAAAACGTTTGTCCGTTTACCGCATTTGGGGCACTCGTCACATTCGATCCCCATACACTCATCACAGATAGTCTGGCTCACAAGTAAATGTGGAATTACCTCTTTGGTTTCAGCGTTCGTATATGTTTCTATATCGTAGTATACAGTTATACAAGGGTTATTTTTAGGCTTAGCATCTTTCATATAACATACATGCTTTACTCCATCCGCCTTATACTCCTCCTGGCATGTAGGACAGTGAATTTCGTCACACTTGTGCTTAAATTTCCCCAATTATCCATTGTGTGAAACATACCACATTCACAGATTCTCATTTTCCTGCACGTGCCAGTTGATTTATGGAGCTCAAAGCAGTTATTATTGAAGAATGTGCGTCTACACACATCACAGTCTCTCTTCTCAGCTTCAACTACACGGCTTTCACATTTGGTGCTTTTACACTGCTCACATACCATGTGACATTCTTTACAATGTCTCACTATATCATCCGCAAACTCGAGGCACCCCTTACACAAATCATGATGTCTCCCATATTTTCGACTTTTGTCATAACTCGCGTAAAGCCACCTTATATTACGGATGGGGAGATACGTTGTCCCCGACAATCCTAAAATAAGTAGGGGTCTTGTACGATCTCTCACACAGCTTTTAAAAACATACACAGTCCTACGACGATCATCCAACCCAAATACAACTATACGGACATTCATTTCCTGTTCTACCATTCTCAGCTCTTCAGGCCCATATTACAGTCAAATTCAAGTTCACAGTCTACAGCTAGTTTACGGGCACGTTCCACGACCGTAGGCAGCCAAATTTTTTGGTCCGTGTATTTTGTACAGTAAACATGTTAGCCAAGACTACTGCTATAAAGCCGCAACCACGATCGACGTTTATATGCCGTCTATAAATAGCTTGAGAATTGAGGTTAAGAGTATACGGTATGGCACTATGACCCGCAACACGGAATACACGATCAATATTTACCGTGAAGTTGTCCATATTGAAGGCTATACTACTTTGGGCAGCTTGCATTATACGTCCTAATATATATTCTACATCTTCAGCCGCCAAACGTCTAAATGGCACTACTACCCAATAATCATCTACATCACCGTCATCTGACCCGAATCCGAAGGACAGACTCGTCCTGACTTCACGCTCGTCGCGGTTCTGAAGAGCAAACTCTACAATACGCTGTACAACCCGGCGTAGCCCGCGCTCAATTCCATTGCTATACATGGCTCTAGGTCGACCCTGACTCTATACCGATTTCTAGTCAAGGCTGGGGTGGGGGCTGCGGAGCGCACCAACTCAAACGTTATATCATCCTCAACAGAACGGGGGGCAACTGTGGCGGATGAATTAAGGATATATTAGCGGAAGGTGCTGCTGGGGGGCTGTTGCGTAGGGTTGAGGGTTGGGGATCTATTACTGGTGCAACAGGCGCGTATTTCGGTCGCTTTATACCTGACGTGGGGTTCTCTTCATCATACCTCCGCTTTGGACGTGCTACCGGTATCGCTGGTGAGGGTTCGTTGGCAGGAGGAGATCACAACTACACTGTCGTCGGGTCATCCGTAATGTCGATGATGGGGTGCTGTACCTCATCGTCATTCACGGTTCTGTGGGAGAAGAAAACAAAATATAAGGAACAGCACTCAAAATTTGTAATATTTTGTAAATGATCCACTTAGGAGTGTGACGTGTTAGAAATGGACTCTGTAGAAAAATTCAGATTCACGAGCCCATCCACATGTATTATATCTGGACCTACAGGATGTGGTAAAACTGTGTTTATGCTTAAAATCATTAAAGAAAAGGGAGAGATGTTCTCGAAATTTGTGCATAAAGTTATATGGTGCTATTCGACGTATCAATCAGTGTTCAACGAGTACCAAGATGATATTTTGTTCCACAAAGGCGTATATGACGTTAATTCGTTAAAGGGAAATGAACATACATCATTGTAATTGACGATCTCATGTTGGAGATGGATAAAACGTTTGCCGAGACATTTACAGTATTCTCCCACCATCTTAACATAAGCGTGTTCTTCATCAATCAGAATCTATTTTTCAAAAATAGATACATGCGCGATGTGTCGTTAAATACGCAATATCTAGTCTTATTCGCACAACGTAGAGATGTATCACAAATTGGGGTATTAGCCAATCAAATGTTCCCGAATCAGCGTAAGGAGTTTTTGGAAGTTTATAAAGAAGCTACAAGCACGCGTTACGGATATTTGCTTTGCGACCTTCATCCGCGAAACACGTTTAGAGTGCTTCTACGAACGAATATATTTCCAAACGAGCCTGAAACGGTGTATATTCCAGAATGACAGAGACTAAAGAAATACCGTGAATTAATAAAAATCTATCATCGACTGCCCCGGGCAATGCAGCAGATGTTTATAAAAATATCGACTCCGACTTTTTAAAATGCATCTGTGAAATCTGTCTTAACGTTATAAATTGCAATGTATCAATGAAACCCCTCAGAAGGCTCGCCTACGCCGTTACAAGAACATAATACGTGCACTCGCTCGTAAAAGTCAAACTAGCGAAGAAAAAACGAATTATTGTACAAGGAGGGTCATTTCTCCCATCTTATTTGTTTTGGGTCCTTTACTGACTAGATTAATATAATGAAGAAAGTGGTAGTGATTCCACACGAGGTGTACGCTTCACTGCAAAGGTCAGAATCAGACAGTTGTAGATCCCCGTAAAAGCAGACTTAAAAGAATGGAAAGCGAATTGTAGCCCTATTAAACAGTGAAAAAACACCTGATGAGAAAAGATCTTATACCAAGAAGCTTGCAGAAATTTCTTCACGAGTACGAAAATTATAAGAACCGATAGAGATTCCTGTGGTTATTAGGCACAGCACGGCGATGGACATGGCGACATAGGGCTGTGCCGACGATAGCTGACCAACCAAAATTAACGGGTCGGGCACACAACATATGGAGCATGTATTAAAAAAGCACCTTCCCACATACATTGAGGAATAAAGGTTTAAGTCTTTATAATTTATTGAATGAGGATCCCAACATACAGTGGACCGATACAGGTGAGATCAGTGTGGAAAGAGCAAAGGTACAGGGATCGAATATCGTAGACATCGTCCATGATCTGGTGGGAAAGTAAGATAGACCCTCACCATGAGGATGGAAGCATATTAAAGCAAGACTACAACAGATAAATATCCCAAAGCAACGATAGGAAATCTAAACAGGTTAAAAGACTTTGAACATGCATCGCACGTGACACAATTGAAAACACCATCACCCCCGGCGGTAACACCTCTGAAAAAGAGAAAGAAGAGGATAAACAACGATCAACCCTACCCACGTGCCTCTAAAATACGCATATGGCTAACATATTAAGAAGACGCTATTATGATATTTCTAGCCCAGCCTCCTACGGAGGCGTAGATAGACTGTACAGAAGTGTTTACAATGATGGAATAGGGTAAAAAAAGATGTTGAGATGTTTTTGCTGGAGCAGGACGCTTATGCACTTCATAAACCTGTGAGAAAAAGGTTTAAAACAGCCAAGATAACAGCAGCATCGACTGATTCTATTTGGCAAGCAGATTTAACAGACACGCAAAGATATTCTCTGTATAACGATGGTTACCGCTACATCCTATTCATAATACATGTATTCTCTAGATATCTGTGGCTAATTCCTCTGAAAAATAAATCGCCTGAAACAGTTGCTAAAGCCACCAAAACGTTGATGTTGAAAGAAAACAGGGTTCCTGGCTATTTTTTTTATGGATATGTATGAAAGAATTTATTGGCCGAGCTTTTCAGAACATGTTGACCGAGTTTAATATCAGCTACTACACTACCAATTCTATGCATAAGGCATCTTTAGCTGAAAGAGTTAAACGTACCAGAAAGAAACGCATGCACCGCTATTTTACACATAAAAACACATACAGATGTATGGACATTCTGGAATCATTGGCCTCATACAACTGCTCACACCATCGCACGATTGGGACAACACCTAACGAGATTTTAGAAAGAGGTACGCGACAGATGTGAGAAGAGATGGAACAACAACAACAACAACACCACACCACACCACCACCAAGCTCTGCGGCTTTCAAGATCAATAATTATGTAAGGCTGTCGCGTTCGGGAAATAAATTCGCGAAGGGATTTGAGCAAGGCTGGATACGTGAGATTTTTAAAGTTAGGGCTATGGGACCTAAAGGCGAGATGATGTATTACGTTGAAGATTTGAATGGGAAAGAAATCGCAGGAGGTTTTTATCGAGAGGAGCTGCAGAAAGTGACATTTAATTTAGGGAAAAAATGTGTTTAAAATTGAAAAAATGTTAGGGAGCAAAGGTTCAGGAAAGAGAAAAATGTACCTGGTGAAATGGCTAGGATACCCAGAAAGCTTCAATACCTATATAAATGCTGATGCAATAATGAAGCTTAAATATTATGCCTAACCATTTCTACGTCACATTACCGCCCTCCTCGTCCCTGTCTGTACATCCTAACAACACCCTGGCCAACTTTGTAACGGAACTCCATGGACCCATTGAATTGGGTCGTTATTCGTATGAGGTGGGGATAGGCGAAATTCAGCTGGACACCCTCTTTTTAAATATTGATTATAAAGATCCCGTTTTTACGATTCTTAGAGACCTTAATGAATGTGAAAAAGCCGGGGTAACTCGGGATGAAACTATACGTATCGCCCGGACTGAGGATGCACGGTATTACAGTACAGTAGTAACACTAGGTCCGGGCCGTTATGGTGCGGCTGAGGATGTTGTGAGAGACTTACACGTATGTTTAAAAATCTCAAATCTTACGGCTGATTTTGTATACGAAATCGTAAACAAAGAAAACCGTACACATAGCCTTTGATTTTAGGATTAGAATAACATAAATATTGAAGACAGAGCTGTTCAAAATTATAACCGAGGGGCGATATCGATCAGCCTTCCAAAGAGATACCTTTCACGAGGTGCAACATGACTTGTCCAGCCTAATGTATCAGATGAAATTGGGGAAATTGGTTTATGGCTATACACCCCCAGACATGTGCTATATTTACACCAATATAGTGGAGCACCAGTTTGTTGGGGATACCCAGGCATGCCTGCTGCGCATTGCTCACATTCCCAACCATAGAGGAAGGCGTTTGAGTATTACGTATGAGAGGCCCCATTATGTGAATGTCGCAACTAATCTAATAACCAATATCTCATATATATAAGAACGATTGAGGGAAAAAAATTCACATTCGGTGATGGGAGCTTAACAGTGAAGCTGCACTTTCGACGCATTGAGTTATAATGGACAGAAAGCCTTTCACAGTCTATCGAGGTATGAGATACCAGCGTGGTAGTGGACTTGGATCCATTTCTTCAACCATACTACGTACGGCTGTCCCTTTCCTGAAGAGGGGTGCCAGATACCTCGGGAGGAAAGCGTTACAATCAGGTCTTAACACGGCAGAAGACATTGGCTGGGGCTAAACCTAAAGAAGCTCTAAAAAACATTTAAAGTGTACACGGGACGAAATCGTCAAAGATGCAAAGGGAAAAATGCGTGATGGTTGGAAGAAGAGGAGGGCTGTCCTGGAAGAAGGGATTACCACCACATGGCATTAAACATAAAAGGATATCAAAAAAGAAGTGTTCTAAGTGAATGAAACCTATGGTTGACCATTTTTTTGATTGATATAAGCTTAGGACATTGATCTCATGAATCATAGTTTGTTTACTACGTGTCGAGAGAGGAGGCACTATTTCTAACTCGTCATGGCACGCTTCATCTATCCGTGTAGTTCACAATGTTGTAAATCGGAGCTATCCCTCTTTGACATGCCCCCAACTCAAGTTTCTATTGAACACAGCGACTTTATTACAATTAACTCTTTAAACACAATTAGTTCCTCGAGTGCTCCAATAGAATTCGTGATACCCAGCTCAGGCCCTTACTTTTTTCACCCAAGCTGTGTGCACATGTACGCTAAACTACGTATAGCCCATTTTGATGGAACGAACTGCGATGACAAATGTGCTGTATACCCTGAAACAAACTTTCTGCACTCCATATTCAATCACTGTGACGTATATTTAAATCGGGTCAACATATCGGCAGGAACGGGGTACTACCACCTACGACCCTATCTAGAAAATGTGCTGAACTTTTCCAAAGAAGCGAAGGATACTTTTTAAGTGCCGAAGGCTATTATCAAGCTAAAGACGAAAGTAGTATAAAGGACAAATTTAAAAATTCTAAAAAGATATACGAGTGTTTTGGACGCCAGCATACAGACTTCACATTCAAGGAGAAGTTGCTTGTGAATGGGGTGGATATGAAAATAAAGCTCACCCGCACGAATCCTGAGATCTGTTTAAATCTGGATGCTGATCAGAAGAGGGAGCAAAACCCGTTGTGATTCACATTATGGAGACACCTCCGCGTACGGCGAGTGAAATTAAGTTCGCTTAAACAAAATGAAATTTAGAAAAATTTACTACATGCCACAGTAAAATATCTAATTAAGAGTACAGATCAAACTATACATAGGTTGGCATCAAAACAGATAGAAAACATTGCCCTTGGAAATCTACCTAAAAAGATATTAATTGGGATAAAGGAACACAATTCGGTCAATGGAAAATATAAAAAGAATCCCTTTAAATTCCAGAATTTCAGCGTTAAAAATATAACTATACGTTAATAGCGTTACGTTGGGGGAACATTGGAGACGGATTATTCATCAGACGCTGTGTTCCAGCTTTGTGCGAGAGCATATAGTAATCTGGCCCATATTGCAGATGATTGTGATGAGCTCGGGATTGGGGTAATGCAGAAATAATTCATCGATTAATTTAACCTTTATCCGTTTGACATCAAACCTGACTTCTCTGCTAGTGTAAATACACACTTAAGTCCACAACTGAGTGGAAACATCTCAGTCAGATTGGAATTCGCCAAGCCTATAGACGCGCCTATAAGTGTATTAGTATACCTCGAGTCACAAGCCCTGATAGAAGTAAACAGCTTTAGGGCGTTGTCACTGACTTGAAATAGATGCGAATACACTTCAGAGAGTAATGAATAGTGAACGAATCACACGTTCCAAATTTATCGGTGTGTTTGCGAAGAATGAAACATTGAAATTGCCAACTACGAGAGATTGCGGTATTCTTATTGTGAACACAGATGTTATAGGTAGTGAAGGGATTCATTGGTTTGCAATCTATTTTAAAAATAGGGACCGCATGTACTATTTTGACTCACTCGGTACTCAACCCTGGAGTGACCCTGTTATTGTAAAATTTCTTGAGCAGTTGCATATCCCCGAAATTGTATGGAATCCCTTCCGTCTACAAGGATATTTTAGTAATACTTGTGGGATGTACTGCCTTTCAATGGTATGCAGACAGATAAAAAGCTGTTTTCCGATTGTGCGCACTCGTTGTATAGTATGATGCTTTGTTCGTATATATATATATATTTGTTTCCAATAATGTTAGTTTGTGTATTCTGTAGGTTATTTAAGATGGAAATTGTACTAAAAACATGATTTCTTTCATTCAATAAATTGATGAAAATACATTGCCTTCTTACCCGAAAAAAAAGATCGAAACATAAGAAAAAAATTTACATTATTTCGTTAATGATGTGACAATCGCTGGGTTGACTGCTCGTTAAATCTTCTACCTCCGTATTCAGGTCCACGACCTGCGTTTCTTCAAAACGAAAAGATTGTATAACACTAGTCAAATCCTCATCGAACCTTAAAGGCGAAAGAATAATTAATTAGTTTATACTGAATATTTTTTAATAAAAACCCACTTGATTAAAACATGCAGAGTATACATATAGTAAAAGTATTACACTGTGAAGATATCTTTCAACCACTCAGAGAAATTTCTTTAAGAGAAAATGACGAATAACATTTATTATGGAATTTATAAAATTATTTAAACAGGACTCTAGCATAATATTAATTGCAAACTAATCTATAATTGCGGATACCTATTAAATGAAGCATTTTAAAAATGATGCGATGAATTACTACAACCCTCCACACACACACACACACACACACATATATATATATATATATATATATTATATATATATGAAATAATCCAGAACAGTGCTCTTTCTCCTAATGACAGGCACATTAAATAAATAACCAGTTCGCGAATAATTGGCTAAAAAAAAAAATTTACAGGCACATAATTACTTACATTTCTACGGCAGTCCCTTGCGTCGGATCGTAAGGAACGTCATTGTAAATATCATCAATTGTTTGCGTTGGAAATAATTCACCGGTCGGCTGCGTTAAAAAGATTAATTGTAGACACCGCTGCAGTGTCTCCATCTTGATATAAATCCGGTAAACTGTAAAGTTCTTGATTCATGACGGAGGGAATGTTTATTCACTAGTGAAAATAACTACTGTGAATCCCAGCTGAAAATATTTTTTATATGCATGATCCCCAAAAGACTAATAGGCAGTTCGTAGGCTTTGCTGATTGGTTGTCAATGTAACTGGGCGGGGCTATGTTAAATTTGTGTATCAATCGTAACACCGATATAACGGACCCACGATTTGGACGTCCTGATTGGCTGAGTAATGGTGTCTTTTTCTTCTCTCCGTAGACTTAATGTTCACATCTCGAGGTGAATTTCCATTTGCAATCTCTACCACGATGGTTTCAAATATTTGCAATATTATTTGCGCCCATACTATTCTCCGTTTTCCCATTTTAGAACCCACCCCTTCCATACAATATCCTCACCCCTTTGCAACATTGCTCAACATTTGCAACATTGGATTCTCTATCACGCCAATATTTTGCATTATTATTTGCGGTCATACTATTCGATCCTCAACTTTCCACATTTTGGATAGGGAGATGGACAATTTGAGCTGAGGCAAGTCGTTACAGGAATATCATCATCAGACCCCCCTCAGCTCAGTACCACAGGAAACAGAATTAGCGCCACTACTCTTCATAATCCTGACATAGATCATTACCAGAGACAGCACAGTAACATCCGATGGCACAAAGATTATTAGAAAAATAAGAAATCTAGATCTCTACAAGCAGAATGTTTTTGTAGAGATACAACAGGATTTAATCATTTTTGTACAAAATGAAGTATAATAAAAAGAATAGTTTCAGAGTTCATCCGGGCCCGAGACCCGGTTACAGCCGCCGGCGCGCGGTAAACGATCATCCTCCCACACAATTGGTTGGTAGATAAATGGGTACCCTGAGTGACCTAGTGGTTAAAACGCTGTGTTACTGGTGTTTCGGATTCCACGTTAAACTGTAGGTCTAAGGCGGAGTGAAAAGCTTGACCCTCGTCAGAATGAAAACTTCGGGGGGATGCTAATCGATGGCTACCAATAAAGTAGAACTTTTTAATGCAAGAAGGATGGGACAGGGGGTAATAATGTAGTAAGTTTTAGGAGAAATCGCTTGGTTTTATGAAGTTTAACACTGAGAAATTTCAACTGTTAAGGTACGGAAAAAGGTAGGAACTAAAATCCATGGAGTGCAAAAGATTAGACGCTTGGTACATACAATCCCCGATGAGCCGGGTGTACCTATGTGAGGTGGAGAGTAAAAGAAGCCAACTCACTACTTCATTTCCCCTACTTATCGCCACTCCTCGAGGGAAGAGGGCGATAAGCTTGATCTTTGTGAAATGAGGAATCGTCGTACGGAACATTTGAAAGGTATATATATATATATATACACGCTGGAAAGATGGGCCAAGGCAGAACGCCCACAAAAGTGCCCACTCTCATAGAAAAAAAGAATCCGAAATTAAGGTACATAAAATATTTTTTTCTTTTCAAAAAATTGTGCAAATGCCTGTATAATAATAATAATAAAAAACATTTTCATTCATTTCATTTCATTTCATTAAGAGACAATGTAAAGGATTAACACAAGGAGGGGCGACAAGCTTGACCTTCATGAAATGAGGAATCATCGCACGTAATAATAATAATAATAATAAACCTTTTAAACCATGCAAAGGAAAAATAAAATATAAAAATAAATTTAATGCGAACTGAGATGACAAACAAAATTTGGAGTCAACGGAAGCGTAAATGGGTTTTGGAGTGAATTGGGTCAACCGCAGCCTCGGGCAATCAGGTGCCGAGTGTTATATCGTTAGATTCTTCTGCCTTTCTTGGAATTAAAAAAAAGTTGTTTTCAAAGAAAGGATTGGCAAAAGTAAGTAAATACTTTCGGAAAAGTTAGTTAAAATGTTTTATTGTGTTTTTCTACACAAGCGTCGTTGTTTACATTAATTATACTGTGTGTTATTTGCAGTTAAAATGTATATATGTACGGCATGCGAAGGTGCCCTCTCAGGGCATTTGATTCCGCTCGTATGTAGGAGAATTACGATTCTGATTGATCGAGGACCTTGGTGTAGTGGATAGCATATCCGACCGGCAATTGGATGATCCCGGTTCGATTCCTGGGAGGTACCTCGTTTTTCATTTGCTCGTTCTCCATCCTCATCTTGTGCGAAACGCTCTTCTACACAAGCGTCGTTCTCTACATTAATTATACTGTGTGTTGTTTGCAGTTAAAATGTATGTATATATATATTATATATATTATATAAAGTGTGTAATGTTATTTTTGCTTGAAATTAGTTTGAAAACAAATGAATAAATTCTTCTTCTTTGATTTCGCGGAATTGTCTTTATAAAAAATAACAATTTGGGGTTAAAATCAATAATCTATGTTTTTTACTCCACCTTAGACCTACAGTATACAGAATAGGTACAAGGGGAGCTTATGTTTGAATGTAATCTGTGTTTTTCACTCCACCTTAGAAAAACATACGTCACTAAAATTTTTACTTTATTCGAAGAAAACAAATGAATAAAGAAATCCTCAATTACATTGATTTCGCTGAAATTTCTTTATAAAAAATAATAGACTTCTCATTTAATTCTTTTAAAAATTGGGATTCGTTTTGCGTCTAAATGTACTGTAATAATTCGAGCAATTATGGAGAACGTTTTCCTGTCTCTTGTAGGCTGTGTAAAGCTTTCGCTTAGCTAACTCTATTGAGAAGACACAGAGGAATGACAAAAGTAAATAGACACTTTCAGTAATTTACTTATTTATTATATTACTAAAAAAAAATAAATATTGGGATTCGTTTTGCATCTTAAATGTATTGTAATAATTCGAGCAATTATGGAGAACGTCTCCCTCTCTCTCGCCTTTAATAAATAAATAAATAAATAATATAAATGGTGCAGCCTGGTAACCCTGCATATAATTAAATTATATAGGAGTCTCTGGAAACTCGTCTATAAATAATAATTAAAATGGCGGTGTCTGGCAACTCACGACCCTCTATAATTCAGTGGTTCCCAACCGGTTTTGGCTTATGGCCCCCTTAGGAACCTTATTTTTTCCTGTGGCCCCCATAAGCATTATTTTCAGTAGGTAATATGCAGATTTAACTCTATTTTACAAAATAACATTTTCCTGTGGCCCCCTTCAAATGTGCCATGGCCCCCAGGGAGCCATATGGCCCCCGGTTGGGAAACACTGCTCTATATAACAGATGCTGGAACCCTGGACGCTCATTATGCATCTGGCTAGAGCCAGGCGAACACCCGTTTCACTTTCTTAGGTTAAGGCTTAGGTTAGGTTTCCCTCTGGGGGGGGGTGAGGACATCCCACCTTCTCGCCCAAAGACCCTCCTCCTTTCTCTCCCTCTCTTAGGTTAAGGTTACCCCTTTGGGGAGAGGTCATCCTCCCTTCTCCTCCCAAAGCTCCCTCCACCGTTCATTGCAGCTTGGGGATAACCCCTCCCCCTTGTTGCATACCCCCTTTGCAGCATTGACTTGTTGCATACCCCCCCTTCATTACAGCTTGGGGGATAAGCCCTTGTTGCATAACCCCTCCCCCTTTGTTACATAACCTCTTGCAACATCCCCTCCCCTTTGCAATATTTATCAACATCTGCAACATTGCATTGCAATATTCATTTTGCGGTCATACTACTATTGTAATGTAGTATCAAGATTAAAGATACTACATTAAGTTTCCACTGGCTTAAAAATTTCTGTGGAAAATCTTTTGTATGAAATAATTAGCATGTTACTGTTCATGCGTGAGTGGAGTGACTAGACAGAGGTAGGATTTGCTTGTGTAATGAATCTGACAGAGGTGCGTGGAGTGACTAGACAGGGGTAGGATTTGATATTTGCTTGTGTAATGAATGCGAGTTATAGTATATAAAACAATTTGAATTTACCTGAAAGTAATTAATGACAGCAAGTTACAGAACACATCAGAAAGCGTTTAAAAAACTTACCGTAAAAGTTTTATAACTTTGAAGTTGAAATTAGATGAAAAGTAAAAGATTTAAATAAAGTAACGATTTTGAATCTTAACAAAACTTTGGTTAGAGAAGTTTGTAAATATGATGCACTCATTCCTACAGTATAATTTTAAATGTTTTCATGATCTGCACCTCTTTAATTATTATTACATGTAAAATATATGAGAATATAAATTTGTACTCGTGTACAGACTACTGGAATTACTCAATTACAGTAACATACCTAAAATATCAATTTTTTCTGGACACTTTTGCGTGTTCTGAGCAAAGATTTCGTACTTCTCGTCAGTATATTTGTAGGTGAAATTGAACAGGCATCCGGTGAGTTCATCCTCAAAGGTGCATAGAGTGGCATATTCTCTCAACAGAGCTGCAAAGATGAACGATGAACAACCACTTTCATACAGTACTAATCTGTCATGCGCAGGAATTCAACAAAGATTTTTTACATTTTCTACTGAAGAAAACTTAAATTTATTTGTGCTTATATTGTACGAATGTTTTGTGCATAATGCACACGTAAGTGTTACTCCGTGAAATATGGCAGTTAATGTTTTTATGTAACTATGTTGATAATATTTCTTACCACTAAGAAAGGGCAACGTTTGAATTTTTCCATAGGTGCAGTTTTTGCAAGCTTCTCCCCTCAGCGTTCCGCTCCCCCAAACCTCGCACTGGACACAAGGACGAAACTCCAAACACTTTCCTTTTCCGCAGGTCTGAAAGTCACAAATACCGAACAATCGTTAGCATTGAGTCTTAAAAGAACCTTTAGATGCGACCAGCTTTTCGGTCTTCTTTATTAAAGTTCACTTTTTAAATCAACCAAACAGTTTCCTTTCAAGATATCGAACTGATAACTTCCGAACAACTTATTAAAATAGGAATTAATGCAAAATGAAAAGACAAGGGTTCTTGCATTAAACATGATTCATACCCCTAAATTACAAGCTATTAAAACTTTAATTTACTGAACATACACAACATAATTCACAACATATTGCTGAAATTAATAGAATTATATAAAATTTAATTAACAAGAAGTTTCAACGCCATTAAAATCAATAAACTTTACAAGAACAAAAGTATCTAACATTTACGTACAAACGCAATATAAAACTTTAAACTTAGACATATAGTCCTTGAAATAAGTATTCCTAAACAACACAATCAGTGGCCAAACCACACCTACAAAAAACAGTAACTAAAAATATCCCTATACTGATACTAACGTCTGAAGAAAGTGAAAAATTATTTTTCACCACAAATTAGACAACCCATAACACTGCGTCACATTGTGTTCCAATGAAATTGCATAGAGGAAAGCTAATGCTAGCTATGAAAGCCAAACATGTATAGCTACAATCCAAGTAAAATATACACAACACATCATAACACTAAAGAATCCCAACGGTTCCATAACAGATGGGGTCAAAATCCCTTTCATCTACAACAACAATACAGAAGATATTAAAATAGCTAAAATATATTATTTAAAGAGAAGTAAAGGCAAATATAAAATTCAACAAACCTGTATCTATTTTATTGACAAACTCTATTTTTGTCTAAATTTCACATTTACCCCAATAGCTCTCTCAAATACTCTCATCGTGGAATCTTAAATTTTATTATATATTTCGCTTAATAATCCTTACAAAAGAAATTTGAGTATTATATAGCACATTTATTTAAAATTTCATAGATCAGTCCTTCGAAGAAGACAAATGTAAAAAGTCGAAAAGTTTGTATATCTATACAATAACAATAAAAAATGACTGTTCTGAAACGTGAATATTTTTTTTTTAAATATAATACAGTACAAAAATTAAACGATGATCATAGGATATTATTCATGAAAGTCGAAAACGAACTCGTAAGAAGTAATAAAGTGATAGAAATGTTGATAAAAGTCTTACTGGACATTCTTCGCAATATTTTCCCGTGTATGAAACTTTGCATTCGCATTTTCCACAAACGCATTCTCCATTTCCAGAACAAAGCTCGCTGCTATCTGATTTAGAAGTAAAGGGCATAGATCAAACAAATAAATTTACTTAATAGTAATTAAAATGACACTGAAACAGTTATTAAAAGTTAATTATCAGGAGAAACATTAGGTTAGTGTTTACAAAAAAAAAAGTAGTAAATTCTCTTAATTAAATAAACTATATTAACCTCTTTAAAAGTTTCTCGAATTTTAGCCTGTTTCTCATGTGTGAATCATCTGTGACATTTGTGTGTTTTGTAGATTACTCAATCAAGACAATTATGACAATCCAAATAATTTATCATCCCTTTTAAGAAAAGTGGCTTCAGTTTGGTTTTTTGCACCTTTTTCAAACGCCTCTTAAGTGAATAAACGAGAGTAAGGTGGCATAACGTATCTTACCTCTGGGAAGACATGATTCCTTGCTTCGACACTCGCAGAACTGGCCTTCCCAGCCAGGGTTGCAAGTGCAAAGATCGCAGTTACACCTCCCGTTACCAGCACATTCGACGTTCGAGCTTACATGATGACGACACCTCTCCTTGTCGCATTGGCAGAATCTTCCGTAATGTCTCTGAAAATTCGTTCTATGGTTAGTTTTTGAGCTGATTGTTAACCAGTAAATAAAACCATACATACTCGTATCAAAATCATAAGTAAGGCAGAAATCAATATGAAAAGAGACGTTCAGGAAATATAGCAGTAATACTCATCTTGCTTAAGCATTCATTTCTGAACAGTTAACACTACCCAGCAAAAATTACTTGTGAGGCCCATATCCGTAGATTTGAAGAAACTGATATGGACCGAAGCTGGTGAGGATAAGTAGTATGACCGAAAAATGGGAGTGCAAGAATGGTGCAAGAGGTTATGCAACAAAAGGGGAGGGGGAATGTTGCAAGGGTTATGCAACAAAAGGAGGAGGGGGTTGCAATGAAGGGGATGTGGTTATGCAACAAATCAATGCTGCAAAGGGGGAGGGAGGGATCTTCGGGGGGAGAAGGAGGATGACCTCCCCCCAAAGGGGTAACCTTAACCTGAGAGAGGGAGAGAAAGGAGAAGGAGGAGGGTCTTTCGGGGAGAAGATGGGATGTCCTCACCCCCCAAAGGGAAACCTAACCTAAGCTTTAACCTAAGAAGGAGAGAGAGTTCTTTATGCCACCGGAGTCCGTCGCATTATGAGCATCCAGGGGCCAAGCAGCTGTTATATAGAGGGTCGTGAGTTACCAGATATCACTTATTTATATATGGAAGGGTTACCAGAGAGCGCTATATATTTATTTATTTATTTATATAAGGACGGTTACCAGATACCACCATTTATTTTAATTATGTTCAGGTGTACCTTATTAGGGTGAGTTGCCAGATTGCCCCACTTATTTTAATTTTTATTTATATGAGTTGCCACTTATTAATGGCAAGAGAGAGACTCCTTAAATTTGTTCAGCAAGATAACTAACTAATTATTTAAGCGATCACCATTATTAACAATAAGAGAAATACACTAGACAATTAATCCATGGCTTAGCAAAAGAAATCGTTCATCTTAATATTCATTTATTCTTTACAGTATATTAAATTGGCAATAAACATTTTAAGTATTCTATAAGAATAATATTTAATTTACCTATAATTCGAAAGACATGAAACGCTTTCATTTATTCTAAAGCCAAACTGAAAATGTCTATTTACTTTTGACAATCCTGTCTATATATTTTCTATACTTTTTATAAAAAAAAAATCCGCATGAACTTGTACATTTAAAAGAAAAAAAATTTACAAACATACTGAATAATTATTTAAAAACAAAATTTTAATTCATACATCTTAAATCTCTAAACTTGTCCGCGATCCTTTCTCTGGAAAAAAAAAATGTATAACGGTATAAACTCGACACGCATAAAAACTCATACCTGACTTGCCTGAGGCTACTTGAAAACCGCAAAGGTTCATTTGACCAAAATCCGTCCAAGGCCACCTACGAAGAATCTCTCTCGACTCCTATTTATTGTTTTTATTATAACCATTACTAATTAAATTAAAAACTGAACTTAAATATATACATAAGCCTCACGTGATTGTTTTCCATGAACAAATTAATTAATTATTTATAGGCTAAATTAGCCTTTGATTAAGTAATGAATTTCCTTATCATATTTCCATATGCAACAATATATATACATACACATATATAGACATCGGGCGGTTGATGTACGTAGTGTATTTAGATTTTCAAAAGACTCATTGAAAAAACTAAGGCTCATGGAATCAGGGGTGTAGTAATAAATTGGCTAGAAGAGTGGTTGGGAGGCAGGAAACAGAGGGTGGTCGTTGATGGAGCGGAGTCGTGCTGGGCTAATGTAGCGAGTGGCGTTCCTCAGGGTTCTGTATTGGGCCCCTTGCTTTTTCTTATATATATTAACGATTTAGATGTCGGCCTAGTCAGTACAGTTTCAAAGTTTGCGGATGACACGAAGCTGGGTGGTAGGGCGATTAATGACGAAGATAGAGGTAAAATTCAGGAAGATCTGAATAAAATCGTTGATTGGTCAGTCACATGGCAAATGAGATTTAACGTTGATAAGTGCAAAATTTTGCATATAGGTTCGCGTAACGGTAAATTTGCGTATAGTATGTCAGGGAAAGATTTAACAAGCGCAGAGCAGGAAATAGATTTAGGAGTTATAGTCACTGGTGATTTAAAAGTAGCGAAACAAAGTACAGCAGCGGTCAATAAGGCGAACAAAGTGTTAGGTTTTATAGCTCGAAATTTTGAGTACAAATCGCGCGATATTATAGTTCCACTTTATAAATCATTAGTTAGACCCCATTTGGAGTACGCGGTCCAATTTTGGAATCCGTATATGCGCAAAGATATAGACAAAATCGAAAGAGTTCAAAGACGAGCAACTAAGATGATTCCGTCGCTTAGGTCAAAGTCGTACGAGGATAGGCTTAAGGAGTTAAAATTGACAACACTCGAGACCAGGAGGTTAAGGGGTGATCTAATCCAGGTTTTCAAAATTATGAATGGGTTCGATAACGTAGATAGAGATAGCTTTTTCGAAATATCTCAATATAATAGGACTAGAAATAACGGGTGTAAGTTGACAAGTAGAAGGTTCGAGACAGCAGTTGCGAAAAACTTTTTTACGCATAGAATAGTAAATAGCTGGAATAGTTTGCCGGTAGAAGTAATTAGTAGCACGTCTATAAACATGTTTAAAAATCGATTAGACGCATATGTTGATAGAAAGGGTATAGTTTAAGGTAGTAAAATTAAGGCTTTCTGGGGATAGATCCCACAGCTCAACACAAGTGTTGTGGGATATAGGGAGGCAGCGTCTTGGGTTAGGGGATACTCTCTGTCCTTACACACCCCATTTAAAGAGATTCCTCTGCCGAGCGGTGCCCCCCATAGTACTGTGAGGTATTGAAAAACTCATGATCTTCACTTGCCCCACAAACACCTTTAAATGGGAGACCCAAAATGGGTGCACACACATTTCTACATTACTGTACAGTCTTTACAGCCACACCTACTCTTTTTCTCGTAAGTGTATATATTGTAATGAATATGATTGTAAATTTTGACTTGGTCCGCTATCGATATGGACCGTGACTTGATGGATACCGTAATGAAATTGACTGGATTCTTTGGATCCGATATATTTGCATGTCCTTTATAAATAGATATAGAGTGTAACATATTTGTGGATAGTAGTCTATTATGACTTGATCCTCTGGATCAGAGATTCTATCTTTAGTTTTAAATCGATAATTAATTAGTTTTAAATTGATAATTATTTAGTTTCGTAAAAATTGGTCGTTGCCAATTTACCGGCAGTTTTTACATAAATTTCTTATGTTCTTGTGGTTCGGAACCCACATAAAATTGTAGGTCCCCTCCGCCACCACGGAGGACATACACAATACACGAACACAGTTAGGTCGACCAGCCATGAGTGGATCCTAGGGTCTTTGTTGGTCTGAAACATTATAACATTATAACATTATATATACACATCTCTATATATATACGGTGGTGCAAATTACAGCAGTAATAATAAGCTAAATCGGTTTTCCTTCTCCCCGAATTGTTCATTTTGACAAAGATCAAGCTTGTCACCCGCCTTAGACCTACAGTTTAACATTGAATCCGAACTATTTTTCTTTGCGTGTAATTTGTGTGGTATCATCTTCACTTCATAGTTGTGTTAAAACTTTACATTATCTCTGTTATTGAAATGAATGAATGAAAATGAAAAAATGGAAAGGTTTATTATTATTACGTGCGATGATTCTTCATTTCACGAAGATTAAGCTTATCGCTCCTCCTTTCGAGTTGATCTGATGAAGTAGTGAGTTGGCTTCTTTTACTCTCCACCTCACATAGGTACACCCGGCACATCGGGGATTGTATGTACCAAGAAATTACAATGTCACTATCCGGACTCGATATCTCAGCCTCCGATCAGCACCCCAGCGTCTTAACCACTAGGATACCTAGGGCGCCCATTTATCTACCAGCCCAACCAGACATTCATTTTCACGAACTAAACACAATTTAATCACACTCCTACGCGAGAATTGACAAGTAGAAAGTCAAGTCGAATAGTTGTAACCAAAGTTGAGGATCGAATAGCATGACCGCAAATAATAATGCAAAATATTGTCGTGGTAGAGACTGCAAATGGCAAATGTTGATCAATGTTCCAAAGGGGTGAGGGATATTGTATAAAGGGGGTGGGTTCTAAAATGGGAAAACCGAGAATAGTATGGGCGCAAATATTAATGCAAATATTTGAAACCATCGTGGTAGAGATTGCAAGTGGCAATGCACCTTGAGATGTGAGCATTAAATCTCCGGAGAGAAGATAAAGATACCATTAGTCGACCAATCAGGACGTCCAAAGTGTGGACCCGTTATATCGGTGTTACGATTGGTACAAAAAATTTAACATAGCCCGCCCAGTTACATTGACAACCAATCATCAAACTTACGAGCCGCCTATTAGTCTTTTGTGGTGGTGCTTCGGGATCATGTATATAAAAGTGAGTATTTTCAGCTGGGAGTCACAGTAGTTATTTTCACCAGTGAATAAACATTCCCTCCGTCATGAATCAAGAACTTTACAGTTTACCGGATTTATATAAAGATGTAGACATTGCAGCTGTGTCCACAATTAATCTTTTTAACGCAGCCGACCGGGATGGATTATTTCCAACGCAAACCGTTGATGATATTTGCAATGACGCTCCTTACGATCCGACGCAAGGGACTGCCGTAGAAATGTAAGTAATTATGTGCCTGTAATTTTATTTTTTGTAGCCAATTATTCGCAAACTTATTATTTAGTGTGACTGTCATTAGAAGAAAGAGCACTGGTCTGGATTATTTCATTATATATATATATATGGAGGGTTGTAGTAATTCATCACATCACATTAAAAATGCTTCATTCATGTATCTGCAATTATAGATTAGTTTGCAATTAATATTATGCTAGAGTCCTGTTTTGACTCGTTGAATTTTTTATAGCAATCCTTTGCAAGTTTTAAATAATTTTATAATTTCCATAATAAATGTTATTCGGCATTTTCTCTTAAAGGACCTTCTCTGAGCGGTTCGAAGACATCTTCACATTGTAATACTCTTACTATACGTATACTCTGCATATGTTTCAAGCAATTGGGTTTTTATTAAAAAAGATTCAGTATGAACTAATTAATTATTCTTTCTCCTTTAAGGTCCGATGAGGATTTAACACGTGTTATACAATCTTTTCGTTTTGAAGAAACGCATGTCGTGGACTTGAATACGGAGGTAGACGGTTTACGAGCATCAACCCAGCGATTGTCACATCATTAACGAAAAAAGTGTATTTTTTTTTGTTTCGATCTTTTTTTTCGGGGAAGAATAAGCTACAGAATATACAAACTAACATTATTGGTTACAAATAAATATATATATATATATATATATACACAAACAAAACATCATACTATACAACGAGCGTGCACAATCGGAAAACGGCTTTTTATCTGTCTGCATGCCATTTCGTTGTTTCGTTGAGTGTGACGGGTCGAATAATTTTTAAAAATTTATAAATTCCTTACCACGTAACATATGCATGAGAAATGAAAGGCAGTACATCCCACAAGTATTACTAAAATATCCTTGTAGACGGAAGGGATTCCATACAACTTCGGGGATATGCATCTGATCGAGAAATTTTACAATAACAGGGTCACCCCAGGGTTGCGTGCCAAGTGAATCAAAATAGTACATGCGGTCCCTATTTTTAAAATAGATCGCAAACCAATGAATCCCTTCACTACCAATAACATCTGTGTTCACAATAAGGCTACCGCAATCTCTCGTAGTTGGCAATTTCAACGTTTCATTCTTCGCAAACACACCGATAAATTTGGAACGTGTGATTCGTTCAGTATTCATTACTCTCTGAAGTGTATTCGCATCCATTTTAAATCAGTGACAACGCTCCTAAATCTGTCTAATTCTATTAGGGCTTGTGACTCGAGGTATACTAATGCACTTATAGGCGCGTCTATAGGCTTGGCGAATTCCAGTCTGACTGAGATGTTTCCACTCAGTTGTGGACTTAAGTGTGTATTTACACTAGCAGAGAAGTCAGGTGTGATGTCAAACGGATAAAGGTTAAATTGATCGATTAATTCATTCCGCGTTACCCCAATCCCGAACTCATCACAATCACCTGCAATATGGGCCAGATTACTATATCCTCTCGCGCAAAGCGGGAACACAGCGTCTGATGAATAATCCATATCCATAGCCCCGCCCAACGCAACACCATTAACTTTGTTATATTTTTAAGGCCGAAATTCTCGAATTTAAAGGCACTCTTTTTATATTTTCCATTCATCGAAGCATGGTCCTCCATTCCAATTAATATCCTTTTAGGTAGATTTTCCAGGGCGATGTTTTTTATCTGTTTCGATGCCAACCCTGCTGGCCCGGTGTATAGTTTTTGTGCTCTGTTACTTGGTATTTTGCTGTGGCGTGTAGTAATTTTTTCTCAATTTCTATTGGTTTTGGTGACTTAATTTTACTCGCCGTACGCGGAGGTATGTCTCCATAATGTGAATCACAACGGGTTTTTCTCCCTCTTCTTGATCAGTTCCCAGATTTAAACAGATCTGAGGATTCGTGCGGGTGAGCTTTATTTTCATATCCAACCCATTCACAAGCAACTTCTCCTGGAATGTGAAGTCTGTACGCAGGCGTCCAAAACACTCGTATATCATCTTTTTAGAATTTCTAAATTTGTCCTTTATACTACTTTCGTCTTTAGCTTGATAATAGCCTTCGGCACTTGGAAAGGTATCCTTCGCTTCTTTGGAAAAGTTCAGCCCATTTTCCAGATAGGATCGTAGGTAGTAGTACTCCGTTTCTGCCGATATGTTGACCTGATTTAAATATACATCACACTGGTTGAATAAGGAGTGCAGAAAGTTTGTTTCAGGGTATACAGCATATTTGTCATCGCAGTCCGTTCCATCAGAATGGGCTATACATAGTTTAGCGTACATGTGCACACGGCTTGGGTCAAAAACGTAAGGGCCTCAGCTGGGTATCACGAATTCTATTGGAGCACTCGGAGAACTAATTGTGTTTAAAGTCGCTGTGTTCAATAGAAACTTGAGTTGGGGCATGCCAAAGAGGGACAGCTCCGATTTACAACGTTGTGAACTACACGGATGGATGAAGCGTGCCATGACGAGTTAGAAATAGTGCCTCCTCTCTCAACATGTATTAAACAAACTATGATTCATGAGATCAATATCCTAAGCTTATATCAGTCAAAAAATGGTCAACCATAGGTTTCATTCGCTTAGAACACTTCTTTTTTGATATCCGTTTACGTTTAATGCCACGTGGTGGTAATCCCTTTTTCCGGACAGCCCTCTTCTTACCACCACGCATTTTTCCCTTTGCATCTTTGACGATTTCGTCCCGTGTACGCTTTAAGTGTTTTTTTTAGAGCTTCATTAGGCTTAGCCTCAGCCAATATGTCTTCTGCCGTGTTAAGACCTGATTGTAACGCTTTCCTCCCGAGGTATCTGACACCCCTCTTCAGCAAGGGGACAGCCGTACGTAGTATGGTTGAAAAAAATGGATCCAAGTCCACTACCACGCTGGTATCTCATACCTCGATAGACTGTGAAAGGCTTTCTCTCCATTATAACTCAATGCGTCGAAAGTGCAGCTTCACTGTTAAGCTCCCGTTACCGAATGGGAATTTTTTTCCTCAATCGTTCTTATATATATTGAGATATTGGTTATTAGATTAGTTGCGACATTCACATAATGGGGCCTGTCATATGTAATACTCAAACTCCTTCCTCTATGGTTGGGGATGTGCGCTATGCGCAGCAGGCATGCCTGGGTATCCCCAACAAACTGGTGCTCCACTATATTGCTGTAAATATAGCACATCGCTGGGGGTTTATAGCCATCAACCATTTTCTCCAATTTCAATTGATACATTATGCTGGATAAGTCGTGTTGTGCCTCGTGAAATGTATCTCTTTGGATGACTGATCGATATCGTCCATCGATCATAATTTTGAACTCTTTGGTCTTTAGTATTTCGGTTAACCTGCGATTTTAGGGCCAGAGTACATGCATGGGGATCATTGTTTACGATTTCGTATACTAAATCACTCGTAAGATTTGAGCTTTTTAGACTTACGTTTAAGTTTCTCACAACATCCTCGACCGCACCATAGTGACCCGGTCCTAATGTTACTTCTGTACTATAATACCGTGCATCCCCAGTCAGGGCGGTAGGCATGGTTTCATCCCGAGTTACCCCGGCTTTTTCACACTCATTACAGTCTCTAAGAATCGTAAAAACGGGATCTTTATAATCAATACTTAAAAACGGGTATTCAGCTGAATTTCGCATATACACACCTCATACGTATAACGATACAATTCAATGGGTTCGTGGAGTTCTGTTACAAAGTTGGCTAGTGTGTTGTTAGGGTGTACAGACAGGGACGAGGAGGACGGGAGTGTGACGTAGAAATGGTTAGGCGCCATGTTGCATACTATTTAAGCTTCATTATTGCATCAGCTTTTATATAGGTATTGAAGCTTTCTGGGTATCCTAGCCATTTCACCAGGTACATTTTTCTCTTTCCTGAACCTTTGCTTCCTAAAATTTTCTTAATTTTAAACACATTTTTTCCTAAATTAAATGTCACTTTCTGCAACTCCTCGCGGTAAAAGCCCCCTGCGATTTCTTCCTCATTCAAATCTTCTACGTAATACAACATTCCCTCATCTTTAGACTTCATAGCCCTAACTTTAAAAATCTCGCGTGTCCATCCTTGCTGAAATCCCTTCGCGAATTTATTTTCCGAACGCGATAGCCTCAAATAATCATTGATTTTGAAACGCGCAGAGTGGGGTGGTGGTGTTCAATCTCTCCTCACATCAGGCTCTATGCGCGCACCTCTTTCTAAAATCTCGTCAGGTGTTATCCCAATCGTGCGATGGTGTGAGCGGTTGTAGGATGAAGCCAATGATTCCAGAATATCTAGAAATCTGTATGTGTTTTTAGGTGTAAAATAGCGGTGCATGCGTTCCTTTATGGTACGTTGAACTCTTTCAGCTAAAGATGCCTTATGCATAGAATTGGTAGTGTAGTAGCTGATATTAAACTCGGTCAACATGTTCTGAAAAGCTCGGCCTATAAATTCTTTCATACATATCCATAAAAAAAATAGCCAGGAACCCTGTTTTCTTTCAACATCAACGTTTTGGTGGCTTTAGCAACTGTTTCAGGCGATTTATTTTTCAAAGGAATTAACCACAGATATCTAGAGAATACATCTATTATGAATAGGATGTAGCGGTAACCATCGTTATACACAGAATATCTTTGCATGTCTGTTAAATCTGCTTGCCAAATAGAGTCAATCGATGCTGCTGTTATCTTGGCTGTTTTAAACCTTTTTCTCACAGGTTTATGAAGTGTATAAGCGTCCTGCTCCCGCAAAAAACACTCAACATCTTTTTTCCCTATTCAGCATTGTAAACACTTCTGTACAGTCTATCTACGCCTCCGTAGGAGGCTGGGCTAGAAATATCATAATAGCGTCTTCTTAATATGTTAGCCATTTGCGTATTTTAGAGGCACGTGAATAGGGTTGATCGTTGGTTATCCTCCTCTTTCTCTTCTTCAGAGGTGTTACCGCCGGGGGTGATGGTGTTTTCAATTGTGTCACGTGCGATGCATGTTCTAAGTCTTTTAACCTATTCAGATTTCCTATCATTGTTTTGGGGACATTTATTTGTTGTTGTCTTGCTTTAATATGCTTCCATCGTCATGGTGAAGGCCTATCCCACTTTCTCACCAGATCATGGACGATGTCTACGATATTCGATCCCTGTACCTTTGCTCCTTCCACAATGATCTCACCTGTATCGGTCTATTGTATGTTGGGATCCTCATTCAATAGATTATAAACACTTAAACCTTTATTCCTCAATGTATGTGGGAGGGTGCTTTATAATACATGCTCGATATGTTGTGTGCCCGACCCGTTAATCTTTGGTTGGTCAGCTCTATCGTCGGACACAGGCCCTATGTCATCATGCCCATCATTGCCTGTGCTGTGCCTAATAACCACGGGGATCTCGTCGGATTCTTATAATTTTCGTACTCGTGAAGAAATTTCTGCAGAGCTTCTTGGTATAAGATTCTTTTCTCATCAGGTGTTTTTTCACTGTTTAATAGGGCTAACAATTCTCTTTCCATTCTTTTAAGCCTGCTTTTACAGGGTTCTAGAAGTGTGTCTGGATTCGTTGAACTTTGCAGGGAAGCATACACCTCGTGTGGAATCACTACCACTTTCTTCATTATATTAATCTAGTCATTAAAGGACCCAAAACTGAAACTAAGATGGGGAGGAATGACCCTCCTCTTTGTACAATAATTCGTTTTTTCTTCCTCACAGTTTGACTTTTACGAGCGAGTGTACGTATTATGTTCTTGTAACGGCGTAGGCGAACTTTCTGAGGGGGTTTCATTGATACATTGCAATTTATAACGTTAAGACAGATTTCACAGATGCATTTTAAAAAGTCGGAGTCGATATTTTAGCAAACATCTGCTGCATTGCCCGGGGAAATCGATGATAGATTTTTATTAATTCATGGTATTTCTTTAGCCTCTTTGTCATTCTGGAATATGCACCGTTTCAGGCTCGTTTGGAAATACATTCGTTCTTAGAAGCACCCTAAACGTATTTCGCGGATGAAGGTCGCAAAGCAAATATCCGTAACGCTGGCTTGTAGCTTCTTTATAAACTTCCAAAAACTCCTTACGCTGATTCGGAAACATTTGTTTGGCTAATACCCCAATTTGTAATACATCTCTACGTTGCGCGAATAAAACTAGATATTGTGTATTGAACGACACATCGCGCATGTATCTATTTTTGAAAAATAGATTCTGATTGATGAAGAACACGCTTATGTTAAGATGGTGGGAGAATACTGTAAATGTCTCGGCAAACGTTTTATCCACCTCCAACATGAGATCGTCAATTACAATGATTATATGTTCATTTCCCTTTAACGAATTAACGTCATATACACCTTTGTGGAACAAAATATCATCCTGGTACTCGTTGAACACTGATTGATACGTCGAATAGCACCATATAACTTTATGCACAAATTTTGAGAACATCTCTCCCTTTTCTTTAATGATTTTAAGCATAAAGACAGTTTTACCACATCCTGTATGGCCAGATATAATACATGTGGATGGACTCGTGAACCTGAATTTTCCTACAGAATCCATTTCTAACACGTCACACTCCTAAGTGGGTCATTTACAAAATATAATGAATATTTAAGTGATGACCCTTATATTCTACAGTCTTGCTTTTCTCTTCTCTCACAGAACCGTGAATGACGGAGGTACAGCACCCCATCATCGATATTACAGATGACCCCGACAACAGTGTAGTTGTGATTACAGACTCCATCCCCATTGCCGAATCCACACTAACGATACCTGTAGCACGCGACAATTCAAATCGGAGGGCATGACGAAGAGCCCTCCACGTCATGTATAAAGCGTGCCAGCATTGCACCGGTTGTTAGACCACCAGTAATAGAGCCCCAACTTTTTACGTCTTACGACACAACCCCCACAATAGTACCTTCCTCAAATAAAAATATACCCACTTGTTCCTGTTCATTTCCGGGTACATCCTCCACAGCCGCAGCAGCTTCTCGTTCTGTAGAGGATGGTATAACATTCGAGTTGGTGCGCACCGCTACCCCCACCCCAGCGGGGTATATCGCAATGGTGTTGAACACGGACTACGGAGCATAGTTGAACGTAGTGTAGAGTTTTCCATTCAGAATCGCGACGAACGTGAAGTCAGGACGAGGCTGTCGTTCGGGTCAGATGACGGAGATGTAGATGATTTTTGGGTAGTAATACCATTCAGACGCTTGGCAGTTGAAGATATAGAGCAGTGCTCTTCAACTTTTTTATGCTTACCGCCCACTTTTGTAACTTTTGAATCTCCGTATCGCCCACCAAAATTAAAAATGCAAAAACTCAAACTAAAAGTTATATACCCTGCATAAAACAATAAAATTAATTGCAATTACCTTTAGATTAATGAGATCCTTCGCCCACTAGTGGGCGGTACCGCCCAGGTTGAAGAGCACTGATATAGAGTATATATTAGACCGTATAATGCAGGCCTCTCAAAGTAGTGTAGCCTTCAATATGGACAACTTCTCTGTAAATATTGACCGTGTATTCCGTGTTGCGGGACATAGTGGCACACCTTATACTCTTAATTTCAATTCTCAGGCTATTTATAGACGGCAAATAAACGTCGATAGTGGTTGCGGCTTTATAGCAGTAGTCTTAGCTCGTATTTTTACTGTACTAAATACACGGACCCAAAAAATTTGGTTGCCTACGGTAGTAGAGCGTGCCCGTAAACTAGCTGTAGACTGTAAACTTGAATTTGACTGTAATATGGGTCCTGAGGACCTGAGAAGGGTAGAACAGGAAATGAATGTTCGTATAGTTGTATTTGGAATGGATGATCGTCGTAGGACTGTGCATGTTTTTAAAAGCTGTGTGAGAGATCGTAGAAGATCCCCTACTTATTTTAGGGCTGTTATGGACAACGTATCCCCCCATCCGTAATATAAGGGACCTTTACGCGAGTTATGATAAAAGTCGAAAATATGGACGACATCATGATTTGTGTAAGGGGTGTATCGAGTTTGCGGATGATATAGTGAAACATTGTAAAGATTGCCACGTGGTATGTGAGCAGTGTAAAAGCTCCAAATGTGAAAGCCGTATAGTTGAAGCCGAGAAGAGGGATTGTGATGTGCACAGACGCACATTTTTCAATAATAACTGTTTTGAGCTCCATAAGTCAATTGGCACGTGCAGGAAAATGAGAGTGTGAATGTGGTCTGTTTCACATGATGGATAATTGGGGAAAATTCAAGCATAAATGTGATGAAATTCACTGTTCTACATGCCATGAGAAATATAAGGCGGTTGGAGTAAAGCATGTATGTTATATGAAAGACGCTAAGCCTAAAAATAGCCCTTGTATAACTGTGTACTACGATATAGAAACATACACGAACGCTGAAACCAGAGAGGTTATTCCACATTTACTTATAAGCCAGACTATCTGTGATGAGTGTCACAAACGTGGTAAACGGACAAACGTTTTTAAAACGATTGCCCACGATAGCCCTGTGAAACTCTTTGATGTCCTATATTGTCAAATTAGCGGACAAGTTCCAAAAAACAACTGTGTATATTCTTGCCCATAACGGGGCAAAATTTGACACACTTCCTTTATAAGGAGTTGCTTGAGCACGAGTCATCTGATATATTTACAGGTGATCCCTTCAAAAGAGGCAAGAAACTAATACAGATGCAAATAAGAGGTAATGTACAGTTTAAAGACACTTTATTATTCACACCTTGTAAATTAGCAAATTTACCCAAGGTCATGGGCGTAGCCGCTGAAGTTTCAAAAGGATATTTCCCTTACACATTCCTCACTAGCGAAACTTTAAATTACGTAGGACTACCTCCACCGAAACATTACTTTAACTATGAATATATGAGCACAGATGAACGTGAAGTTTTTGACCGATACTACAACAGTTTTAATGAATCTAATCCTTATAATATAGCTGATGAATGTGAGCGTTATTGCGTGAATGATGTGCGCGTGCTTAGAGTATGTTTCCAGGCCTTTAGAAGGATGTACATAGGCCGTTTCAAATGCGATCCGTTGCAAGTCACAGCCACGATCCCCTCATTATGTTTTACGGTGTTCAAGAATAACTTCATGCCTAAAGACACCTTAGCCGTTATTCACAGAAACAATCCCCGCAGTTATCGGCACAAGGCTATTTACTGGCTCATACACATACAGCAGCAGACGGGGGTATACATAAAGCATGCCCGCAACCCGTGGACCCGCACCCGCGATTAACTTATTGGCTCCCAGTTCATTCATAAAATCTTGTGGGAGCATGAGTATGATGCACGGGTGGAAACAGATGACAGTACCGTGAAGAAATAAACACGATCAAACGTTCAATGGTGCTTGATCCTCTCAAATGCAGTGATAGCTTGTTCGGAGGGCGTATAAATCCCTTCAAGCTATATTTTCCGCTACGGAGGGCGTGAAACTCCATTACTACGACTTTTGTTCGTTATATCCCTACGTGATGAAGAACAATCCGTACCCGTGAGTGCACCTGAGAAACTGATGGGACGTGACCTGCCCACCATCGAGGAGTTCTCAACAAATTTGAACGGATATTATTTCGGCCTTTCTTTCGTAGATGTGCTCACCCCACGCGATTTATGGATGCCGATCTTACCCGTCGTTATCGATCACAAGCTCATGTTTCCCCCTGTGCGTGAAGTGCGCAGAGGAGAACCATGGTGATTGTAATCATACAACCAACCAGCGTAAGATCAGAGGTGTATATACAAGCCCTGAGCTGGATCTAGCTGTTCGCCATGGCTACAGAATATTGAAGATACATTAGGTGTGGAGGTTTCAGAAGCTACCCAACCTTTTCACGCCATATATAAACGCGTTTTTGTAGGATAAGTAGTAGAAGCATCAGGGTATCCGCGAGGAGTTGATACCGAAGATGAAAAATCGGCTTATATTCAACGTTACCGTGACCGTGAAGGTATTCAGCTTCACCGTTCCCAAATTGTAAAGAAGCCAGGCAAGCGCTTTAGTGCAAAAGTTTGTCTAAACAACCTTTGGGGAAAATTTGCACAGAATACTGGCAAAGGGAACGTTCATTTGGCACAAAGTTAGTGAAGTCTGAGATTATGCCAACGTCCCGATAAGAAGTCTTGGAGATCGTGAATGTAGGTAATACTACATAATAAAGTACAACAATACCGAATTGGCCACAGATACCTCACGGGTTAAAACATACTTGTAGCCAGCTTCACAACGACCTACGCACGCATCAAACTTTGGGGCCTATTGCATTCTCTTGGGCGGAGGTTTTGTACGCCGATACAGATAGTGTGATATTCACAGCGAGGGAGGGTGAATACATGCCTCCTACTGGTGAATTCCTCAGAGAGTTAACTAATGAGATCAAGGATGAGTATGGAGACATCGCATACGCAGACTCTTTTGTCTCAACAGGGCCAAAAACTTATTGGGTACGGGTGAGGGTGGGGGAGGTTATGAAATATATCGTGAAGGCTAAAGGTATCACGCTCAACCAGGCGAATCGGCGGGTCGTTAACTTTGATTCGTTGAAGGATCTAGTGTGCTTGGATGATGATGAGGGCAGCCAGCCATCCCAACTAACTGTAGATACCCACAATTTTCGGGCACAGAAGCTGGGGGGCGTGAAGGAACATAGGGGTATGAAGATATACCGTAACACCTATAAGAAACGTTACCAAATGCCTGGTACCTATGATTCCTTACCCTTTCGATACCATAATCTTTGATATTATATTGTTAACGATATGTTTATTTATTACACGTATTTGTAAATATATATATATACACCTTGACTATTTCGTTTATTAAATAAATCGTGTTTCAATTAGCGTTTCACGTTCTTTGTTTGTGCGTGTGTGTGTGTACAGGCGAAAGTTCTAAGCCCCACCCCCTGTATGATCGATCACGTGACTCCTGCTACTACCTGGGCATATCTCTTCCCTGCGTGCTCAGTTGACCGCTGCAAGCCCTGGGTCTCAGACGTGCATTTCCCCACGTAGACGAAAAATAGTAATGGCTACCTTTAATATTGCGTGTCGACGTTTTATGAAGTAGTAGGCAAAGTGTGAAGGTAAGGTTACTGAATGGCTCCCTAGTCCACCCTCCTTTGATACTTTTAAGGCTACATTGAATCGTGCGAAGGAACAAGAGGTACAAATACTTTACGGCTATTCTGGCGAGAGCATTGCAGGATTTCGTGGTACAAGTGATGTATTGAACTATGTTGTACGACTAAACTTTATAAAAGCTTACATATACCGTGAAGTGGAAGAAACACCACGTGCAGAAGAGAAGCAACGGATGTGGTTATTGAGTCTTGTTGACGAGTGGTGCGACAAGCGATATTATGTCATGAGTATGGAGACATCGCATACGCAGACTCTTTTGTCTCAACGGGGCCAAAAACTTATGGGGTACGGGTGAGGGTGGGGGAGGTTATGAAATATCGTGAAGGCAAAAGGTATCACGCTCAACCAGCGAATCGGCGGGTTTACCAGGTGAATCGACCGGTTTACCGAGTGTAGGACTGAACAAGGCGAGAATGGTCCAGAGCTGGATGCTTATTTAAGGGTTTAGACTCTCTGAAATATCATGAACTTTGGTACAAATCACTTGAGCGGTACAGGACTGAGCTCACCTATACCGTTCCCTGAAGAACTATTTCTTTATATAATGAGTAGCTGTCGTAACGACTTACAAGATTATTTCAACTTCCGCTATGCAGTGTGAAGAAGAGTTCACGATTGAAAAGCTCGGGTCGGTAAGAATAAACCCTCGATTGGAAAGGAGTGTTATAAACTTGAATTTAATAATGATGTTGTGGCTAACGATGACTTCTTTGTGCGTGCTTTTGAATGTATTCGTTTAAAGATAACTTGCGAACCGAATGTAAAGTGGGCACAAAAATAGTATTGAACGATATGAAGGCCATTTACATAGAGTATAGGTATCCCTATAACTTGAGCGGTGAAATAATGTTAAGCCGTATTTACAGCGTAATGCAAAGCAATAATGATTTGACTGTAGACTCGATTACGTGTGAGTTTAGTGTTTTGCGCAGTAGAACAAAGTGAATGTATTTTGATGTATATTTATTTTCAATATATTTGATTATTTATAATTGTGTGTGTGTGTGTGTATATATAATTTTTTTCCTCCTGTACTGCTATACTGATGGTTATACTCCATCGTTTTGTATTATATATTATTTTTATTTTTTTTTTGATTATATATATATTTCTCGTTCGTATTTTTTATACTATTCTTATTTTGTATTGCATGTATTCCTCGTTTGTATAGGATTGTATATTTATTTTCTATATATTTCATGAAATTGATTCCAAAATTTGTCTAAATAAACAGAATGATGTAATGGTGTTTTATTTAATTCTTTTGGTTATGTATATATAAACGATATTATTATTTAATTATATGTATACCAAATGGCTGGTTACGCCTTCTAAACCGACTGACGGATTTCTAAGCCAACTGTCAAGAATATATGCATTAATTAAATAAATAGCACTATCTGGCAACTCAACCCTAATAATGTACACCTGAACAAGCCATTTACGCCTTCTAAGCCAACTGGCGGATTTACACCTTATAAGACAGCGGGCGCTCGGATGAACTCTCATTATGCGTCTGGCTGGAGCCAGGCGAACACCCCTCCTCCTCTCTCCCTCTCTTAGGTTAAGGTTACCCCTTTGGGGGGAGGTCATCCTCCCTTTTCCCCCCGAAGATCCCTCCCTCCCCTTCGCAGCATTTTTTTTTGTATAACCCCTCCCCCCTTTGTTGCATAACCCCTTGCAACATTGCATTGCAGCATTCTTGCACTCTCCCATTTTGCGGTCATACTACTAAGATAGTATTAAGCAAGGTTTTAACTATTGTGAGAAGGCCTGTAAAGGAATGGATTTAAGAGCCCCAACCAGACTTAAATTTTGTTTCGATTGTAAGGTCTGATCCACTGTAAATTATTTTATCATGAGCTTGGCCATTTTTGTGAATTGTAGAAATATATTCAACATATTTAATAACTTAAATGATTAAATTTAATTTTAATACCTTTACATCCATCAAAATATGCAGGCCTTCGTAAAAATGAATTGTAAATGGTGTTTCGTTCCCACCGAGTCTGAAATAAAGGCTTTTTTTTTGTTACCTCCTTCCAACAAATGCATTTTTCACATTCACAGCGTCCTCTCCACTACAGACAGGATCACTGAGGAGACTTCCTTCTGATCGACACTTGCTCTCGTCACTGTTTAGGTTTGTCAAAAAACATTAAATGAAAGAACCACAATAAATATTTAAAGATTGTTTAAGGATTATACCCCAGATGTCTGTATAGCTACGTTTGTTTTTCTCTCTCACACACACACACACACACACACACACACACACAGGGATGGACATGGTGGCATCACGGATACGATGTTTTATCTCCTGAAGATCCCTTCGTTTCTTATGGCAGACCTTTGCTTTCAAAACGCCCCAAAGATAGAAAGCCATCAGGGGAGCGAGCAGCAGTGGTGGGCGCGGTACCAAAATTTGGGGGTGCGTTACGCGGTACTGCGGTACCTCAGCATGCCCAGTGCGTTACGCGGTACTGCGGTACTTTTTCAGGTCCCCCTGGTGCGTTCCGCGGTACTGCGGTACTGCACACAAGAACAACACAAGTAATAGCACATATTTCAGAAATTGCATATCGGCGATTTCGCACCTGAACTTTCTGCCATAATGGCTAAAAATCGATCTTTGTCACAGAAATGTAACACACGTGCAACCGGCTCAAAAGCAAGCACTGCACTGAGGCGTTGTGATAGAATGGCAACGTAACATGTTCTGAACGAAAACTTAACGTGTCTAGAGTTAGGCTGATGCAACACACGCAGCATTCGTCTTACTGTACTCCTGTAATAAGGTTTACTTCAAAAAAAGTGTTAATTTTTTGAAAAGTCGTGTTCCAATTCGGCCTTTGGATCCTCTCAAGAGGAGAGGCCTTTGGCACTTTGGTGCGGATGATTGGGAGGCCCTTAGGCAATAGTTCTCTGATTTCCTATGAAATGATTACTGCTTCCGTGGACAGAGCCCCTCCGAGTGTGCTGAACGCAACACGGAGGTGATTCTCTCGGGCATGAAAGTGTACATTCCATATTATATTCCTACTACTAATGCAGGAAAAAAATTGGTTTCACTTTGCTTGGTCTAATACTATCCGCAATAGAGAGGAGGTTTTCAGAAGGTACTGTCGCCATCCAACTCCTCTCTCTTAGTTTATATTTCTGCCCGGGATGGTGCAACATGTTCTTCGACCAGTGGTGTAGTGCTGTGGGAACGGCGTTCCCTTACTTTTTTTGGTAGACGGAACGGCGTTCCCTCACTATTTCAAATAAATCCGAACTTACAAATCTCTAACGTCATGAAATTTTAATTCCCACTCCTAGAAGAAATATGAGAGAATCATTAACTGCTTCATTTCTTTTAGCTTCGACTGAGGCAATGCTAGCCTATAAAGATCTGGTGAAACAGTCACCACAGCGTACCAGTTGTTAACTTTTTTTAGTTAATCATTCCAGTTGTTAGCTATTTTTATTGATCGTACTGGATGTCGTATATCTAATGACACTGGAAATACTGCATCTTCAACCTTGGAATATATCCTAATATCCAGTGCATATGACCTCAAAATATCCCTGAAATGGGTCAGATTTCAAAAGATTTCCCGGGGGGCTTACAGTGCCCCCGGACCCCCAGCTGTATGGGCTCGCCGCTCGCATTGTCCCCCCCGCATCTGAGTAACACTTTCAAAATGCGTTCCCTCACTTCTTTATTTAGCACTACACCACTGCCTTCGACTCGCCATAAATTCCCTTTATCAGACAAAAATGTGAAAATCTATCCAATTCTAATTCTTCTCGCTCTTTCTGGCATCTAGCCAAGAACCTCTCCAACAACTTTACTTCTTTTCCTCCTCTTTTCCATTCCGACGGCTCAGTTGCTGCCACTTTTCCCGATAAAGCTGAACTCTTCGTTCAAACTTTCACCTCCAATTCAACCCTGGACGATTCTGGTGCTGTTCCTCCATCTCCTTCTCCCTCCGACTTAATTACGAGTATATCTGAAATTAGAATCTCCTCCAAAGATGTTCCTTCTGCTCTATCTGGGCTTAACTCTAGGAAGACGTACGGTCCTGATGGTGTCCTCCTTTTGTTTTCAAGAACTGTGCTTCTGTGCTGAAACCCTGCTAGGCAAACTATTTCGTCCTTGACTTTCATCGTTCTATTGCTTTGATTTCTTGTACAGTATTTTTAAAGTTTTTGAATCTGTTCTTATGAGGAGGATTCTTAAACACTTCTCACAATCTTTCAGATCGTCAATGTGGATTCCGCAACGAACGCTCAACTGGCGATATTTTTGCGTATTTCTCTGACTCTTGGTCACCCTCCTTTCGGGATTTCGGTGAAACCTTGCTCCTATTTAAGAATTCCCTTGCATAAAATACTGTACCTAATTTTTTCCTTGCCAAATTTTGATGTACAATATTTAAAACTAAAGTTCCACTCTAACTTTGGCAGGCTACGGAGAAATTATGCTGTTGAGATTGTAAAGTAAGGATTTATTAATCTATATTATAATAAGAGGTCCGTCCGTCCGTCCGTCCGTCCGTCACACTTTCAGAAATTGAGAAAAAATTGTGAGAAAAAAATTCAGAAATTGTATTACGGGCGACAATGTGAAACTCAAGATTTTCATGACTGTGTTCTTTTCTGTAGTTTAGCCTGTCTGTTTGTCTGTTTGTGAAATTTATCCCGGGCAGTAATGGGGGAAGGGTGGGTGGGGGGGTAATGGGGGATGGGTGGGGTAATGGGGAGGGGGGTAATGGGTGAGGGGGTTAGCCCCCAAGTTGCATGAATGGGGGTGAGGAGGTTTTGGGAGATACCAGATTTAGAAATGTTGAAAAAATGTGAAGCTCAAAATTTTAATGGTGGGTTTTTTTCTGTAGTTTAGCCTGTCTAACCGTCAGCGAAGCGACGGGAACTGTACTAGTGAGTTATAATACTGGGTGATCCAGATAAATGGGACCCATAAAAAAAAGCCAAATATTCTTAATATTTAATTCCTTTCATAAAAACTATATATCATTCGAAAGAGTAGAGTTACAAGTTTATTATGAAATATTTATTTTTTAAAAATGACTCCTTTCAAATGTGCTCCATTAGTTGCCAAGCATTCCAGTGTTCTCGCTTGTAAGTTCTGCATCACTTTTGCAAGAGTGTGCGGTGGTGGTATGGCCTGTATCTCATTTGTGATGGCGGCCTTCAATTCTTGCAAGGTCGTTGGGTTATTTCTGTAGACCCTACTCTTTAAATATCCCCAGAGATAATAATCTAAGGGAGAAAAATCCGGAGACCTTGCGGGTCATTCAACGTCTCCAAATCTTGAGATTAACTCGCCTGGAAACGTTTGACGCAAAACTGCCATGCAGTTCCTCGTGGTATGGCAGGTAGCTCCGTCTTGTTGGAACCAGTGGTTTTCTAGACAAAGATCTCTTAATTTAGGAATAAGGAAATCGGTCAACATTTTTTCGTAGCGATCACCATTTACAGTGACCGTGTTTCCGGTGGAATCCTCGAAAAAGTACGGCCCTATGATCTGAGATGCAGTAAGATCACACCAAACAGTTACACGCTGACTATGCAACGGGACTTCGGTAATATTCAATGGATTTTCTGTTGCCCAGAAACGACAATTTTGTTTGTTTACAGTTCCATTCAAGTGAAAATGGGCTTCGTCTGACATAATCAAAGTTGCTAGAAAATTGGTGGTGTCATTTACCTTCTGTTGGATCCATTGACAGAATTGTCGTCTTCGTGCGAAATCTCCATCGTTTAGTTGTTGCACTGTTTGAATTTTATATGGAAAGAGCATTAAATTTTGCTTGAATATACGGTGTGTTGTTCCATATCCAACTCCTAACAGCTGAGAAGCACGTCTGATGCTTATGTTAGGATTATCCTGTACAATTTCATGAGTTCTGTTAATGATCTCGTCTATCCTTGCTGTGCGCACTCTTCCAGTTGGCTTTCTTTTTCCAATGCTGCCAGTTAGGGAAAAATTTCTGACACACCGACGGATTACTTTCTTAGAAGGTGATTTTGACATCTGAAAATTTGTCTTGAAAGATCTTTGAGCTGAAACTACACTTCTTCCATGCTCATAATATTGCTCAGTTATGAAACGCAGCTGTTCCACAGTCCATGCAGTCATCTTGAAGGGTTAGTTTTAACTAACACTTTTATTTTGTTTTGTATCTTATCTTGTCTTGTATTGTCAAAACCTATACAATCCTGTACAAACTTGTAACTATCCTCTTTCGAATGATGCGTATGATTTTATAAAAGGACTTATACTTTAAGAGTTACAGGGGTTTCTTTTGGGTCCCATTTCTCTGGATCACCCTTTAGAATTGTTACATAAATGGAAAAACCTAAGTTAGGATTTAATAGTTAGGGGATAAATTCTTCGTAGGCCTCAGATGAATTTAGACAACATACGTGACCTGACACAAAACCACACGAACAGGATTGAAAACAGTCCTATAAATGTGATTTATCTTGTTCAGCCAATGAGGTATGAGGATATGTCACGTGATGTCACACCTTTATTTCAACAAATCATGTAGTTGTAAATAGTTCAGTTTTCGCATAATACTTGAAATATATAATTAAAACAATTTAATACTATGTTACCTGTCAAATAGGTACCATAAGTTAGTTAAATAATATGAAACAATTAGAACGCTGGAATTTCTGAAGTAAGATGTATTCTAAATTTCTTTTAAGATCTTGCTGGCGAAACCATAACAACTGACCGAACACAATCCGGAGTGAACCAAGGAGTGTCCAGCGAAGGTAGTCGAGAGCAGTCCACCTGAGAGAGAGTTGTGACAGTCGCGTCAACAGTTAGTCAGTGAGAGTGAGAGTGTCAATGAGTCAGAGGGAAAAGAGTGGAGGGTATTAATCAAACAAGTCCCAGGCACTGCACGAGAATTTCCTAGAAAATTATTAACAAAGTTCGATCTTAGTCAATTAAGACACTGCTTATATATGTTAGCGGCAATAAGTGAAATCAGGCATTAAGCTGAAAGCTAAGACTGCATATAACAGTTACAATGGTTACTTTCACTATTTAGGTTATATTTATTACCATTATTGATATATAAATAGGCATTATTCTTATGATTATATGCATTCTTAGCTTTCAGCTTATTGCCCAAAGCCGAAACAAGGCCGTGGTTGACATTCGGTAAACTCAAGACTTACTCTCGTATAAGATAAACTTAAATAATACGACTTTTCCACATATGCTGATAGACCTAACTCAACTAGGCTTAAGGTTAAGCTGGCTTCCGCTACCAATTTTGTAATCATATAACCCGAGTAAAGTTCTCATAATTATTTCCCAGATTTACAGACGTAACAACGATAAGGTAATTGGGGGATGATAAGGTAATGATGATGACTTGTACATAATAAATAAATAAAAAATTCCATAAAATAAATGCATGGTGTAGATTAGATTAAGTAGTTTAGTATCTATGCCACCATTTATTTTCCGCTGTCCTCTAATGCGAAACCGAGTACACGAGATGGTATGCATGGTGCGAATGAACTCAAACTATTATTTTTATTATGCTTTATCCTACTTTACTGTAAATTTTCTTTCATCACTATTTTCTATCAGCAGTGGCTGGTGGAGGGGAGAGAGAACCTTTACTGTTCTGTACTTTACTGTTACTAGTACTATCTTTGTGTGAAAGCTTTACACGTCTATAAGTGTAAGCATGGTTTAAGTTTTTAGTATTCTTTATTTTCATTTGATATTTCTATCTTTTCTACTACCTTGGGCTAGTCTAGAGACAGAGTGGATATTAGGGTCTTTGTTAGCCTCTCTCTCTCTCTCTCTCTCTCTCTCTCTCTCTCTCTCTCTCTCTCTCTCTCTCTCTCTCTCTCTCTCTTGACTCGAGAAAGACATATCTGGTTGCTTTGTATCCCACATAGCATGATCAACCATCGAGCAACTCATTTTTTGATCAGGTGCCTCATAAACACCTCCAAATAACAATGAATGATCATCCACAAAAAATTTGCAGACTCCATGAGGGACAAGTACATAGGGATAGATACAGGGACCGTCCACTGATATTCTTCGCCAGAAAGAGATTTTCTCTACTCTTGTGGTGGCACACCTTTCATGGTGGGAGACCGAAGTTGAAACTGCGACATTCAGAGTTAGCAGACACATACACATGACAGACATCCAATTACACAAAACACGCTCACACACTTGTCTGCCTTGTTGATATGTCTGAGAATAGTATGTATATGTGTATATATATAATTATATATATATATATATATATACACACACACACACACACACACACACACATAATATAATATATATATATAACCTTTGTTTAGCTTCCGCCCGAACTGTTCATTCTGACGAAGGTCAAGCTTTTCACTCCACCTTAGACCTACAGTTTAACGTGGAATCCGAACCACGCCCCACCAGCAACCCAGCGTCTTAACCACTAGGCCACCCAGGATACCCATTTATCTACCAGCCACTTTCTTTATTGTGTGGAAGGATGAACAGCTGGGTTTTGCTGCGCGCCGCCTGCCGTCACCGGGTCTCGATCCCGGGGCCGATGGATCCGTAGTCAGCGACGCTAACCACTACACCACCAAGGTGCATATATATATATATATATATATATATATATATATATATAATATACATTTTAACTGCAAACAACACACAGTATAATTAATGTAAAGAACGACGCTTGTGTAGAAGAGCGTTCCGAACAAGATGAGGAGGGAGAACGAACAAATGAAAAATGAGGTATCTCCCGGGAATCGAACCCGGGATCATCCGATTGCCGGTCAGATATGCTATCCACTACACAGTGCTCTTCAACCTGGGCGGTACCGCCCACTAGTGGGCGAAGGATCTCATTAATCTAAAGGTAATTGCAATTAATTTTATTGTTTTATGCAGGGTATATAACTTTTAGTTTGAGTTTTTGCATTTTTTATTTTGGTGGGCGATACGGAGATTCAAAAGTTACAAAAGTGGGCGGTAAGCATAAAAAGGTTGAAGAGCACTGCACTACACTAAGGACCTTGATCAATCAGAAGTCGTAATTCTCCTACATACGAGCAGAAACCAATGCCCTGAGGGGGCACCTTCGCATGCCGTACATATATATACATTTTAACTGCAAACAACACAGTATAATTAATGTAAAGAACGACGCTTGTGTAGAAGAGCGTCCGCACAAGATGAGGAGGGAGAACGCTCTTCTACACAAGCGTCGTTCTTTATATATATATATATATATATATATATATAGATAGATAGATAGATAGATAGATAGATAAGTCACATGTTTTTTCTAAATTTTTCTGTCCAAAACCTAGAGTGCGACTTATACAAACTTCGACTTGAAGAAATTAGAAGTGGACGAGTGGAGAGAGAAAATAGAATCAGTAAAAGAATGTGGATGCACGGAGAAAACCAGGAAAACTTTTAATTTTTGATGCAAACAAGCAAAGTAAAGGGGCCATTCGCTTTGGAAAGCCCCAATTTCCTATGGTTGAAGTGCAACTTCTTGTCAGAATGGAAGGAATGAGAATGAATTAGTTTGCTTGCTCACCCCTCAAAATTAGGGTGCGATTTATACGAATTCCATGGAAATTCGGTCATCCCGGGTCAAAGCCCTTTTTGTGACTTATTCGCCAATGTGTATGTGTGTGTGTGTATATATATATATATATATATATATATATATATATATATATATATATATATATATATATATATATATATTAGCTTTACAAACTCCACAGATGATGATTATATTTTCAAACATATTTCAAAAAGGTTCCTGTAATTAAACTTGCGTGTGGAACTTACGTTTTTGTCTCCGAATTAGTACTAGCTTCGCTGCACTGACATTGTTGCCCGTAAAATCCTTGGTTACAGTAGCAAACCTCGCACTGTTTCGTCCCACTTTTGGAACAACTCGGCGAATTCTCCTGATAACCCTTCAAAGAATTCACAAACGTTAAAAAATTTCAGACTTGTCGCAACTTCTGTGAGGTTTTGTCGTACAACTAATTAATTTTCTCACTCTTCACTTTAAACATTCTAAATCATTTTCTTAACCTAACCTAACCTAACCTAACTGCCTAAATAACAACTTCGTGCAACGGGTGCGCGTTATTTGGTTGGGTGTATGATATCTTCAAAGGTTTGGATAATGTTAAGAAAACGTACCTTATGTATTTCATTTTCACAGCCGCATTCGCAGAGCAGATCAACATCGATTACGAGAGAATCTTGGAGAGTTCCAATTTCGATCCTAGTCTCTCGACTGTTCTTTTTAGGGCAGTCAGAAACCTTAAAAGGAGTATTAATTTATTATACTCATAACTACATTTCATTATCATCTCTCGTCTGTAATAAATAAAATAAAGTAAAATGTATTCAACCGAAAAAAAAACCATTTCATAAAGTCTCGAGGTTTCTTTGGAAAAAACAGCAACTTTCCTCAAAGTAGAGATTTCTAACTAGTGAGGAGGGCAGTATTGTTTCTGTCGAAATGACGAGTCTTCAACAATAACAACCGTTTGGATTGGGTTTCCTATCTCATTTTATATATATAGCCTTTAAAATAAATGACAGTTGAAATATAAATAATTAATTAGGAGCAAACAAGTTCTTATGGGGTTAAAGAGTTATAAATTTAGCACTAACCGTTATCTCTACAGTGAAATTGAAGGTTGCGCCTTCCTTGACGTTTTTGCATACATTCTGCTCTTTCAGTGCTGTACCTTTGATTCCGCAGTCCGTAAAAAATCGTAAAGACAATGGACTTTCGTGACCTTCGGATTTCACTCCAATTTCTACTTTTCTCGTTATACTCTGCAATTATGAATGATTTAAATAAGGCATTCCTTCAGTAAACACACCCACTTTTTCCTACAATTTCACCTAAATTAACCTGACCTATGACCTCTCAGTTACTGTTACTTAATCAAACTTAGCCTAGTTAACCCAACTTGATTCGAACCACAAATTATGTGTCAATAAACTCCCAGTATAATAGGTCTTGGTTTTTTCTTAGTAGAATTTTGGCTCATTCCTTAAATGAAAAGGAACTTCTTTCTACGACTGCTGGAGCTTTAGCTTAATTTTATATGATACAAATTTTTTAATACTTTGAATGATGATGATAACTGCAGTGAGAACAGTATGATAAATTTAAACATTTTTTACAACTCACATTATAAACATCAGCCACCAGATCAATCACATTGTTCGACCCTCCAACAAGTTTTGCGTATGTAGAACCCTTTATTCGCTCCGAAAGTTTCTTATAAAGGTCGGCATGGCCTTTCACAGCAAATATGATGTTAATCCCTTTCTTTTGGGCTGTTTCATCTATCTAAATTAATGTCATATAGAATGAAAATGAATAAAAACATTATTATAAAATAGGAAGTCAGAAACTTCTTTTTTCTAATGGCCAGTTTTGAAACTTCGGGTACGACTCAGATCCAATGTGTTAATTTGTAGTTCATCCAACCTGATCAGCTTCAAACATTTTCTGGATTCGCCAGACATGATTGATTGATACAAACACTGACCATTCGTATACAGAAGATTTCATAACTGGCCCCCACTGTTTAATGATTTGTTTGAGGGCTTCTTTACTGCCAATGGATGGGCAATAATTATGATATTATCATGAAATGTCAGTGAAGATCGCGCCTTTAAATGATTCTTCTGATGTCATTTTATTTACAACTTATTGATGTTAAACTTTCAAAAGCGTCTTTTTAAATAAATAATTTATGCTATTATTAAATTTAATACCGAGATTTAAATTGTAAATGTGTTAATAATGGTTTCTTTAGAAACGTATGTATCTTATGTAGATACAAAATAAAAGAGTTGAATTATTCACTAACTTGTCCCACGGATGGATAATCAAACTCGTCGTATTTATCATAGAAACCTTCTTTATTCAAGTGACATTCGCAGTCATTGGGCGTGAAAACACCGGCCAACTGCAAATGGAGAAAAATATTCTTGTTTCATTAATTATTACAAACTTATTTTAAGCACTAACCTCCAGTAATTACAACAGTTATACATATTACAAACTGTACAGGCCAACGACGTCTGATCGAAGTGGCATAAAGTTATTGAGGGTTAGATTAAGTTAGCATAGGCTAAGTCAGTTTCCTTAGACTGTCGATGTTATGTCCCATCGACTAAATGGGTTGTTGTTGTTGTTGTTGTTGAACCTCTTTCGCAACATTTAAGGTTATATGACTGAGGGAACCTATAGTTTTACGTAGAATCCGAACCAAGTGTTGCTACATAATCTGGACGCGAAGGACGGTTCCCCATCCAATTAACTTAGTAGATCGACGGGAAGCGGTGTTGAGACAGCTACGACATAACCCCAGGGCCGGATTATCCAATAACCACAATAGGCACAGTGCCTAGGGCTTACGAAACTCCCAAGGGCCTACGAAAAAGTTTTGGATCTAAAAAAAATATTTTCAATCAAAGGTACCCTGAAAATTAAAAAAAAACTTGTTTGAACTATAAATGAAAGATTCTAAAATAATGAACACAGTAATAATGATTGCATTATAACTATGTTCATATCGTTTCATATCGAATAATATATGCTTGAATTAACAGATAGTGCAAGTTGCGTAATACAAACTCCACTAAATTATGAAAGATTTAGACGAAGGAAGTGATTAAAAATATTTTGCGTGTCAATTTCAAAGTTTGCTCCTTTAATGTCATCATATTTCATCCATTTTGATATGTTTATTTTCAGGGAGAGTATTATAGTGAAAGAATTATAGTGTCAAAGTATCACAGTATCGAAGTATGTAATCATAGACAAAGTATTATAGGCAAAATATCACAGTCATAGTATCAAAGTATCATAGTCATATATTATATAGATCTATGATTATACAGGGTGTTTATAAAGTCCCTATCTATTTCAGTGAAAACGTAGCAAAAAGGGTAAAATTCAATAACAATATAATAGACGGCATTGTATACTCGTACATTGTGAAGGGAGCCGTCATCATGAATCTTTATCATTATTTCAAAAAGAAAAATGAGTGATGCAAATATGAATGAAGCTGATAAATAATCAGAGTAAATTTGCCAAATATAGACTTAATCAAATTGACAATTTTGAACAATCTTCTGTGCCAAAGAGTACACAGATCAAGACTTCAAGACTTTACTGTGGTAAATCCATTCATTTATCAGATCACCTGAAGATCCGTCACCCTAGCCTTCTTTAGTTAGCTTTATAAGGCTAACTAATAAAAATATCACGACCTAACCTAACCAATCGTCAAGGGCGTACAATTGACCTAACGATTGGTTAGGTTAAGTCATAATATTTTCGTTAGTTACCATTATAAAGTAGTGAGCAGGCCTTAGTTATGGGTGACTTTAATTGCGCCAACGTGAATTACGATACAATGTAGGGAGACGCGAAAAGTAATAGTTTAGTTAATTTTCTCGAGGATAGCTTTCTTATTCAAAAGGTTGGGGAACCTACGAGGTTGGACAGTATTTTAGATTTAGTAATAACTATAGATGATAGACTAATCACGGATCTTCAAGTAAAAGAACCGTTAACCAATAGCGATCACAATATGGTAAAGTTTGTCCTCTCAGTAAATCACTCGAAACCAGCTAACTCGACTAAAATTCCTAACTTCCAGCACGCAGACTTTTGTAAATTTCGAAATGAATTGTCACATGTCAATTGGGAAAACGTAATGGGGATCTCCAACGCAAAACTAATGTGGGAATCGTTTGAAACGGTATTTAGGGCTATAAATGAAGAATGTGTACTGTACAAGATTTAGCGTGCGAAAGTAAACAAGCCCTTGTAGTTTACGTCTAGAGTAGGAGATATTATAAAGAGTAGAGATAGGGCTTATAGGCTACATAAGTGCGATAAAAACAATTTGTGGTTACGAAACAAATACATATCTCTTAGGCGTGAAGCGAAAAGCGTAATAAAAAAGTCCAAGCGCGATTTTGAAATTTCCATAGTTCGTGATGGCAAAGAAAATCCCAAGCGATTCTTTCAATACGTCAACAATAGAAACCCAGTAAAGAGCGTCTTGAGACCGTTGAAAAATTTTGACGGTGAGCTAGTTTCTGAAACAAGCAAATGGCTACCTTGCTAAACGAATTTTTTACGTCAATTTTTACTATAGAAGATGTAACGAATATCCCTACGGTCAGACATAATACCTTTTGATAATGGTAATATTTTGGATAATATTGGGGTTAGTGAAAGGGAGGTAATGCGTTATATTGATAAAATGAAAATGCGTAAATGCCGCTAACAAAGATTTTTAATGCGTCTATTTCTGAAGGGTGCGTACCACATAATTTCAAGTTAGCAAATGTAACATCTATCTTTAAAAAAGGCGATAAAGGTGCGGCGGAAAATTATAGGCGAATCAGTTTAACGTCTGTTGTAGGTAAGCTACTGGAATCAATAATTAGGGATCGTATAGCCAAACACTTAAAATTGCATAATTTGGTTAGAAATACGCAGCACAGTTTTACGCGAAACAAATCTTGCTTAACTAATATTTTAAATTTTTTTCAAAGCGTGGTTGAAGTTTACGATGGTCATTGGGCGGTTGATGTAGTGTATTTAGATTTTCAAAAAGCGTTTGTTTGACACCGTACCGCACAAAAGACTCGTTGAAAACACTAAGGCTCGTGGAATCAGGGGTATAGTAATAAATTGGATAGAAGAGTGGTTGCGAGGTAGGAAAGAGGGTGGTCGTTGATGGAGCCGAGTCGTCTTGGGCTAATGTAGTGAGCGGCGTTCCTCAGGGTTCTGTATTGGGCCCCTTGCTTTTTCTTATATATATATATTAACGATTTAGATGTCGGCCTAGTCAGTACAGTTTCAAAGTTTGCGGATGACAAGAAGTTGGGTGGTAGGGCGATTAATGACAAAGATAGAGGTAAAATCCAGGAAGATCTGAATAAAATCGTTGATTGGTCAGTCACATGGCAAATGAGATTTAACGTCGATAAGTGCAAACTTTTACGTATAGGTTCGCGTAACAGTAATTTTGCTTATAGTATGTCAGGGGAGGAGTTAGCAAGCGTAGAGCAGGAAAAAGATTTAGGAGTTATAGTCACTGGTGATTTAAAAGTAACAAAACAAAGTACAGCAGCGGTCAATAAAGCAAACAAAGTGCTAGGTTTTATAGCTCGGAATTTTGAGTACAAATCGCGCGATGATATTGTTCCTCTTTATAAATCATTAGTTAGACCCCATTTGGAGTACGCGATCCAATTTTGGAATTCGCATATGCGAAAAGATAGAGACAAAATCGAAAGAGTTCAAAGACGAGCAACCAAGATGATTCCGTCGCTTAGGTCGAAGTCGTACGAGGATAGGCTTAAGGAGTTAAAATTTACTACACTCGAGACTAGGAGGCTAAGGGGTGATCCAATCCAGGTTTTTAAAATTATGAATGGGTTCGATAACGTAGATAGAGATAGCTTTTTCGAAATATCTCAATATAATAGGACTAGAAATAACGGGTGTAAGTTGACAAGTTGAAGGTTCGAGATAGCAGTTGCCAAAAACTTTTTACCCATAGAATAGTAAATAGCTGGAATAGTTTTGCCGGTAGAAGTAATTAGGCAGTCTATAAACATGTTTAAAAATCGATTAGACGCAAATGTTGATAGATTGGGTATAGTTTAAGGTAGTAAAATTAGCCTTGTGTGGTTCGGAACCCACGTAAAATTGTTCATAGGTCCTCTCCGCCCCCACGAGGATATGCACAATACACATACGACCACTGTTAGGTAAACCAGCCACGAGTGGATCCTAGGGTCTTTGTTGGTCTGAAACATTATAACATTATAACTAAAAAAGGCTCGGGTGACGGATCTTCAGGTGATCCCATTTATCTAATTTAGTTCACACTTGCTGTAAATAAGACTTTGTTAATACATGAATATTGGCTCTAGTAAATGTTTATGTATATACATACTCGTATGGTATGTACACCTTTGTTTAGTTACTCACACGTCCCCCCCCCTTGACCAAATCCTGGTACGCCCCCTGTGTACAGTACAACGATAGCATTCGAAGTTTGTTTATGGACCTATATATCTTCAAAAATAAATTACACTACAGCGACGCTCATAAGTATTAGTATAGCTATAGACTATAGAGAAATATTTCGGTTATATTCGTCTTTATCTTTTGTACCACGCATAAGATAAAAGTTTACCGTTCGTTTGGAAATAATTAACAAATAAAAAATTAGTTCAACTCCAACATATAATGTAAAATTAAAGAATTTGAAGAAGATTAAAAAAGGTTAAAATACCAAAGATTTCGTACATTTACTTACAAAATTATTTAATATTTTGTATTTCCACCTTTTGCTTGAATGACTTCAATGATTCGTTTTGGGTATTTTTCTACAAGGTTTTGACATCTCTCAATAGAAATTTTAGCCCATTCTTCTAAAGAAAATTGGGAGCTATTGAAGAATAGGGACCCCAGCCTTCTTTAGTTAGCTTTATAAGGCTAACTAACGAAAATATCATGATCTAACCTAACCAATCGTCAAGGGCGTACAGTTAACCTAACGACTGGTTAGGTTAGGTCGTGATATTTTCGTTAGTTAGCCTTATAAGCCTAACTAAAGAAGGCTGGGGTCCCTATTCTTCAATAGCTCCGAAAATTGGTGCAATTCATTCAGATACGAAGGGTTTCCCTTGTGGACGGTTTTTTCAAATCAAACCATAGATAAATGCAAAAACCTTCACTTTTTTCTACGTGAAGGTAATAAAATAAATGTAATAATTAGTGTAAAGGTAATAATAATAAATGTTAAAAAATGTAAATGCAATAATAAATGCAGTAATTATGTCAAAATATAGAATCTGTATGTATAGAACAAGAAGATAGTTTTAATTTGTGCGAATGTACTTATAAGCGGGACCCTTTAATAAAAATGTCCTTCTGGGGTCGGAACGGGATCTAGCCTGGGTGCGAATTTCTTAATGGTCTCTGGATTGTTTCCTTCTCGCCTTTTTCATTCGTTTTTCGGTTTATAATTTCTGTATAATAAACAACAATGTAATAATCAATGTAAGAATAAATTTATAATTTCTGTAATAAATAATAATGCAATATTAAATGTAATAAATTTAATAATAAATGTAATAATTATGTAAAAAAAAAAAATAGAATCTGTATGCATAGAGCAAGATAGTTTTAAATTTGTGCGAATGTACTTAAAGCGGGTCCCTTTAATAAAAATGCCCTTCCAGTGTCGGGAGAACGGTATCTAACCTAGGTGCGAATTTCTTAATGGTCCCTGGACTGTTTTCCCTCTTGTTTTTGGTTCATTCGTTTTTCTGTATCCACCCGAAGAGGATGCCAGTGGGCATCGAAACTGTTGTGGAAATAAACTCTGTCTGTTAGAGTGGGTTTTTATTATCAAACCATAGATTCTCGATTAAACTGAGATCTGGGTTTTGCCCGAACCGAAGGCAATATATTTTCTTCTAAAATTTCTCAATATTTCTTTGATTTCAAGATTCCACTGATGACAATAAGCTTTCCTGGACCAGAAGTACTAAAGCATCCCCATAGAAGCAAACTATAACCCCTACCATGTTTAATCGTAGGAAGGATGTTTTTTCCTCGAATGCAGTATTTGATTTTCGCCAAACATACCGTTGCTTGTTGTTCCCGAATGATTCAATTTTGGTCTCGTCTGTTCAGAGAACTTTCTTCCAGAATGCAAATCCATCATTTTAATGATCCTTGGCGTGCTTTAAACGAGCTTCTTTGTGAGCTTTTCGTAGCAGAGGGTTTCTTTGTGCGCTTTTCGTAGTAGAGGGTTTCTTCGTGCAACTCTTCCATGCGGACCATTCTTTCTCAATGTACGACGTACAGTAGAGGGATGGACAGCGATCTTAGACAGTCTTAATGTTTGGCAAACACCACCTGCAGTCACTCATGAATTCGCAACAGACACTTTCAATCCTTCTAGCTTTACCTTCTGAAATGTTGCAAGGTCGTCCACACTTGGTAGAGTTTTGATTGTTCCAAAGTCTTTGCATTTCTTGATAACTGCAGCAAACGTCATAAATGTAATTCGAAGTTCTTCTCCTATTTTCCTATAACTTTTCCAGACTCGTGTGCAGCAATAACAGATCTCTTAAGATCCGTAGACAGCTCTTTACCATGACGACCCATTGCTTGCTAACAGCTTGTACAGTCATCCGTCTTCCGTGAGGATTCACAAAGAAAATTCTAGAATTCAGAATTGTCAACAGTGTCTAAGCAATAAACACCCAACTATTGATAAAAAATTAATTCTTCAAGCCTAAGGTGGATACACAAAGTATTAGATAATTTTGTAAATAAATGTACGAAAATCTTTGTATTTTACCTTTTTTTTTAACCTTAAACACTGATATTTTATATTATATGTTGGAGTTAAACAAATATTTTACTTAAGTTTTTCAAACGAACGGTAAACTTTTCATAATTATCCTATGCAAGGTACAAAAGAAGATAAAGACGAATATAATTAAACTATTTTTCTGTAAAAATACTTATGAGCGCCACTGTACCTATATCTATACCTGCTAAAATTTCCAGCAACACCCGGGGTGCTGAGGAACACCAGTACTCTTGATAGGGGCAGGGGCGTACCTAAAGTATTTGGCACCCGGAGCGGATCCTTCCTTTGGCACCCCCCATAAATAATTTTAAAATTTAAACACACAGAAAAATATATGTTTGCAAGTAGATTTTTAAACAGTACAGTACTGTCATAAGCAAATTGGAAATAAGAAAAATGCAGGACATTAAAAATTCAGTGATCAGGTAATACTGCATTTTATTTTAACAAAAAACACAAGAAATCCAGTCTCAACGCTCAGCCTATTCTTCAAAGGTAAATAGAGAGGATTCACAGTCTCTGCTTTCGAGCCTTAATTTTCTGCAAATTGATTAATGATCTCATCAAAATTCACCTTCTTTGCATATTCGTGTTCAATTGAAAGTAAAGCCAGATTTGTCAATCTTATCTGACTCATGGTCGAGCGAAAGAAATTTTTTATCAATTTCAGTTGGAAAAACTTCTTTCACATGAAGCAATAGAGACACAGACGGTCAAAAAGAATCTCAAACACAGTGACAAGCTTGGCAAAGATTCGCAAAAATCCCATTTCACAATAAACTCCAGAAACTGCAATGCTGTCCATTTCTTTGCCTCTTCAACGCTGATTTTGGCAGCTTCCAAATGCCCCCGAAGTCGTCCAATTTCCACACTGATATCTTCATCAGAGAATTCATCGAAAATCTGAGTCAAATTTGGAATATACTTCGGAAGTTCTTCTTCTGTTGCAACAACCAAAGTGTTTGGCTGAATAACAGCGAAGATTGACAGAATTTGATCCATTGCCTTAGAACGAATCTCCAATTCTTGATGAAAGCGATCAAGACATTCAAACATAGCCCTTTTTACGTCCTCTGGCAATGTGAGACCAGCATCCTTTTTCGGAGCTTTACTCTCCCTCTTCTCTCCATAGAAATGTCCATTTCCTTACACTTTGTAGTTGCATAATGAATGGCCCTCTCCACAATTTCATTGCGTTGATCTTCAAGAAACAGTTTTAGAGCTTGGAGCTTCACAATGTACTTTTTAAGGCTGATTCCAACTGTTGCAAATACTTTGTGTGAGATTAATTTCTTTCCAGGACTTCACACCAGAAAGAAAGGTAACTCAAAAAAGAGAGATCACATAGAGCAGACAGCAAAATCTGAGCTGATCCTCTTGTGTCACATTTTCTTTGGGATCGCACAGTACTTCAAGGGTTGAGGTCAGTTTTTCGAAATTTGCCTTCACTGGTTTCACAGCGTCATAATGATCACTCCATCTTGTCTGGGAAAGTCTTTTGACTGTCATGCCTACATTCTCCATCAGCACTTCCCATCGATGAGTTGAGACTGAAAAGAAGAATAGACTCTCTCCAAGGTTCCAAAAAAAGTCACACATGAAGAAACGCTTCCAAATGAGTGCACTCCGCAAAGGTTCAGAGAATGATTTGCACAAGGCACAAACAAAGCCTTGGATTAATCTCTCTGATCTTTGACGGAACACCACCATGAATGCCAGCCATAGTTGCAGCGTTGTCATATCCTTGACCACGGCACAGGTTTATGTCCAGTCCATCTCTCTCCAGATGTCTCAGGATATCCCCTGTGAGCTCAGCAGCAGTCTTTCCGGCAATAGGAAGAAGCCCAAGAATGATTCCTTTACTTCAACTTTCTCACATTCAATATGGACATATCTGATCACTTCACACATCCGATCAGTGTGGGACACATCAGGAGTGGTCAAAAAGAATCCCAAAACACTTTGTTTTCTTGATATCAGCCACTATTTTCTCTTTGACGTAATTCCCCAAAAGGCAAATGAACTCATTCTGAATCTTTGGAGATAAATACGAAGCCACTTTCCTCTCAGATGGAATAGAATGCTTAATCCTTACAAAATGTTCTTTCAAAACTGGATCATAATTTGACAGCAACTCTACCAATTCCATGAAGTTTCCTTTGTTTGCTGATGACATGTCCTGTTTGTGACCACGAAAAGGAAGATTCTGGTAAGCCAGAAACAAGGTTACGTCCAAGAGGCGATGTAAAATATCCCTCCATTTCTTTCTCTCCTTGTCCATTGTTGCTTGATGAACTTAATCAATGGTTTTTTGAAGCTTCAACCCTGCTCCCAAGGTCTTCCATTTCTCCAGGCATGAGAGATGCTGCTCAGAAGCCTCATGGTCAGACACCTTTGGGTTTAGCTTCCACCATGCTTGAAACCCAGTGACAAAGCTGGATGTTCCAATTCCTTTGTCATCAAGAGCAAACAGTCTGCAGCAAAAACAAAACAAACTTTCTTTGATGGAGAGTAAATCATCCATGTTCTCAAAACTTTCTCGCCATTTGCAGAGCACTTATAGAACCATGCAGTGGTCAGCTGTCGACTCTTCCCTTTGGATTTCTCTCCTTGTCTTTGAACTGCACTGAAAGGTCCATCCCTATTTTGGAAGGATTCACTTCCCCTCTTAATAAGATCAACTCTCAAGTCATTTGGAACCGGGATTGGCCAAGCAGCGACATCAGAATAAATTGAAATCTATCCGTCTCCTCTTCTTCATCAGAGTTCCTCCTGTTGGTGTGGACTTCTGCTGGCATCTCCTTCCTCTTCATCAGTTTCACTGCTTTTAGAAGATGAATTGCCATCCTCCAATCCTTGCTCTTTCTCATTTGAATCCTCTTGTGAAGATGCTTCTTGTATTTGCCCTTCAGATTCACCAGGCTGAATATCTTCAGGACTTTCTCCTATTGCACTTGATGTTGAAGGCGTCGCATATTTCAAAATTGATCCGGACATTGCGTGAGCCACCTCTTTTCTTGCCTGCTTCATTTTTCTTTGTTGGAATCCACTGGGTCGATTTCGCTTCATAGTGGATGTTTTCTACAAAATTTTAAAATCAAAAGGTATAAGCATGAACATGCATTACAAGCATGAACTATTATGACTTGAAATACATTAACTGAACAAATTGTCTATTATTATATTATTATTATATTATTATAAACATCACGACGATGCATTTATCGGGTATTATAAATCACGACGATGCATTTATCGGGTATTATAACATCACGACGATGCATTTATCGGGTATTATAACATCACGACGATGCATTTATAACACTTAAACATCACTATGATACCACATTGTCAAAAATTACTGGACACTGGTATAAGTACCATGATATTGTTATAAACACCAGCACTTTATGCTTTATCATAATTATTTAATGAAACATACCTCATGTATGTGGAGTCAGTGTCAAGTGAACAAGACTTGGAATGTCAGTTGCAGCCAGCCAGCTGGCTATGCTCAACAAACTGATGACTAAAACGTCAACAAAACGTTCGCCTTTCGATGTAATTTTTATCAAATATTTAATTTTCGTTTGTAAATTTTGTATTGCCAATAAAAAAAAAAAATTATTTTATAGTGGAAATTAACATTAAGCTGTTGTAATAGTTTGAACATTTTAAAAAAAAATTTCTTACTTTGGCGAATTTTTCATTTGGTTTGAAAACTTGTACTGGTATTTCAACTCTCCCGATGGCACCCCCTCCTGGCTGTCACCCGGGGCGGACCGCCCCCCTCGCACCCTCCTTAGTACGCCACTTGGTACGGGTTAAGGGTTAACGGAGTTCCAAATATAAACATTTTTTTTCAGTATTAATTTTAATTTATTATGAAATGCGTATTTAGTACATAACCGAAGACTTTTCTTTAATAAAATAGCATAGCTATTTTTTATAAATATTTTAAATATGCACTACTTTACTTCGCTAAAGATGTGATGAGGCTGTATGTAAACAAATGCTTTTAATAACTTTTAAAGGGCAATTTATCCACAGCCTTTGTCACTAATGGGGCAACTGTTGCCGAGAAGTTTGTATAAGTTACGTATCAAATAATTGGAAGAAAGTCGGTGGCGAAGGTAAGGCTGTTGAAACTGATGAAGCGAAATTTGGATAAAGAAAGTAGAACGTAGGTCGCTGTTTACTGGGTCAGTGGGTGTTTGGGGGATTTGAGAGAAATTCGGAAAACATTCTTTTTAGTGCTAGTACCATCAAGGGACGTGGAAACTTTAATGACAGTGATTAAAGAGTGGATTCTGCAATAAATTGAATTCCGAAGGTTTCCAACACCATACAGTAAATCATTTACTCAATGTCTTTAACCCAAACACGCACACATACGCGCAAAAACAGCGAAAGGAATTAGCGGGATGTGAAAGTTAGTATCCCAAAATACAGGGAACGGAAACTTTTTTTTTTTTTTTTAGGGTATTTACCCCGGTATCTTCATGAAATTTCCTGCTGACGGAAAGCGACTTCACGAATTTAATTTCGTTGCGGCGAACCTTTACAATCCATCACGAGAGATAAGTAAAATTTGCTTTTGGTTGTTAGATTATGTTATGTTATGTTATGTTATGTTATGTTATGTTTTGTTTACGTGAACACGAAAATGCGCCTTAATTATACAACCTATCTTTTGTCCACATTCGCAAGGATGAATATTTTAGATTCATAAAAAATCAGCAGAATTTCCCAATGTTTTTACGACTTAATAAAAAAAAAATTTAAAAATACGCTCCTTCATGTCTTGTCTACAGTTCATCCACGCGAATGTAAACAAAAGATAGGTCGTAGAAATGTTTGCGCCAAGAAATTGACTCCTCTAACCTAGGAATTTACCGTAAATCATATTTTAGGTTCTTTTTACGTTATTTACAAAGAAAAATAGTTGCGATCAAAGTAATGTAAAACCATAACCAATGAAACACAAAGTTTTGAAATAAGTGCATCCAGACACTGGCATTTCTTCGAAGGCTTATGCTGATCATGAATTCTTTCGTGAATAACATTTTCGAAAGAACCACTGCCGAAGCTTTTCATCTGGCTCACTACAACAAGAGGTCTACTATAATATAATTTCCCTAGGGATCCAAACTGCCTCAATTTAATTTTAATAATTGTATTTAAACTTCTGGATTAAAAAAAGTGATGAGACTTAAAAAATGCACAACATTCAAATTAGTGTTGGTAATTTAATACATTTGAAATCCGTGTGGCAGTACATGAAATCCGTTCTGCTTGTTTGTTGGTTCAGTTTAGTTTATGGTGCATGTAAAATCCATTTTGACTTTCTTATGCAATTCTTACAACTCAGGGATGAAAGTTAGTTGGTTGTCAATCTTACTTCATTCATCCTCAGAAACTAGGATGTGAATTACGTGTTCAAGCCAGGAAAATTACGAACAGTGGACTCGATACTGTTCCCCCTCCCCCGGTTTTCTGACTCCGTTGGTTTCTCGTAATTTAGACCCGTTTCTTACTTTATCCTCTTACCTTGCCATCTCCCGCAAAGTGAAAAGTCGCGTCCGTTGAGAGGACAATTATCTTGCGTACATTTTTTCTCCATCCAATTTCATCCTCGCAGACCATCGCCTGCATGAGAGCGTCGAAACCACCTTCCGGTGTATCCAAATTAGTTGAGATTTGTGACTTTTTGACTTGTTGCTGAATGTTAAGAAAGAGTAAGAGTTTTTAAGTTATTCCATTACGTTTCTTGTAATTTAAATTGAAAATGAGACCTACATAACGATGGTGATATTCCAAAATATCATAATTAGAAAAAATACAATTACACAGAAGGAAAACTGACATGCTGACATGAATTTAGGCAAAACATTATATATATATATATATATATATATTTTATGCAGGAAGGAAGGGACAAGCCCGAATACACGCAAAAACGCCCCCTATTGAGGAAGAAGAGAGCCAAAATCAAGGCCCAGGGTTTCCGAGATGTTTGGACACTGCGTCTGAAAGATTGGAGGTCATAGACAGGGAGAAAGATGGTTTAAGGAAGATTGTTCCATAGTTGACCGGTTGAGTAGATGAAAAGTTGAAAATGCCGATTAACCCTTGCATTAGAGAGAGCGACAGAAAAGGAATGAGAATGTGTCGAAAGTCTGGTACTGCGTGCTGTCCTTAAAGGAGGAGTCATGCAGTTAGAGAGTTCAGAAGAGCAATGTCCGTTATAATAACGATAGTAAAGAGAGAGTGAGGCAATTGAAGACAGTCACAGTAAGATGCGGGGAATTGATGAGACAAAAAGACTTTAATTCCACCTGGTCAAGTAGGGCTGTGTGGGTTGAGCCGCCCGACACATGAGAAGCGTACTCCATACAGGGGCGGACGAGACCCCTGTACAAAGACAGCAACTGAGTGTGGGTGAAAAAACTGCGGAGCTCGCACAGCACACCTAACTTCTTAGAAGCTGTTTTGGAAAGAGAGTATATGTGATTTTCCAGGAAAGATCACGAAGAAAGGAAACACCAAGAATGTTAAGAAAAGAAGAAGAAGGATCGAGTTGTGTATTGTTGAAAGTAAGGGGAAAGTCGTGTGGAAGACTGTGACGAGTAAACAGATGAAGGAACAGTTGTTGAGGCATTGAAAGCTACAAGGTTTTCTCTGACTTAATCAGAGATAATAGAAAGATCTGGTCAGGTGCACTATAGCCGTCCAACGCGAATCATGGAGTGAGTGTTGAGAGGGACGCTTTGTGAAGCGGGTGTGGAAGTGAAGAGTGGAATCATCGGCATAGGTGTAGATAGGACAAGCAGCGCGATTTAACAGATTATGTTGCTAAATAAAAGGAAAAGAGTGGAAGACAGGACAGGACGAACCCCTGAGGAACACCACTATTTATAGCTTTAAGTGATGAACAGTGGTCGTCTACAACCGCAGCTATAGATCGCCCAGAAAGGAAATTAGAAATAAAGGCACAAATAGAAGGATAGAAACCGAAGGAGGGAAGTTTCGAAATTGAAAATTTGTGCCAGGCTCTATCAAAAGCTTTTGACATGTCCTGCGCAATAGCAACGGTTTCACCGAAATCCCGAAAGGAGGATGACCAAGAGTCAGAGAGATATGCAAGAAGATCGCCAGTAGAGTGTCCCTTGCGGAACCCATACTGGTGTTGTGTAAGAAGATTTGAGAATTAAGATCCTATTAAGGATGCATTCAAAAACTTTAGAAAGGCGAGAAATCAAAGCAATTGGACGATAGTTGGAGGGTCGAGAGCGGTCACCTTTCTTTCTGACGGGCTGAATGAAAGCGAACTTCCAGCAGGAAGGAAACGTACCAGATGAAAAACAAAGACGAAAGAGTTTGCCTTAGCAGGGTGCCAACACGAAAACACAGTTCTTGAGAACAAAAGGAGGGACACCATCAGAGCCTTACGCCTTCCTAGAGTTGACCCCCACATAGGGCAGAAGAAACATTTTTGGAAGGGATTCTAATTTCAGATATTATTAAATCGGAGGGAAGAGGAGATGTAGGAACAGCACCGCAATCGTCCAAGGTTGAATTGGAGGCGAAAACTATCGGGAGAAGACACGACAACTGAGCCGACGGAATAGAAAAGAAGAGGAAAAGAAGAGGAAAAGAAGTAAAGTTGTTGGAGAGGTTCTTGGCTAGATGCCAGAAAGTGCGAGAAAAATTAGAATTGGATAGGTTTTCACATTTTTATCCGATGAAGGAATTTTTGGTGAGTCGGAAAACAGATGTCGCACGATTCTGGGTGAAAATATAAGCTAAGTGAGAGTCAGGAGTTGGATGGCGACGGTACCTTCTGAAAGCCTCCTCTCTGCTGCGGATAGCATTAGAACAAGTGAAATCAAACCAAGGTTTTTTTGCATTAGTAGAATAATGGAATATAGAATGTTTGCTTCCATGCCCAAGAGAATCACCTTTGTGATGAGCTCAGCACACTCGGAGTGGCTCCGTCCACGGAAACAGTAACCATTCCATGGGAAATCATAGTAGTATTGCCTAAGGGACTACCAATCAGAGGCGCCGAAGTACCAAAGGCGTCTCCTCTTGGGAGTATCCAAAGGCCGAATTGGAGCGATAGGACAGGAAACAGATATAAAATTGTGGTCGGAGGAGCCCAACGGAGAAAAAAGTTTGACCGAGTAAGAAGACTGCGTTGTTAGAAATAAATCCAAAATGTTGGCCCTTTTTTCAGGGCGATTGGGGATACGAGTAGGGTGCTGTACAATATGCTCTAGGTCATTCGGTATAGAGACATTGTAAGCTAATTTACCAGAGATGTTAGTGAAATGGGAAGAAAGCCAAAGGTGATGATGAACATTGAAATCTCCTAAAATGGAGATTTCATCGAAAGGAGGATGGGACAGAATGTATTACACTTTGGAAGTGATATATATATATTCGGTTATCCGCTGATCCGCCCATTTAATCCATCAAACCAATCAGAGTGAGTCTTACCTCCGGGTTAGGTGACACTTAAGTTATGTGGTCGTTTTAGATTAGTTAGTTGTTTCTCATGTGATCAACTTTCGGCGAATCAGGGGTCCAGAAAACTGGTGTCCTCCAAACTTATATATATATATATATATATATATATATATATATATATATATATATATATATATATACAGGGTGGGTACTAAAAAAGTGACCTCTTAGAGGTAAACTGTCATATTAAAAAAAGTAGGGACTAGAGCTCCCAAACTTCATAGATGCCTACCTTAGCATGTTGTTCGTCTTAATTGAGAAGTTGCTCGATGTGTCTCCCTTCCTGCTCAACGCAGGCCTCCAAACGTGAACGCCACTGATCAATACACCTGTTTACATATCGTTGAGACACCTTCTCCCAGCCGAGCAGAATTATTTCGCGTAGTTCATCCATGTCTCTTATATTGGTACCAGGGATGTAAACTTTGGACTTCAGGGCTTCCCAAACACCATAATCTAGTGGTGAAAGATCGGGACTACTAGCCGGCCACATATTGAGTTCGATAAAATCTGGTGTTTCGTTCTCAAGGAATGTGACAGTTTGGCGTGCTCTGTGAGCAGGGGCTTAATCTTGTTGGAAAGTATATCTTTCACCACTAATTCGTCGAATATCAGTTAGATAGAGTGAAAGATATATTTTCCAACAAGATGGAGCCCCTGCTCATAGAGCACCCCAAACTGTCACATTCCTTGAGAACGAAACACCGGATTTTATCGAACCCTATATGTGGCCGGCTAGTAGCCCCGATCTTTCACCACTAGATTATGGTGTTTGGGAAGCCCTGAAGTCCAAAGTTTACATCCCTGGTACCAATATAAGAGACATGGATGAATTACGCGAAATAATTCTGCTCGGCTGGAGCCTGGGAGAAGGTGTCCCAACGATATGTAAACAGGTGTATTGATCAGTAGCGTCCACGTTTGGAGGCTTGCGTTGAGCAGGAAGGGGGACACATCGAGAAACTTCTCAATTAAGACGAACAACATGCTAAGGTAGGCATCTATGAAGTTTGGGAGCTCTAGTCCCCTTACTTTTTTAATATAACAGTTTACCTCTAAGGGGTCACTTTTTTTTACCCACCCTATATACATATATACACCGGGTGTCCCAATAAAATGTTTACACATCATATATATATATAATATATATCAACATGCACACTTTAGATGATAGTAATATGCGCTGATGTATTAGTATATTTATATTACTTAGTAATAGTAGTATAGTAATGGTGTATTGTACTTAAATAACAGTAGTATCCCTTGTTACAGGAAATGGCGGTATTGCAGTTATCGTTTGAGCAACGTAAGTGGATTCTGAAGCACTACTGGAAGACTGAGAATGTGGCTGAGGTACAGAGACATTGGAGAAATGAGTTTGGAACATTACCACCATCACGGGTAACAATTACAAGATTACGTGATAAGTTTGAGACTGACGGAACAGTGCAAAACGTCAACAAAGGCCGATCTGGAAAACGTCGCACTTCAACTGACAATGAAAGTGTTGAGACCGTGTTACAGGCCTTCACAAACTCTCCAAATAAGTCTACAAGGCAATGTTCTTGTGAGACTGGTGTTTCTAAATCCAGCGTTCATCGCATTTTGCGACGTGAAAAGTGGAAACCGTACATGTCTAGACTGCTCCATGCAATGAATGAGGACGATCCAGATCGTCGAAAAGAATTTTGTGAGTGGTTTTTGCACATGTGTGATGAAAATCAATCTTTTCCTGATTTCATTGTTTGGTCCGATGAAGCCACTTTTAAACTTAATGGTACTATCAATCGACACAACTGTGTGTACTGGGCCACCGAAAATCCAAACGTAACAGAAGAACGAGCACTTAATCAACCAGGAGTGTCAGTGTGGTGTGGTCTGTCTTCCAGAGGACTGATAGGGCCATTTTTCTTTGAGGACATTGTCACAGGTGCTGTTTACTTATCAATGCTGCAAGACAACATTGTACCTTCAATCAGAGCTCTTTTTTGGAAGAAGAGTGTTACTTTCAACAGGATGGCGCGCCACCACATTACCACAGTGACGTTAGAAATTTTCTCAGTTTGTTTTCCTAGAAGATGGATAGGACGTAGGGGATGTACGGAGTATCCACCACGATCTCCTGACTTAACACCCTTAGACTTTTACTTGTGGAGCACTCAGAAGAACACTGTGTATGCTCAAAAACCAAGGACACTACTACAGGCCTTGAGACACGAAATTGAAATAGCCTGTGCCAACATTCCACTCCGAACAATTCGAACAGTATGCCGATCTGTTGCGCGCCGTTGTTAAGAATGTATTGATGCTAGTGGCGGACATTTTGAACATTTAAAACATTAAAGTAAGCGGCACAACCATGAAGATATTGACGCTGCTGGCTGATATTTCGAACATTTAAACATTAAAGAAGCCTATTTGCTATCTATTTATCATACTATCCGCCTATTTAGCTTATTGATACATATGTTAATATGATGTGTAAAATTTTTTTTGGGACACTCTGTGTGCGTATATATATATATATATATATATATATATATATATATACACACACACACGCACGCACGAGTATAACCACCTTGAAAACAGACCTGAGAATTATGGAGTCCTTATATACAAGTATATAAGAAAGCGGCACCAGCAAAATTCGAACTCAGACCTTCCTGAGTAGGAGTCGCGAGCGCTACGACCACGCTCCGACAGGATCAAAGTTAACACAACCTATCGTATATTTAAACAACCTTGGAAACAAGTACGCCTTCACGTCCACAGGTATGTAAACTCAGTTTTGGGGAGGTGAAACTAAAGATGTTTTGGAATATCACCATGGATAAGATAAATGAAATCCATTGGATTTGCACGTATTTATGAAGCTAAAAGTACGTTTTAAAAAATTCCCTTACAACAAACTCGTCTCCATCTTCTATCAGTTTGAGGTTATTCTTAAAAGAAAATGGAGTGGCGCAGGACATAGTCGAGCATGGTTTTTCTAATCTGTAAAATTAAAAATCATATATAATTAAATCAGTATAATAGTGAGGAGAAATTACACTATTTACAATGAGTGATTTAGGACTTTATTAAAACGTTTACACTCACTTTTATAGGCAGTGTAGTGACCGGTAGCTAAGGCTATGGTTCACACACTATATACAGATAGAGTACGGGGCTCCAATAAACCTTAGCCCCCCCGCCGCCCATGGCCTAAACCATTAGAGGTACAGTAAAACTAAACATACCTTACAAAAGAGAATTTAATCCTGCATTTAATGAGAAACAATTAAAACTTGGTGTTCCCGCCATTGGCTTCCAAGACAGCCTGAATTCGCTTTGGGTAGCTTGCCAAAAGTGACGTGAATAGATCTTGATCGTTACGCAAATTTGCTAAAACAGTTTCAATGTGTTGCGTCATTGTATCCTTCGAAAATCGATTTGCTGCAGGTTCTTGAAACGAGACACATTCAACCTTGTCCTTTATAACTGATCCAATGTGTTCACAGACGTTCGGGTCAGGAGAATTTCCTGGCCATTCTTCATTTCCAAAGAAATCAATCTCATGGTTCCGCAACAACTGTTGAGTGGCTAATGCCTTAAAGCAGGGGGCCTTATCGTGCAGAAGTGTGACTTGATCGACATCCATAACATTGTTTGGGTTTCTTAGAAAAGGAATGACTTGCTGGGATAGAATAATATCACGAAAATACTGTCCATCCCAACTCTGACCATTTGGCTTCAGCACCCACATGAGCTTCTTTGCAGTGAACAAAACAAACACACCAACACAGTCTGGACTTTTTAATAATTCGCGATAATGTTCATTGTCATCGATTTCATCTGGTGTTGTGGCCCACACTCGATCATTTTGGTAGTTAGGCCGACGTGTTACGTAAACAAAAAATTCATCGGAGACAGCTAAATGCATGAAATCATCCACATCCCAATCTTCAAGATAATGGGCAAACCACATTCTGTCATCGATGTTAAGTTGAGTTTTTCTTGGCTTTGGAAGTTCATGCCATGCCAAGTTCATGCCAAACCTTGCCTATGACGGTACAGTCGAATGATCTCGCCACTAACGATCTTTCCTTTCAACACTTCGATCTCTCTAGAAAGTTTAGCACAGCTGTTTTTCCACTTACGCGTACCGCTTTCAATGATGTCCTTTGTTTCCTGAGAGAATGGCAAATTTGGGCGCCCAGATTTGGTTGTATCCATTTCACATTCATCCAAAGTTTTATTCCAATTTCTTTTGACGAAGTCCTCACTTCTTCGCAACTTTTTGGCAACCCATGAACGTGTTATAAAGGTGGCTCCAGCATCACGAGCTTCCCGAAATGTTATTGCTCGTATGCGATCTATCATACGTTGCCTCTCCGAATCACCAATTAATTGAGAAGCCATTATGTGATATAGGGCAGTCAAAAGTCAATAAAGTCAAATTGTTTCCTATGGGGCACTTTTCGCGAAACGACTGAAAATGCAATAAAAACACTTGTAGGGGGTATATTACCAAAGTTAATAGGTCAACCAAAAGTCAACTTTTACCTGTTAGGTCAAAAAATAGCAATGAGGTAAATAAAGTCAATTTTTTGGAATAAATAATTAAAATAACTAAAAATTGTTTGCTGAAATAGGAACTCCTCCAGAACCGATTGTAACACGTTGGGCAAGCTGGCTGAACGCTGCTTTTTATTATGCAGACAATTTTCCAAATGTGAAGACAATTGTGGAAAATTTTGAAGATGAAGGAATCATTGTTCAGAAGGCTAAAGAGTGTGTTGCTAATGAAAAACTACCAAAGCAACTAATGTCAATCAAAATGAATTATAGTTTGATTGCTAGCTTAGTGACTAGGATGGAAGCATCTGATTGCACCATTAGAGAGGCATATGAAACCATTTCTTCTATCAACCTTGGTGAAGATGTGTGTTCAGTCAAACAATACATTGAAACAAGACTCAAGACAAATGGTATTTGTGAAATAATTAACCTCAGTAGACCTGAAATCTCACCAACAGTTTATGGTCAACTTTTGCAATGTCAACCAACAACTGCCGCTGTAGAGAGATCTTTCTCCATGCTTAATAAATTATTAAGTAAGGATCGCAATTTTTTGCCAGAAAATGTCGGCAAATACTTCATAATTTACCACAATCGGTCAACTGATGTAGAAGAGCAAGAATAAGTAATTAAAGTATCATTTTTATTATTGAAAGTAAAGGCAACTTTATAAGTCAATTTTTTCAATTCGTAAGGTCAACTTTCTTAATTTTTTCAGTCAACTTTTGACTGCCCTAATTATCACTTTATCAGCTAGAGTAATTTTAATACCTGCAATAAATAAATAATTTTATATATTTTTATAATCACTAAAAACTATTTCGATATAAGTAAACATGTAAGCTGCAAATGGGGGGCTAAGGTTTTTTGGAACCCCTTACAATAACCAGAATTAAGTTACGCAACAAAATAATCATATACTCACCTCAAGTATAGAACAACAGTTCCAGACAATATTCTAGATAGCCAGTAATAGTCGTTAGTCTAGCAGTTGTCAGTCTAGTAGTTAGTCAATAGCTATATCAGTATATCTAGATAGGCTAGTAGTTCACAATAGTACTTTTTAGCACTTAGAAATAGTTAGAACAACAGCAACAACGACAATTAACATTACATCCATAATCGCAATGCTAATGATCATCCCAAAACATCATCGCTGCCTATCCGTCCTAATCCGTCAAAACCGGTGCTGCCAGATCAATATTAGTTTTTATTATTAAGGTGTTTTTTTGGTGTGTCGATCTGCAGACTTTTAGTCACACCAATCCACCACAGGCAGAATGGGTGATCAGCATTTGGGGATACATTTGTACCAATAATTTAATACAAAAAATTTCGATTAGATGAGCGGAACCTTTTGAAATTACTTTCGTACAAAAATGGGAAATTATAATTTATGACGTCGTATCCACTTAAGAGACAAAAAGAGTTCGTTTTATTCGCGCCAAAATTTTTGTAGAGAAGTATAATTTATATTATTTATTAGGAAACGCTTAGAGAAAACTTACGCCTCAGGATGAGTGTTGACAAAGGGCAGCATAACTTTATCTACGAAAGATCCAAATCCAATCTTGAATTGGGAAGTCAAATTCCTCATAGTGACTGCCAACTCTTTTCCCAGTCTGGCTAATGTTTCTTTATCATCGGACATCGACCTACTTAAATCCAGCAAATAATATAAATCCAGAGGATAATCCTTCACTTGGCGGTACGAAACTGTGAAATTTTTTGCTCGTCCTGTTTTTAATAAAGAAAATCATCATTATGTAGGGTGTTTCAAAAGTCAGGAATCATAAGAAATATTATATATTATAAGGGTGTCCGAGAATTATCTGTACAAGTTTTGGCTGTTATTAAAAGTCAACCATGAAGTGTAGAAATTCCAGTTTTGTCCCATTTTACAGAGAATCTCATAAAGTTTTTTCTGATATCAAGTTTTGACAAGTTTTTTAGAAATTCCAGTGTGTCCGAACATTATCTGTACAATTTCATCTTTTAATAAAATTCTTGATAACACACGTAAAATTCTTAAACAAGATTATTTAGAATCTGTATTTTCAAAAGTTTCTTTTATTAAAGTAACGTTGTTACAAACATTCGATATGTGCACCATTAGTGATTCGCAAAACATCCAATCGATACTCCAAATGTTGTCATGTACGCTGCAGCATATCCACATCAATTCGCTCAATAGCAGCTGTGATTCTTGCTTTTAAATCATCAATGTCTGTCACCCGCGTACATTTCTAAAAAAACTTGTCAAAACGTGGTATCAGAAAAAACTTAGAGATTCTCTGTAAAATGGGACAACACTGGAATTTCTACACTTCATGGTTGACTTTTAATAACAGCCAAAAATTGTACAGATAATTCTCGGACACCCTGTATATATATATATATATAATATATATATATATATATATATATATATATATATATATATATATATACACACAGGAGAATGCATAATAGTTTGCGTTGAGTACCCTTTTCGCGGGGACATTTTGATAGTAACAACCAGATTCCTTCCTTTTGGAATAGGCATAAGATGTGATAGATTTCAGTCCAAAATTATAGAATTTAAAGACTGGATAATGTAGTAACAGTCATGCAAATACATTCCTGAGTTGTCCTCTCTCTCTCTCTCTCTCTCTCTCTCTCTCTCTAAGTTAAATTAACCGTAAATTAAGAGCAATTAAGAGCCCCACCCGTAAAACATTAGGAAAAACGACTGTGTTCATTTCCCTCGTCCACGCAGTGTGCTTTTAGAGTAGGAATGGCGTTGTTTATAATAGGAAATACCCGCAAAGTAGAACAGTAATAGAAATTAACATATTAAAAAGGAACGCTACACGTGAAATCACGGAGTTTGTCATATAAAAGTTAATTAATGAAAGGATCCTGGCAGTTACAAGGCTGAAACAAAGGGTCTCCCTAACTTCCCAGAGCTATTCTCATACGGGCGATACCCCGTCCACCAATCAACACAAGATAGTAACGATACCCACCCTTCAGAGTAACGGAGGCAGCGTCCCCCATCCAAACACTCTGAATCGGAAAACGATCCTATATTAAAGAACGCGGAAATGGAAAATCGATTTAGAGAACTTTGTAAGATTCGTAATTTAACAACGGACGAGACAAAGGCAATAAGATGCGATCTTTGTCAGTCTCTTATTGACTACAGATGCTTGGATTGGGGAGAAAATCAGATCTCTCTCGTAACGAGTGTCAACGAAATAACCAGAATAATTTTTTCTGTGAAAATTGTTCAACGGAAATAAATTATTTTATTTAGGGCCAGAACGAGAAAGTGAAGAAGAAACCAAAGGAGAAAATAAGAATGTCGAAAAGAGAGGAATAGAAACAGTGAGAAAACCAGCACGTGAAAAGGGCGAAAGAGAGGCACAAAAAATAGCACACGAAGATCAGACGGAGGATACTACTGTAGTTTAAATAGCGAAGAGCAAAAGGGAAACCACGATAATATCGTGTCCGTCGGTCATCTGTCCGGCCATTTCACCGATGGACATTTCACCGACGGCCATTTGACCGAACGGACATTGAGCCGACGGCTGTTTCGCCGAACGGACGATTCGCCGAATGGACTGTCATTAATAAAAAAACAAATATAATTTAAATGCGAAAATTAGTTGTTAACTTTTATAATTTAAGTCTTGCGTTTGTGCCTTTATAGTTTAAGCTATTCTGAAATGTTTGTTCGTTTGTTGCCTTTTTTAAATCTTAGTAACTTATGTCTTAGGTTTTCGCACTTAAAATTGCAGTCATCCTGGAACTTTTACATTGTTCACTGTTCAGTAATCCACAATGCCTCTTCAATTTATTGATTCAGAGAAAAGCCATAAAAAGTTAGTACACCCTTGACGGTTGGTTAGGTTAAGTCATGATATTTTCGTTAGTTTACTGTTAAAACATACGAAAATATCACGACTTAACCTAACCAATCGTCATTTTTTTAAATAATATTAGTAATAGTTTCTCTAGACAAATTGTATCTGTAGACAAATTATTGTAGTTAAATTGTATCTGTAGACTAATTGTTGTAGATAAATTGTTGTAGACAAATTGCTGTAGATGAATTGTATCTTTAGACAAATTGTTGTAGACAAATTCGCCGGACACCGTCAAAGTGAATTCCATGGTCTAAAACGAAAGTTTTAAATTATACAATATACACCGAGATATATATATATATATATATATATATATATATATATATATATTATATATATATATATATATAGATAAACATTTTATATAGTATTATCGATATAAATTTATTTTAAAAAAGGTATCTATGTTTTTTACGTCAAGCGTCTATAACTGTCAATTTAACATAATTTAATATTTTAACAAAATAATTCAATAACATTTAATAATAACCTTTAATAACATGTGTGCGTGTTTTGTCATAGAAATATTAATGACAGTCCGTTCGGCGAATCGTCCGTTCGGCGAATCGTCCGTTCGGCGAATCGTCCGTTCGGCGAATCGTCCGTTCGGCGAATCGTCCGTTCGGCGAATCGTCCGTTCGGCGAAACGTCCGTTCGGCGAAACGTCCGTCGGCAAAACGTCCGTCGGCGAATCGACCGGGTACCGATAATATACAGAGATTATCTCCAAATAATGAAATTAAATAAATACCAAAAACGAAAAGCCCGAGGAAGAATATGGAAGAAACTGTATGCGGGTACTATCCAACTCCCTAACGCAAGGGTTAATCGGTATTTTCAATCTTTCATATACTCAATCGGTCAACTCCGGAACAATTTTCCTCAATCCATCTTTTCTCCTGTCTATGACCTCCCCTCTTTCAAACGCAGTGTCTTGGCATCTCGAAAAACCCGGACCTTGATTTTGGTGGCTCTCCTCTTCTTCTATGGGGGGGGGAGCGCTTTTAGGGGCATTTGCCCTTGGCCTCTCCTTCCTGCACAAAAAAAATAGGTAATTGCAGATATACAAAACGACAGTATTTATACAATCGCCCAACCATGTTTGAATTTTACTATAATAATGTTCACTGTAAATTCGATGACAATTGCAAATTCTACCACCCGACCATTTGCAAGAATTACGCAAAACATGGGAACTGCAAATACTGGTAAAAAGTTCAACTACCATCATCTTCCAACAAACTCTGAAGACAATAGAAAAAAGACACCAGTAAGTTGGAATTTTTCTTCGTTGAACTTCATATTATTGTCGTTTTGTAATGTTTATGTCACCTTCGTTTGATATTTCCTTGCATACCTTTAAAGTGTCATCCGCGAAACACGATACGATACCGTTATTAATACCTGCATCACTACGCAATCATTGTTATGAACAACGAGGAAGCTAATACTGTACCTTGTGGGACAACTCACGACTTCTGAGACTTCAGATTTGACTCCAGTTACTACCACTCTTTGCGTTCTTTGAGTCAGAAAATTAAATATTCATCTTTCCACCTTCCAGTAATTCCTGTATTCTTAAGTTTGTCTGCTATAATTCCATGCTCCGATTTATTGAAAGTTTAACAAAATCAGTATATATTACATATATGTTTTGTCCTTGACTCAATGTTTCCAGTATTTTCTCCTGGTGGTCTAACAGCTGTGATAGGCATGATCTTCCAGCCCTGAAATCGGTTCGGTTTGAATAAATTCTTTTGACATTGCCCTGTTACCTCCTTTGATGAAGGTGGAATTTGTCCTGCGAGTGATTTTCTCCATAGTAATATTTTTAGATTTCTTTAGATCTTCCTTATTGCAATTACTTCCTTATTGCAATTTCCATTGTTGGTTAATAAACTTCCCAGATATTTAAACTGCTCAGCTTCTTCTAAGGTCCGATTTCCTATCGTTAAGTTCATTTGTGCTCTTTCCTTCTTGCAATTTTCATTACCTTTGTCTTGGTCTCATTAATTCTCATTCCGAATTCTTCCGCCGTTGTTGTCAAGCTATTGACCATTCTTTGCAGTCCTTCCTCAGTACTACAAACAAATGCCTTGTCATCTGCAAACCTTACAGATTTGACCAATTTACCTCCCACTCTGTTTCCTTCTTCCAGATCTGAGAGTGCTTCTATTATCATTGCTTCCGCATAGATGTTAAATAACACGGTGGGCAGGGAACATCCTTGCCTGACCCCTCTCCCAACCAATCCAGGCTCCGATTCTCCTCCTGCAACTCTAACGTTCACAGTCTGCACAAGATATAGATTTTTTATCAGCCTACGGTCCTCCAATCAACATTAATATTCCTCAATATTTCCATTAGTTTCATCCAATGGACTCTGTCAAAAGCTTTTTCAAAGTCAATAAAACAAACAAACATTTCCTGATCATGTTCCAGCACTCTCTCCCATCATTCTCATAATACCAATAGCTTCTCTTGTTCCTCATTTTGACCTAAATCCAAACTGATCCTCTCCAATGTACTGCTCAGCTCTGTTCGTTAGTCTTCTGGTTAGTATCCTTAGCATTATTTTTGATGCATGGCTGACCAAGCTTATGGTTCGAAATTCTGAACACTTGGTGGCTCTCGGTTTCTTGGAGAGAGTAATAGAGACTCTCATAAAGTCAGCAGGCCAGTCTCCACTTTCATACATGTTTCTGCACAATACATTCACCTCCTCTCTAGCATCACCTTCAAGACTCTTCAGAAGTTCTGCTGGTACATCATCTGGTCTACTTCTCTTTCCAATATGTCCGGTCCCATACAATCTACTTCCACCTCATCTGCTTCTTCCATTTCGATGTTATTAGGTTTGTTCTCTTTATCATACAATTCTTCAGTATATTCAATCCATCTCTTCCTTATAGCTTCTGGTCTTTTCAGTTTTTCTCCATTTCTCCCCTCTCTTTCTCGCACTCCCAAGCTACTTCTTTCCCATCTATTTATGTCCTTAACTTTTTGGTACATTAAATCAGTTCTTCCTTTCCTTTCTAATTCCTCCAATTCCCTGCACTACACTCCAAGCCACATCTCTCTTGCTTTATCAGTTTCTCTTCTCAGTTCGTTATTCAATTGTCTGTATCGTTGTCTCCCTTCTTCTGTATTTATACTCTTGCATTTTCTTCTTCCTTCCATTTTGTCAAGCATCTCTGTAGTGGCCCATGGTTTCCTTGCTTCTCTTTTCACATAACCGATATTTTCCTGTGCACTCTCATTTATTATATCCTTCAGTCTTCAACATCTTTCTTCACTTGTCATATGAATGTGGCCATCATTTCTTTGCCTCCTTATCTCTTCATTCACCTCTTTAACAAAAGCTATCCTTTGTTCTCCCTTCAGTTTTTCAGTATCCCATTTCTTCCCTACTTTATTCTTTTTCAGTCTTCAGCCTCACCATATTTCCCACTACCACCAAGTTATAATCGGAGTCAGCATCTGCTCCAGGAGAAGCTTTCGAGTTCTTCACTGCATTCCTATATCTCTGTCTTACCAAAATAAAATAAATTTAGAATCTTTCAGTGTCTCATGGTTTTTTCCATGTATATCTCCTTCTTTTGTGATTTTGGAACCAAGTATTAGTTACCATGAGTTCTTCTTGCCTTCTGCAAAATTCTACTAGCTTTTTTCTCTTTCATTTCTCCTGTTTGAATTAATGAATACAAAATTTAATATTTATTGCTGTAATTTCTATATGATAACTACACTGTAAAAAAAATTACTTTAATTATAGATTACGAATTGCAGAATTAACATTCGAAATGGTTACGAATTGAACAGAATTAACCAGTTACTTTTCAGAATACAGTATTTCTTCCAATTCGGAATATTAGGAATTATTAGAGATTTCAATACCGGATTTCGAAACCACCAAAATGTTCCGAGTTGCGGAGGGATTACTGTATTTCATTTGTAATGAATTTGAATTTACTTTGCGTTTTTTTATGCAGGAAGGAGGGGCCAAGGGCGAATGTCCGTGACACCCCCCCCCCCCCCAATAGAGGAAGAAAAGCCAAAATCAAGGTCCAAGGTTTTCGAGATGCCTGGACACGCTGCATTTGGTGATCTGTACGCGTTCATAATGATTCCGTTTAGTTCTTCTACTTCTAAAATAAGAATTTCAACTGTGTTGCTTCATTTGCTTACTTTCACTTCGCATGTAAATGTGTTTTCATATAAATGCAACAGCCTCCTCTTTTTCTAACAAATCTATCCGGTCTCTCTATGGTGTAGTTCTGTGATACTATTTTAATGTTTTTTTTTTCAGTTCTCACAGCCTTTTTCCCATTTACGTGTATTTCCATTAACATATCGTCGCTTATATCTTGAAAGACCTTAGCTCGAAAATTTGAAAAAAACGTTTTTATCGAAAGACTGGTTCGTTTTTGTGTTCTGCACTTTGTGTCAAAAAGGCCTAGCTCTTCTCCAATCAGAAAGCATTTTTAGCATTGAGACGAATTTGAAAAAATATATAAATATATAGAGCAACAAAACATTTTTCTTGTTTCTTGAACAACTGACTTTTTGCGAGCTAAAGTTTTTCAAGATATAAGCGACGATATATCTGTGCTTGTTTCCAGAGCTAAATTGTGCAGTATTGTAATTTGCAGTCTGCATGGTCAGTGTACGGGCCTTGTATATTTGAAAAATCGTTACAGACGGAGACAAACAGAATATACGGATAGTCAGAAGAAAACAACATGAAATTTAACACGGAAAATTTCATCTCTTAAGATATAATAAAAATGAGTAGCTAAAACAAATAGAATATTATACCCAAATAGGCAGAAAATCCAAATAAACACAAAGGCAAAAGATTTAGGAGTTACAATGACCAACGATGCGAGATGAGCCGGGTCTGCCTGGCTATGTGAGGTGTTGGACACAGGTTTTGGACTTTATTGGTAATTTTGTGTTTTATTTCGAAGGACCGCTTTGGGACTAATAATTATAATATTTCCGACTCCCTCTTAGCCAAGTAACGCCTGGTTCGATCGCGTTAGTCTACACTCTACCGAAATAACAAATTGGGCAAGGCTGAATGAGAAGTTATATTAAAGTCCTTGAATGAGTAGTAGTAGTACCTGATGTTAACGAGTATACCTAATAACTCAAGATGTTAATTCACCAGCGATATTAAGCGTGAGCCAGATGTAGATAGGTCACTAATAATAACGTAACTGGCCAAATCAGTCATGAATTAGTTCCTAGCCAAATAAACTGCTAAGTGTTTTATTATTCATTAGTTTGTTTAACAAAGATATAATAAATACTGATTACAGAGTAAAATTGAAAGTGGTGTTATCAGCTTCGCTAAAGATAGGCTACAAGGATTTCTCTAACTTAGAAAACTCGTTTCAAAGTTACATAATTTTTACTATAATGTCAAATACTACAAAACTCTGAAAAATATTAGTTTTCAATGGCTACTGACCAATAAATGGTTCTAAATAGGAATAATGAGTTTGAGAATTAAATTTGGAAAAGTGTCAGCTCCGTCTATTGTTAAACCAAGAATGATTCGTCAACATGGGGCCCTCCCACAAAGCATTGCGGAGAAGCCATGGTGCCCGGACCAATCAGCAGTCGAGGGATTTTTGTTTTTCTCGCAAGCAATAATTCCTCCGAAGTGGGGCTTCTTTTTATAAAAATTCGAATACTTGAAGAACAGCTGATTGTGGTGACGTCCAGGGCCGTAACTAGGGTTTAGAAATTAGTGAGGTCCAGATTTTTTTCGAGCGCGGCGGGACGAGCAAAATTCAGACCAAAATGACATCTACAAACACAACCCAAGCTATACACTAAACACAAAACCCTTGTCTATAATTAAATACTGTACAAAGGGACCTGTTAGCAAAAATACTTTTATTAAAGCTGCAGCAATATTTCACGGTTCAGTCTCTTTTTTTTTTTTAGGAAATAATTACCGAGGTCCGGACCTCGGTGACCTCATAGGTAGTTACGGCCATGGTGACGTCAGCTCACTTTTGGAAAGATCTGGATGGTAGCGACTGTTTGAGGATACATACACACATATACTATTAAAATTTTTAAGAAACTGTCGTTAAAAATTTACCACAACAAGACAACTCAATCCTGCATCAAGTCAGACATAGAGGTGAGGTCACCAGCTTCACCTTCGTGTGAAGAGAGACTGACGTTGGAAACATCTGCTAGTTATATAGTATATATACTACACAGACTATGCATGAAACAAGGAACCCTTCTGGGATATTAAATTAACTATGGTCTGAATAAGTAATAGTAAATAGCAAATACTAAAATATTTCTTTTTCATGATGGAAGCCCAACGCGAGCAACGAGTCACGGGCAAAGAGGCCCTAAAATATAATTTCCTTCACCAGCTATTTGCTAAGCAGATAAAGCCCAGCTTTGGGACAGGGCCTACGGTTTAAAGCCCCAAAGCTGGGACATCTACAACCGCAGCTATAGATCGGCCAGAAAGGAAATCAAAGATGAAGGCAGAGATAGAAGGATAGAAACCGAAGGAGGGCAGTTTGGAAATTAAAGATTTGCGCCAGACCAGTCTCGTAGCCAGGACTTTCCAAGGGGGGGTTTGAAACTGTAGAAAGGCGGACCTTTTGGGCAACGACCTAGTTAGTACCTGCGGAGGGGGTTTAGAGTAGTTTAAAAAAAATGCAAGAGTTTATTTACGAAATGATGTTATGTATTATAATATCACATCATAAGTTATAACTATGATTACAAAAGTGGACCTTTCCTGTCAAAGGGGAGGACGTTCGACCACCCAAGTACCCCCCTGGCTACAGGCCTGCAGATTCTATCAGAGGCTTTTGATATTTCTAGCACAAGAGCAAAGATTTGACCGAAATCCTGAACGAGGATGACCAAGACCTCTATTGCGAGGAAGAGATGTTTTTGTGGGCATTCGCCCTTGGCCCTTTTTGCCCGCATACAAAAATTACAATTGCTCATTGTATTATTATATAATACCCGCAAAAATTGTAATATTTACATTATAAATAAAGAATTTTGAATAGTTACACATTAACGAGCTAAAAAGCAGTTATTGAAGTTAACGAAGAGAAATGTCGTATTTGTGTATAATAATTTTGATTGAAAGATGTTTTTCTTAATGAACGTCGAAAATACTTTAGGAAAATATTAGACCGTTTTTAATATATAATTCAATCTCCGTACTAGAGGGGACCTACACCTTACTGTAGAATTCGAGCCACGGGTCGTTACATCATCTGGTGCGCGGAGGACAGTAACCTATCCATTTTCGCTTAATGTTGTTGATCTTTTGGGAAACGGTGGAATAACACAAACCACGACGAAAACCAGGAAATTTAGACCGACATTTAATTCTATGAAGTCTTTTGTTGATTTTTCCAAATTTCAAAAAGTGTTTCTTGCAAAGAATCATCCTCAGAATTACGTGAAAGAAACGCTGAATTTTAATTCATTTTTAATCCAATGTTTTTGTCCATAAACTTCAATTGCTTTCAATCAAATAATCCATTATTGTATGAAAATACTGTATATAAACGAGGGAGGAAAAAGAGATAGTATTTTATGGAAAATGAAATAACACATTTTTTCACCCCGATTGGATTGATGTATATAATAATAGTAATAATGATAATAATAATAATTAATTATTATTATTATTATTATTATTATTATTATTATTACCATTTTAAAAATTCGTATTCCATTAAAAAAAAATCACTAATATTTTCACTAAAAAGTTCGATACATGGATGATCTCATTTTGGCTTCAAGGTTCTTTGAATTCAACAGCGCCTTGACTTGTGGTCCTACAAAGATGCCAGCCTTGACTTTGACCTCAGAGAGTTTAGGGAACATGACCCGAATCTGTTGGAAAACTTCCCCTCCAAAGTTAACGCAGTTACAAACTGCTTAATTAGACCCAACTTAATATGGAGAGGTGGTAGCAGAACTATGTCAGGCTTCACAAGAGGTTCCCTGAGTACATTGTACTTTCCTGGTTGCAGTCCTTCACGTGGAGGCCACTGAACTGTTTTATATTGCTCAGTTGAAGCCCTGCTATCCCACAGGCAAAGAAAACATGAATATTTAGTAAACCCTCCTTGTAAACCTAACAGGAAACCAATCATTTTGAAATCACCACACACGTCCCAGTTATATTGTTCATACCTGATTTGAGTGAGCAGTTGTTTGACATTTTCATAGTCCTCTTTCATTTGAACAGAATGTGCAACTGGTATAGATGGATATTTGTTCCCATTGTGGAGTAGAACAGCTTTTAAACTCCGGGTTGAACTGTCAATAAACAGGCGCCCCTCTGAGGGTATGTGTTAACCCAATAGCTGTGAATAGACCATTAACCTCGCTGCAATAACAGAGAGAGCCATTGACATCGTAGAACCTTGCAAACTCTTCATGCCGCTTTCGGTACACAGTGCTCTTGCAGTCTTCTCCAAGCAAACCACTCTTTGAGTCTGGAGGTCAGAAGCTCAGACCCTGATTTCGTCAGACCCAAATCTCTAATTAAGTCGTCCAATTCCCTCTGATTTGGAAAGTGAGGGTTTGTACTGAAAGTTACTGAATATTCTTGATCATGACTGTCCTCACCAGCCGATATCTCAGATGAGCTAGCTGCATCCTCATTTTCAACCTGCAAAGCAAAGAAACAAAATATAGGCATAGCTATATATGTAGAAGAGCATCAGCACTAAGAAAAATCGACACATAATGACCCACAGTCTGTAAATACAGAAGGTAAAGTAATAGATAGATACCTGTTCTGGTGGACGTGGTATTGGAAGACCTTCGCCATGTGGTACAGGAGCTATGGACGACGCTATACTTGGATACTGAAGAGTCTGCCTTCCTTTAACTTTCCTGTACTTAGAAACATCTACCATGCAGTAGTAGCAATCGTCGTGGTGGCTCTTTGGTTCTCTCCATATTCTGGGTACCGCAAAGGGCATTGCCTTGCGTACTCCCCGCAGCCACCCTTCAAGTGTGGAGCGGCAGCTTCCACAGATCACATGGGGTGCCCAGGGCTTATCTTGGTCACCCATAGGCATACCAAAATAGAGCCGATACGCGATCCAGAACTTGGTGCCTTTCACAATTTTGTGCGATACTTGCTTGGGGCCTATGTAATACCCACAAACGTAGCAAAATATATCCGGCGAGTGTTTACAAGCTCTAGTTGCCATTCTCTTTACCAAACTGTACTACATTAATCATAATCTGCAGATATAAAGAGAAGTTATTAAATCTGCAACAGATTACAGATTCCAGAAAAAAGATGTATTCACAACACTGAAATAATGTTCGCAATAAAAAAGGATCGATAACACTCAAATCGTCAGCACAGAGAAGCACAGAAACACAGTACCTCAGTGCTGGTAACTATCAGACAAACAACCTGCTTTCTTTGTGTGCTCACACTTACTGACTTCTCAGACTCTGCGCTCTTCTTTATAGAGCACAGTGGAAGTTTCGGGCAATTTCTAGAGCAAGAAACTGTCAACGAACATCCGGATTGTTCTCAATAATTCCTGATTATTCTGATATTGCTGCGCCCATAATAACATTATATTGGTAAAACATGAAAAATGGATTATCTCTGAAACCATTGATGATACACACAAACCAAGGCCAGATTTAGACTCAGCGCCCACAAATGCATATAAAAACATAAAAAATTCTATATAAACAGAATCAGTGTTACACAGTGTTATGTTTACAACAGAAGAGTAAGTGTAATAGTTAAAAACATAAAAGTAAAGAAGTCTATCATCGCGTTTAGAATATTGAAAATATTTTTGTGTGAAATTCATTGATAAGCGTTTATAAAAGGCACCATTTCATGGAAATCTTCGTTAATCTCCGGTTTATATTATTATAAAGTAAATAATACCACTCACGACAATTACCTTTGCGGAGATGCAGCCGTATCTCTTGCGGTCTTAGTTGAATGATCTTCTCGTAATCAATTTTCTTCTTGTTGACCTCTGTAAGAAAAAGCTTTTAAGTTCTCCCAAAGTAATGACCTTTAAATAGGTCCGTCGTTGATTCTGGGGCTAGTCGAACGGGCGATAAGGTAACGAGTAATAACTAATATAGAAATAGGTAATAAGTATTTTTTGTGGCAAATGGAGGCACCGTAAGTTAGAAATTTAATGAGACGTGAAATTAACAGCGAGTGTTTCTCTTCATTTTTCAATATTTGTGTTGTGAAATATTTCAACAATTATTTCAAAATGAAATTTTACATAAGTGAAAATGAGTGAAAAATGACACAATCACCCGTGGAAATGATAAGAGAAAACCCATCATAAAGAATGACATTTTCGACTTTGTAGCCATGTTTGCCAAGATATCAAGTTTTCAGCTTGTTTACAATAATTCATTTTATTTAGTTTATTTTATATAAAATATCATTGAAATGATGTTGAATGATTTTAGTTGTAATGTCCGTGTAATACATTTGAATTTCTGGCAAGTGTTCAAAATACACCTTTTGTTGACGTCTCTACAACAATAAATTGGAGTATGGATAAGTCAACTTTAAAATAGTTTATACACTACGAAATTTATCCTCCACCAATTTTTAAAAACATAAAACTTATTAAAACAAAAATTTAATAAATATCCTTTAATTAAAAAAGAAAACCATAAAATAGTCTACATTTCATGTCACTTCGAGCAGTATCTCGAGTGCCCCTTAATTTATTCATTTGGAGGAGAGCTGTCGAACACTCCAAGAAGCCTTACCCGTAAGGGCCTCATCCTTTATCTTGGAGACGGGAGAATTCTGAGGGTTTTCTATCTCATTGCAAATGAGAGATAAGTCCTCGTTCACCGAGAAGCAATGATGCTCCGTGGCATTTGTTCCTTTCTGAGGGTAAAGAGAATTATATATATATATACGAGGTGTCTCAAAAAATGTTCCTAGTCCTAAATAAATGTTGTAAGCTAAAAAAAATGGAATCTAGACATAAAGACAAACAATAGGTACGTAAAATATACTGTAAGAGTTTATTGAACTTAATTAAACAACATATTCAGCGTAATCGCTATTTTTTTCTGACAATATTCAACGTTACACAAATGTTTTACATAATTTTTTGGAAATAGCTCAGCTGGGCTGTTATTAATTATCTCATAATCTTTAGTCTTTGGGTCTTCGAGTGTCTTACGCTCGGTAGATTAGATCCTGTCGTTTACTTAACTCTGCAAAAAAAAGTTATCGGGAGTGAGTTCAGGCGAGTATGGAGGCCATTCCACTGGCTCATAAAGGAAGATTAGTTGCCTGGAGAAATGCTTCTTCAAAAAGTCGCGTGTTCCACGAGTAATGTTTCCTTTTTAATAGGTTACTTACTTATTTCTGTTCTACTTATTTACCGATATTCTCTACACATAACGACGTCATTTCTACTCAAATGCAGCGCGGCTGGCGAAAATTTAGACGTTCTGCTTTTCCTAAAACGTTTTATTAATATTTGCTCTTGTAATTTACGGGTGGGACTTTTAATATATTATTAATTTAACCTGAGAGAGAGAGAGAGAGAGAGAGAGAGAGTACAAGGAGATACAAGGACAAGTGAAAGCCTCAAAGACCTTCCGGTCCACTATGGGAGGTTCCTGTTATTAAACAAGTTTATTTTTCTTTCAACTATCCTAGCAGTAGTAGAAAACTGGATATAGAAAAGTATAAGGCTCTCTCCCCACCCTCCCTACCAGAGACAGGTACGGAAAAAGGTTGAAGAAAATACCTTGACCCTGGAAAAGTAGCAAAGGAAATTTTACAGGAAAGTGGAGAATATATAAAAAGCTCTATAATTAGCATGCCTGACTGACTCATCTCGTGGCTTGTCAATCACTTATATACTAGCGGTGCGTTTCTGGAATGTTCTAGAAGACGCTATGACGTTAATTCTGATCTGGAAGCATTTATAGGCAGTAGTTTTTAATCAAAATTTAATTGAGTCAATTTTAATGAAAATTACTTACATATGTAATATGAAATATGACATTTGTGAAAAATCTGTACGTGATGGCGAAAAATGAATATTATTTTCGGAATCAGCGTGCAAAAATTACTATATAAGTGATAAAATATTTCGGACAATAAAACCATCTCAGGCCTGTGTTATTGTATTCACACTTCTTTCACTACATAATTCCTAGCTCCAGCGATAGCTCCTTGTATGTGACGCGCCGATTTGATCGAATGATGTTGTTAGCACGTTGCACAGTGTGAGATGTCACAGCCGATGCCGGGCGACCGCTGCGTGGCTCATCATCGAGGCTGGCTCTCCCTCTTTCCGATGATCTCGCACGTTTAGACCACTGTCCAACTGTGCTTCGATCAACAACAGCATCTCCGTAAACGTTTTGTAGACGGTTGTGAATATTTCCAACTGTTTCCTTCTCTGCGATTAAGAACTCGATAATAGCTCTCTATTTACGACGCCATTTTCGAAACTGCGTTAATCATCGGTTTTATATAAGGGTGTTTAAAAGCGGTTTTATACAAGGATGGGAGGTTCAAACTGGAAAAATCCCGTTATGTGAAGCGCAGAAAGTTCAAACTTACGGCCCAAAAGACATTTCAGCCCCATGGCCTATTATTTAGCTAAGAAAAAAAAAGGGTGGGGCAAAATACAGGGTGGGCCGTAAGTTTCCATACATAGGAAAAATAAACATTTTTTTATGGACAACCATTTTTATTTATATAATATGCTCTACATGGTTGCCATTGTTTTGAAAACACATTTCAATACGTGTTCCCCACTGTTGATGAACACGCATTAGCACAGTTGACGTTATGCTTGTAATGGCGTTGGTGATACGTTCCTTTAGATGATTTATGTCTCGTATCTTTTCCTGATACACCATGGCCTTCAAGTGCCCCCAAAGATAGAAATCAAGGGGGGTGAGATCTGGGGATCTGGGAGGCCACTCCACAGGACCACGCCGACCACTCCAAGCATCCGGAAACTGCTGATCCAAATACCGACGCACGTATTTAAATTTTCCTATGTATGGAAACTTACGGCCCACCCTGTATATTGAGTGCCCCTAGTATATATAGCTGATACAATATAAATTCCGAATGAAATACATTAACAAATGAGTTTGAGTTTCACTCCTTATGAACAAAGTGTAAGGGAGCATAAATGAAACAAAATATTTAAAGAAAACTTTACCGAAGCGGCGCACCACTGACAAAGAGGCTCTTGGATGCACAGACCGCAAGCGTTGTCAAAGTTGAAACAGTGAACATCATCCCCCGTCGGACTGAACCTGGCCTCAACCTCGGCGTGAAGAACATACAGAAAGACGAGGACAAAAATGGCAACGTTTCTTCCGCACCTCATTGTGTCTCTGGTCAAAATAAATAAATAAATAACAGCATTTTCTTATATTTAGATAAGTTATACTGAAAAAAAAAGCGTTTGAAACAACCTAAAAATTTGACAACAAATTCAAATTGGTAAATTCAACCATGGGATGATTGCCTAAACCTTTTAAATTTGTTCCTAAAAAATAAACGTGCGTGGTTTAACTGAACCATTAGTTCAGTTATTTGACTTAACCATTTCAATTGGTTGTCGTACGTATAGGGAACTACGCATCTGGTTGTTGAAGCCAGGCATTTTTTCAGTTTAATGATCCTATAAAAAGCCCTACGTGATCGTTGGTAGGGCCGCCTGTTTCCTCACAGACCTTTTTGTCCTTTCTCGTTACCTCTTCCAGCATTTATGCAGAATCTACATTCAATCACATATTCATTCATGGTTTATAAGATTCGGTTTATTCACTAAATATAATGATAAATTTTATCTTAGTAAAATGAATAAGTGAACTCGAACCCTCAGTTACCACCGTAACACTTATCACGCCCTTTTTGGTTCGATGCTATTAAGGTTAGGTTAAGTTAAATCAAGTTTAGTTAATTATTTTTTAGATAGGGGCCTATATGGATTTAAAAAAGTCGGTACCTCGTTTATACGGAGATGCGCACATGTGTGTGTGTGTGTGTGTGTGTGTGTGTGTGTGTGTGTGTGTGTGGTCTGAATAATCGACCAATACAGCTCAAATCTATGCTATATTGGTGAAATTAAATTAACAATTTATTTAATTTCGGTGAAAAGGATGCGTTTAAATACTGAGCCTCGACCAAAAACATGTTACGAAATTAATTTCCTTTCAATGCAGTCCTGCGCTTTTAAGACGCTTCTCTCAGCCTTTAAAACATCCAAAATGAACGCTGAATTTGAGGAGTCTTAAATGGAAGACCTCGGAGAAAGAACCGATTCCTTAGTTTAAGGTAGTGTTGGCCCTAATATACGTTTAGTTGGACTATACTATGTTCGACCTTCCAAAACTGCGAGGTAAACCCGCTCTATAATCTGAATATAACTAGACAAGATGGCATGCCTGGTCGAGTGCAGATATGGGCACTCCCGTGACAGTCCCGTTTCTCTTCTCTTTTTTCCCCTTTATTTCCTCTTCATTGTAGAATTTACAGACGCAAATACAGATCGGTTTTAATACAGAGATTTCGCTTATTTTGCGAAACAGTTTAGCTAAAATGGTGTGCTTGGGGCTTCATTACTCCATTACTAATTCACTACTTCACTACTCTTTCATTACTTAACTTCCTTTAACTAATTTGACTCTCATACAATAACGAGCAAACAAACAAAACAATGCTAGAATTTTGTCAGCAGACTGAATGAAAGAACCCGATGGGTCACAATTAACAGTTACTGTATAGGTCCGCAAAGAAGCATAGATGAAATTATCCGCAAAAAAGATTCTTCATTTTACGAAATATTTTCAACACGCAATCAACCAATCTACCCGAGCTGAATGTAACCAAATAGCCTGATCTATTGCACGGGTTTTATTTTATGGAACTGTGCAGAAAATAGGATTAAATTTAATAAGTTAATTAATTTCATTTTTATATAAAAGTTAATAAATTTTGTAGAGAGATTTGTTCTTCGTTCGAAATTAATCGAATGACTGACTGAAAGTTTTTAATGAATTGCAAAGCGTTTTTCGACACCAATCCGAGAGATCAGCTTCTACCAAGAACTTACAGTATGCTTATAACGAACTAAATATTCTAAAATACTACGTATATAATAATTTTGTAATTATATATATCACAATATATATATATATATTATATGATACACACAGACCGTGCATGGAACAAGGAACTCTTCTGGGAAAATTAAATCCACTATAGTGAATAAGTAATGGTAAATGACAAATACAAGTGTTTTTTCGGATCTTATTAAAAATTTGGACTGTGTCAAATGTTTTTGAAAATTTGGTCACTAGTACAGTGAAATAAATATTTAACATTTTATTGGCGTTTGTTTGCAGGAATAGTGCCAGCTTCTGCATACGAACTCGCATAAACAGTAATTTTTGTTGTTATTAATGTTCCCCGGTCAATTGAATGCCCGGTTAGGTCAATTGAATGCCCGGTTAGGTCAACTGAATGCCCGGTTAGGTGAACTGTACGCCCTTGACGATTGGTTAGGTTGAGTCGTAATATTTTCGTTAGTTTTAACGAAAATATCACGACTTAACCTAACCAATCGTCAAGGGCGTACAGTTGACCTAACCGGGCATTCAATTGACCGGAGGCAACTCGCAAGTAGATAGATTACAGCACTGCATTATCATATGCTCACACTACAACAATAATATTCACACTGAACTAGGTTTACGTAAGCAGGCAACAAATAAACATTAATAACAACAAAACTTACTGTTTTTTGCGAGTTCGTATGGAGAAGCTGGCACTATTCCTGCAAACAAACGCCAATAAAATGTTAAATATTTATTTCCGCAAAAAATGAGTTGCATATTTAGAATCAGCATAAAAAACTGTACTAGTGACAAAATTTTCAAAAAAATTTGACAGTCCAAATTTTTAATAAGATCCGTTTTTTCCTTTTCCGGGGAAATCTGGAGACTTACAGCAGACTTTTTCATATTTTAAAGGGCTTACGTTCATCATTAATTCCCGAAACCTTGATGATCGACTTTGAGAAAGCAAGTATCAGCGCATTCTCCAACGTATTTCCAAATGCAACTATAACCGGATGTTTATTTCACATGGCAAAAAATATTTACCGCAAAGTCATTGATATCGGACAAAAGTTGCGCTATCAAGCTGAAACTGAATTTAACACAAAAATGAAATGCTTCACAGCGCTAGCATTTCTTCCAGTTAGCGACGTTATTGACGGATTTATCGAGCTAACAGATGACGATGATTTGCCCCAAGAGTTGGTATCTTATTTTGAAACCCACTATATTGGAGGAGAAAGAGGCCGAGGCCCGCGAAGACGCAGAATGGAACCCACATTTCCTATTGAACTGTGGAATGCACGAAAGAACGTGTAATGGTATGCCACGAACGAACAACAGTGTAGAAGGCTTTCACAACGCAATACAAAGCTCTGTTATTAATATGCATCCCAGTATTTGGAAACTCATATTTATTTTAACCTCTTTTGGACCACTGGGTCGAATATGCACCGTTTCCAATACACGCACTCATAACTTAACCCTACAAAAACTTCGGTCGTTAAGAGGTTAATGAAGGAATATATATATATATATATATATATTTTCTTTGTACCGAGGTTGCTGGTTCGATTTCTGTCCCGAGAAAAAGTACCAATAATAATAATACAAGCTAGTTTTGCATACATTAAAATATGCGCGAAATCCTGAATCTTTTTTAAAATGATCGAAAATGAGGGAAGTTGAGCAGATTTTCACCAAATACTTACCTAAATCACGACCATAATAATTTTGCAGACGAACGAACTAATCACAAAATATCACTAAAATCATTTTAGGACAAACGAGTATAATAGAAGCCAGTCGGAGTGTCAACATATCGAGGAAATCCTGTAATTTATCTTTGGCAAAAAAAATAAAACATTATAATAGAACTTTACTTTATTTAATTAACTTTATTGATAAAATAAATAAATACGATTTTACAATTTTTGTTTTAACAAATAATTGTGAAATTGGACTATTTATTTTATTTAATTTGGCCCTTAAGCTTTTTAAGCTTTACTGGGCTCTTAATTAAAAATAAAACGTAATTATTCAAATTTCAGTTACAAAGCAAAATTCCCAAAGTACAAAATACTCAATATAGAAACAAACTAACTGAAATAACAAAAATTGCGAAATATAACTATTATACCGATCAATTTTTCAAATATTAAAAAGGAGACACGAAAAACACTCGGACAACCATAAACAACAACAATTTTCTCGGAAATCAAATTAAGAAAAATTCAATAGAGAAACTAGATGTTGGTTAATAAAAAAAATTACTGATGATACTTCTATTTTGCGAACTCTTTAAATAACTATTTTACTTGAATAGCTGATAACCTTCGCTAACAGTTACTAAATAATGATCACTCACCGTTAGAATATATTATGCTACCGAGCCCACAAAATTCATTTTCTTTTGTTAATGACTGAATACATTTTTTCGAGTACAGTACAAAGAAAATACTTTGGATAAGCGATATACTTATTAATAATAATAAATTCTTACCAATTGAATGTCTTTTGACATGATGGTAACACTTTTGCCGTGGATGGCGCGCAAGTTTGTATCTTCAAAGAAACCAACGAGGTAAGCCTCTGAACAGGCCTGGATTAACCATTAAGCAAAATAAGCACGTGCTTAGGGCACCAAGGGAAGGGGCACCACAGAGTTTTAATAAAATAAAATTAATAAATAAAATTAAAAAACAGGTTATATTTAATATAGTTGTGGGGTCTGGCCTGGGGGATGGCCTGGAAGAAAACTGAATTTTTAATCTATTATTTCACATTCAGCACTTATTGAGTCTTAATGTCTTGTCAGTTAGACAATGGAAGGGTCGAGGGGGAACCATTGTTGGGCTGTGCTTAGGGCATCAGTTGGCCTTAATCCGGCCCTGCCTCTGAAGCTTCCTGAAGGGCCATCACAGCGGATGACTGAAATCGGATGTCAGTCTTGAAATCTTGAGCGATTTCTCGGACGAGACGTTGGAACGGCAGTTTCCTGATCAGCCACTGCTGTTCAGTACTCTATTGGGAGCATTCAATAGATCTCACGAAGGGCTAGTGCCGGGACGGTACTTATGGGGCTTCTTAACTCCACCAGTAGCGGGGGGTGAGCTCCAAGGGTCATCTTTAGCCCGAGCAATGACGGGTAAGCAGTCAACTAAACCCAACCCAGGAACCACTGAGCTACCGGACACCCTGAAGAGTACAGTATACTGTAATATATTAATAAAATTATATAATTACAAACAAATAAATTTTTAAATAAAATAATTAATTATTGTATTGAAAAACAAAAGTGCAAGTTACATTTTCGAAGCTACATCACGAAACTTTGTTTCATCAGGCAATATTTATTAAAAACCTAACTGTGTGTGTGTGTGTGTGTGTGTGTGTGAGATGTAACAGAGTCGTTTCATCAGGTAGCAAGTAAAGATGAAGTTTTTTTTATCTACAGGTGAAGAAAAACAAATAATAATATAATGATAATAGTTTTATTGTTATGTGGTACTTGTATAAGGCATACAATAGGTGTACAGAGAATAATATTTACTTATATATATATATATATATATATATACAGGGTGGGCGGAAAGTAGCTCCCTATTTTGGATTGGTAAAAAAATACGTATATTATCCATTTATTTCAGAAGAAATAATATGAAAAGGTAGGCATACATGGTAGGTTTTCTCTAAAATTCAATGTGGGCTCCAACTCTTTCCACCAGCTTCTGGAGCCGCCCAGGAATGGCGTCCACTGACTTTAGCAGGAACTCCGGCGGGATGGAGGACATGACTTCCCGAATTCGGTCCTCCAGTTCTTCCAATGTCCTCGGTTTGGTGCGGTAGACTTCTTCCTTTACCCACCCCCAAAGAAAGAAGTCGCACGGTTACCGCTGAAAAAACGGCAGAATCGGTTCAGTGTAACGGTGTGGTGTGGTATGACCTCAGATCAGGTTGTGGGCCCGTTCCTTCTGCGCAACACCATGAATGCTGAGCGGTACCTTGCTATGTTGCGAAACGAGGTCTGGCCGGTTGTCAGCACATGGGAGAACATCGACGATCTGATATTTATGCAAGATGGCGCCCCTCCGCACTTCGCTCTTGTTGTCCGTGAGTGGCTGGATGCCCACTTCCCTGGGCGTTGGATGGGTCGTCGTGGTCCACATCAATGGCCAGCCAGGAGCCCCGACTTGACACCGTGCGACTTCTTTCTTTGGGGGTGGGTAAAGGAAGAAGTCTACCGCACCAAACCGAGGACATTGGAAGAACTGGAGGACCGAATTCGGGAAGTCATGTCCTCCATCCCGCCGGAGTTCCTGCTAAAGTCAGTGGACGCCATTCCTGGGCGGCTCCAGAAGCTGGTGGAAAGAGTTGGAGCCCACATTGAATTTCAGAGAAAACCTACCATGTATGCCTACCTTTTCATATTATTTCTTCTGAAATAAATGGATAATATACGTATTTTTTTACCAATCCAAAATAGGGAGCTACTTTCCGCCCACCCTGTATATATATATATATATATATATATATATATATATATATATATATATATATATATATATATAGATGATAGTGCGACAGTCAGGGCCGGATTAAGGCTGTGAGGGCCTAAGGCTAATAAGAAGGAAGGGCCGAAATATGTACTATAGAGGGTGAGTCAAAAGTAGCGCCCGATTTCTGTCAGTTGACTGTTTGTTTGCCATTTGTATTACAGTGTACAAGAAGGTAGAAATAAATGAATGACATGTTTATCTAACCATTTATTCGGGGGAAAATTATTACGGAACTGTACCAAGCTGTTTTACTTGCAATTTTCAAAGTGCCCTCCCTCGTGATCGATGCACAATTGCAGCCGAGCAGGCACAGAGTGGCACACACGCCTGCAGAGTTCGATATCAATTTCCTCAAACTTTGCAGTGATTTGAGCCTTCAATTCCTGAATGGTACGAGGCTTTTCACGATAAACAAGGTCTTTCATGAGCCCCCAAAGAAAGAAATCTGGAGGTGTAAGGTCTGGGGAGCGTGCCGGCCACTCGATCGGACCGCGGCGGCCGATCCACTTTCCGGGAAAGTTTTCATCATGCCACTGACGAACATGACGTCCATAATGAGGTGGAGCTCCATCTTGCTGGAAATAACAGTCCTGATCTTGTACCCTGGGCCAAAAGAAGGTTTGCAGCATATCCAGGTAAATTTCTGCAGTGACAGATCCCTCAAAGAAAAAGGGTCCAATTATCCCTAATGGAGATATGGCTGCCCAAACTGTCACGCCATGTAAATTTACCTCCTTCTCAACTGTCACTCTTGGGTTCTCCGCAGCCCAGTAGACACAATTGTGTCTGTTAATTGTGCCGTTAAGCTTAAAACATGCCTCATCTGACTACCAGATGTTGTCTAGCATTGTGTCCTCTTCGTCAAGTTTAGCTAAGAACTCTTCGCAAAATTGAAGACGGCGGTCGTCATCTCCATCATGAAGGGCATGCAGTAAGCGTGGAATGTAAGGTTTCCATTTTTTCTGGTGAAGGATACAGATAACACTTGATTGGCTCACTTCCAACTCTGCAGATAAACGGCGAGTTGACTTTTGCGGACTTTGTTCCAGTCTCCTGATGGCTTCTTCAGCCTTAGCTACATTCGTTGCCGTTTTCGGACGACCGGACTTCTTTGCAGTGGCTACCGACCCTGTTGCTTCAAATTTCTCGACAATCAATCGTATGTTTCTTCCCTGGGGTGGGTTAATATCGAATTCCTGTGCCAAACAGCGTGCCGCCATCGTTGGTTGTTCATTACATTTGTAGTAATGTTTCACGGCCGCAATGCGTTGATTCATTGAAAGGTAATTCATGGTTCAATTTGGTGCAAATTCAGTAACTTTCCAAACTCTCAGCAATAACCTGCAAAACAAAAACAAAAATAAATAAACTAAGAAAATTAATAATCTGCAAGACAATTATTAACAACATGACTTCCCAGAAAGAATCTGACAGCCGAAAAAACAGTATTTAGGACTATAAATGAGGAATGTGTACCGTACAAGATTAAGCGTGCGAAAGTAAATAACAAGCCCTTGTGGTTTACTTCCAGAGTAGGGGATATTATAAAGAGTAGAGATAGAGCTTATAGGCTACATAAGTACGATAAAGACAATTTGTGGTTACGAAACAATTACATATCTCTTAGGCGTGAAGCGAAAAGCGTAATAAAAAAGTTCAAGCGCGATTTTGAAATTTCCATAGCTCGTGATGGCAAAGAAAATCCCAAGCGATTCTTTCAATACGTCAATAATGGAAACCCAGTAAAGGGCGTCTTGAGACCGTTGAAAAATTCTGACGGTGAGCTAGTTTCTGAAAACAAGCAAATGGCTACTCTGCTAAACGAATTTTTTACGTCACTTTTTACAATAGAAGATGTAACGAATATCCCTACAGTCGTAGACATAATACCCTTCGATAATGGTAATACTTTAGAGTTTAGATAATATTGTGGTAAGTCAAAGGGAGGTACTGCACTATATTTGTAAAATGAAAATGCTTAAATCACCGGGGCCGGATTCCATATATCCCATACAACTAAAAGAATTAAAAGAAAGCATTGTTGTGCCGCTAACAAAGATTTTTAATGCGTCTATTTCTGAAGAGTGCGTACTAGATAATTTCAAGTTAGCAAATATAACGCCTATTTTTAAGAAAGGCAATAAGGGTACTGCGGGAAATTATAGGCGAATCAATTTAACGTCTGTTGTAGGTAAGCTACTGGAATTAATAATTAGGGATCGTATAGTCGAACACTTGGAATTGCATAACTTGATTAGAAATGCGCAGCACAGTTTTACGCGAAACAAATCTTGCTTAACTAATCTTTTAGAATTTTTTCAAAGCATGGTTGAAGTTTACGATAGTCATCGGGCGGTAGATGTAGTGTATTTAGATTTTCAAAAAGCGCTTGACACCGTACCGCACAAAAGACTCGTTGAAAAAACTAAGGCTCATGGGATCAGGGGATATAGTAATGAATTGGATAGAAGAGTGGTTGCGAGGTAGGAAAGAGAGAGTGGTCGTTGATGGAGCGGAGTCGTGTTGGGCTAATGTAGCGAGCGGCGTTCCTCAGGGTTTTGTATTGGGCCCCTTGCTTTTTCTTATACACAGGGTGTTTCAGGAGGAAAGGTCAATACTTCGGAGGTGATAGTATCGGTCATTGTGAGAAAAAAGTTCATATGAACATGTGTCTAATTCTGAATGGTTACGGAGATAGAGCTGTTTGAATCTGATGCGCCCGCAGCTGTTCCTCCCCCTTCCCTCCCCTATAACTTTGAACCATGTAAGCTGTAATGTAAGCATGTAACATAAGCCAATCGACAGCTGACTGTTGTGAATGACATTGGTGTTTGAAGCAGTGTTAAGAATGTCACACACCTTCACACATGCCGAATATGCAGATATGGTGTATGTCTACGGTTTTTGCGATGGAAGTGCAACAGCTGCTGTTGCAGAATACCGTCGACAGTTTCCGAACCGCAGAATTCCGGATCGAAGAGTGTTTACCAGGGTTTTCAACACATTGCGTGAGATTGGTACACTTCCCAGCGCTCATGTTTCATCTGAACGTGAAGGTCAACAAGATGTGGATGAAGTGGAAAACATTCTTCAGTTGGTAGAGCGTAGTCCTACTACTACCTCACGAAGAATTTCTACACGTCTCGGTGTACCACACATGAGAGTATGGCGAACATTACGTGAGGAAGGCTTGCATCCATATCATGTACAGCGTGTACTGTACAACACCTTCAACCAGGAGACGCTGCCATGCGACTGGAATTTTGTCATTGGGTAAATGCTAATCGCCGATTGCTTCGATTAATACTGTTCACCGATGAAGCTACTTTCACCCGTGACGGTATCAACAACACTCGTAACTCTCATCGGTGGTCAGACGAAAATCCAAATGCCACCGTGGAAACAAATTTTCAACCTCACTTCTCTGCCCATGTGTGGTGCGGTATCATCGATGATCAGCTGATTGGCCCTGTTACTTTAGAGAATCGTCTTACAGGACAAAGTTACCTAGAATTTATGCAAAATGAATTACCAGGACTATTGGAGGATGTTCCTTTGGCTACACGCGCTGGTATGTACTTTCAGCATGACGGAGCTCCTCCACATTCTACCCGTCTGGTGATTCAATACCTAAATCAAACTTTCCTTGTCGATGGATCGGCCGCGGTGGTCCCATTCAATGGTCACCAAGGTCTCCAGACCTCTCTCCGTTAGATTATTGTTTGTGGGGGTGGATGAAAAGTCAAGTTTACAAAAGAAAGGTGGATACACGAGACGAATTGTTCGTGCGCACTTTGGATGCTGCTGCCCGCATAAAGGAATGTCAAGATCAACTCGGACGAACAACACGCGATCTTCGCACACGAGTTGCAAAGTGCATTGAGGTTGACGGTGGGATTTTCGAAGACGTATTGTAAACTGTAACAAATTTGTCATTTCTGTATCTGATAACATTCAAAATGCCAATGTTTAAACATTAAATGTTAGAAACAGTAATTAGTTTCTCTTTCTTAATAACCATTAACAATGTTTTTGTATTTGTAGATTCAAACAGCTTTATCTCCGTAACCATTCAGAATTAGACACATGCTCATATAAACTTTTTTCTCACAATGACCGATGCTATCACCTCCCGAAGTATTGACCTTTCCTCCTGAAACACCCTGTATACTAACGATTTAGATGTCAGCCTAGTCAGTACAGTTTCAAAGTTTGCGGATGACACGAAGTTGGGTGGTAGGGCGATTAATGATGAAGATAGAGGTAAAATCCAGGAATATCTGAATAAAATCGTTGATTGGTCAGTCACATGGCAAATGAGATTTAACGTCGATAAGTGCAAAATTTTACATATAGGTTCGCGTAACGGCAATTTTGCGTGTCAGGGAAGGAGTTGGCAAGCGTAGAAGAGGAAAAAGATTTAGGAGTTAGAGTCACTGGTGATTTAAAAGTGACGAGACAAAGTACAGCAGTGGTCAATAAGGCGAACAAAGTGCTAAGTTTTATAGCTAGGAATTTTGAGTACAAATCGCGCGATATTATTGTTCCTCTTTATGAATCATTAGTTAGACCCCATTTGGAGTACACGATCCAATTTTGGAATCCGTATATGCGCAAAGATATAGACAAAGTCGAAAGAGTTCAAAGACGAGCAACTAAGATGATTCCCTCGCTAGGTCGAAGTCGTACGGGGATAGGCTTAAAGAGTTAAAATTTACTACACTCGAGACTAGGAGGCTAAGGGGTGATCTTATTCAGGTTTTTAAAATTATGAATGGGTTCGATAACGTAGATAGAGATAGCTTTTTCGAAATAACACAAAATAGTAGAACTAGAAATAACGGGTATAAGCTGACAAGTAAAAGGCTCGAGACAGCAGTTGCCAAAAACTTTTTTATGCATAGAATAGTAAATAGCTGGAATAGTTTGCCAGTAGAAGTAATTAGTAGCACGTCTATAAATATGTTTAAAAATGGATTAGACGCATATGTTCATAGATTGGGTATAGTTTAAAGCAGTAAAATTAATGTTTTTGTGGTTCGGAACCCACATAAAATTGTAGGTCCCCTCCGCCACCACGGAGGACATGCGCAATACACAATTACAAACACAGGTAGGTAGACCAGCCATAAGTGGATCCTAGGGTCTTTGTTGGTCTGAAACATTATAACATTATAATTCATAAAATCTTCAAACAATCTTCATCATTCGTCAGCCAGACTCTGTACTGAACGGACGCACTTTCTGAGCGCTCTGATATTGCTTCTACTTTTGCATATTGCTAATAATTTTACTTTGGGAAAGTAATTTTACTTTTGGAAAGTTTTGAATTTTAATACTTACTGTGAAAAAACTATATAGGGCTATGGGTTGATTGCCTGTGCCCTCATCCGTTGGAAATTTCCAGCAGACTTCAGTGGAGGGTTACCGACAAAAGCCCTATGCTTTTTCGTTAGAGAGTTATGAATATGTAGGTCTTTAAAGGACCTCTTTATATTTATTTTGATTACGGTAATTCTAGCGTCGGGATTTGCGCGACCTACAGTATATTAGAATGAAAATAATTTGCCTCACCTTATTTTTGCTGGGTCTTTGTTTGTTTCGATGGAGGGCGTTACGATCATCTTCGGTGTAGGGCCGCCACGATCGAGTTTCGCGACGAATTAACTTTATGTAATTAATATAATATAAACACTTTTAGGTATAGGCCTATCCTGTGGTTTATTATAAGGAATTCACTCAGAACTTTAGGGGGGACAATTTCACATCCTCCCTGTTTAAAGCTTCGCTGTAACATAAACAGCCCTGAGCCCTTCCTTGGTTCGCTTGTATTATTTGCCGAACTAGCAAAATTTTGTTTGGTCTACTCCTCTGTGGTAGACTAAACAATAAATTGGGTTTTCTTGTTGCTATGTAAGGCTGATTCATACATACAGGTTCTTTGTACGTATGGCAATTCAATTATTTCATTCCCAATAGGCTATGTCGCCAATCCCGAGGCAATTTTGTATAGATATTTAATTCAATTAATTAATAATTTATATTTAATTAATGAATAAATGTACCACATATGATACCATGTTGTGAGTGCGTATAGTTTTTCCATATACTGGGGGGGGGGGGGGCCGGAGAAAAATTTGTATGTTGTAGATCAAATTTTTTGATAAACTGTGTTTTAAACTATGTGAAATGGATTGAAAAGAATGAAATAGGAATTTAGGAAGAGAGAGGTTACTCAAGACCTATTCAAATATGAAAGTTCAAGAGGCCAACTTCTCAAGTTTAGTTAAAGTTATGTCAATCAGTTTGACTCCCTTTAGGTATAGGAAATTTATGGAATTAAAGTATGGTTATTAAGCATTTTAATTTTGCTCAATTTGTGTAAGGTTTATAAGTCACCAGTTTTAATTTTTTCTTGTAAAAGTTTTCTGGCTTTCAAAGCAGTCTTTCTTTGAGGTCTGTCTGGTTTAATCTGAGATACATCAGGTACATTGAGAGATTCCTCCCCAATAGTATCCTGATCCATCCTCTGGGGTAATGGTTCTAATTTAGCCCCACACTCCAAAGGATCTGGTAATGTGATATCTCTGGTGGTTTCACCAGTTGCTGTTTTCAGTTTTGATTTCTGTTTGTTTGGTTTTCACAAATATGTTTTTGCAAGAAGTTGTATCTGTGTTGGTTACCCATGTTAGACAAATTTGACTGTCTGTCCATAAGTAAATGTCTGTTATATTAACTTCTTTATACACTTGTGAGAGAAAGTCTTCTGTTTTAAGACCCAAAGGCATTCCAAGTGGTTTTGTGTAGTTGTTTGGTGCAATGTTCCCATTGTTGTCTTTTGTTATTTGTTGATTTAATTTTGGAGAATTAGAAAGAGTTTGTACTGTATTCAAACCTCCTACCACTTCAGACTAGTCAATACCCGTAGTTTTAGTGGAGTAAATTTACTCCTCCACAGGTAGATCTGGAGGGCTTGGGGCTTTGAATCCTGTACTGTTTTTGTGTTGTTTGGCCTATGGCCAAGGGGGGCCACAAGACCCTTTTTGTTTGGTCTCTGGCCAAAGGAGGCCACAAGACCCTTGTTGTTTGGTCTCTGGCCAAGGGAGGCCACAAGACCAATGTTGTTTGGTCTCTGGCCAAGGGAGGCCACAAGACCAATGTTGTTTGATCTCTGGCCATAGAAGGCCACAAAACCCCTGTTTGGGCTATGGCTAAGGGAGGCCACAAAACCCCTGTAGTTTGGGCTGTGGCCAAGGGAGGCCACAAGACCCCTGTAGTTTGGGCTGTGGCCAAGGGAGGCCACAAGACCCCTGTAGTTTGGGCTGTGGCCAAGGGAGGCCACAAGACCCCTGTAGTTTGGGCTGTGGCCAAGGGAGGCCACAAGACCCCTGTAGTTTGGGCTGTGGCCAAGGGAGGCCACAAGACCCCTGTAGTTTGGGTTGTGGCCAAGGGAGTTTGGGTTGTGGCCAAGGGAGGCCACAAGACCCCTGTAGTTTGGGCTGTGGCCAAGGGAGGCCACAAGACCCCTGTACTTTGGGTTGTGGCCAAGGGAGGCCACAAGACCCCTGTAGTTTGGGCTGTGGCCAAGGGAGGCCACAAGACCCCTGTAGTTTGGGCTGTGGCCAAGGGAGGCCACAAGACCCCTGTAGTTTGGGCTATGGCCAAGGTAGGCCATCATCCCTTTTGATGAATGTGTTGGGCTATGGCCAAGGTAGGCCAAGGCCCTTTGATGATTTGTTGGGCTATGGCAAAGGGTAGGCCATCAGCCCTTTGATGAATTTGTTGGGCTATGGCCAAGGTAGGCCAAGGCCCTTTGATGAATTTGTTGGGCTATGGCCAAGGTAGGCCAAGGCCCTTTGGAGTAGAGTAGTTTGTTTGTACGTGTCACTGTCTAACCATATAATTTTTGGCACAAAATTATGTGCACAGAATCAGAGCGCAGCAATAAAAGCTTTTACTCTCCGATCCTTGGTTATGTTTAGACAGGTTGTTGTGTTTGAGACACATTGAAAGAGTAGTGTGTGTGTGTGTGTGTGTTGCATTCCTCCGAATCCAGTTGGTCTTCACAACTTGGATTCACCACTCCAATGAAGTCAATACCCGTAGTTATGAATGAGTAAATGTTGTATATCCTACAGGTAGGTCTGGAAGGTTTGGGGTTTTGAAGGAATCCAATCTGTTTGCAAGGAATGTATGTGTCTGTTGATGAAATCTGTTGTGATTCTTCCTTTAAAAGAAGAATTGGATGTTTGGAGTCGTATGTATATATTTATATACTGTACCGTACGTATGTGTGTAAATGTGTATTTTGTTATAGGGTTTTATTTTGGGTTTTGGGTTAGGTTAATCATTTGGCTGAGTAAAGATCCTCAAACGTTGCATTTGAGACCCTTATATCAAGCCTTGTCTGTTTTATGCCTATATGTCAAATAGGACTTAGAATAGGTTGGGCCTATATGTCAAATAGGACTTGGAATAGGTTGGGCCTATATGTCAAATAGGACTTGGATTAGGTTGGGCCTATATGTCAAATAGGACTTGGATAGGTTGGGCCTATGTCAATAGGACTTGGAATAGGTTGGGCCTATGTCAAATAGGACTTGGAATAGGTTGGGCCTATATGTCAAATAGGACTTGGAATAGGTTGGGCCTATATGTCAAATAGGACTTGGAATAGGTTGGGCCTATGTCAAATAGGACTTGGAATAGGTTGGGCCTATATGTCAAATAGGACTTGGAATAGGTTGGGCCTATATGTCAAATAGGACTTGGAATAGGTTGGGCCTATATGTCAAATAGGACTTGGAATAGGTTAAATAGGACTTGGTGTGCCTATATGTCAAATAGGACTTCGAATAGGTAATAGGTTGGGCCTATATGTCAAATAGGACTTGGTGTGCCTATATGTCAAATAGGATTTGGAATAGGTTGGGCCTATATGTCAAATAGGACTTGGTGTGCCTATGTCAAATAGGACTTCGAATAGGTAATAGGTTGGGCCTATATGTCAAATAGGACTTGGTATGCCTATATGTCAAATAGGATTTGGAATAGGTTAAATAGGACTTGGTGTGCCTATATGTCAAATAGGACTTCGAATAGGTAATAGGTTGGGCCTATATGTCAAATAGGACTTCGAATAGGTTGGGCCCATATGTTAAATAGGACTTGGTATGCCTATATGTCAAATAGGACTTCGGAATAGGGTTACGAATAGGTGTTAGGTGGGTGTAGGTTTGAATTCGTGCAATTGCTTTAGGTCTTTGTGATGTTACAGTTCGAGTCGAATTTTGTGATGTTACAGGTCTGAGTCGAATTTTGTGATGTTACAGGTCTGAGTCGAATTTTGTGATGTTAATGAGTCTTATGAGTAAGTTAAATTGCTGAAATAAATTTTATAACCTACACCACAGGTTCAATTATAAATTTAGTGTTTTTAATTAGGATAGGTCTTGAGTGTAAAGAGTAAGGCCTACTTTAAGAGGTAGGCCTATTATGTAAGGTAAAGTTAGGTGGGCCTACTAAATAGACCTATTTGTTGGGCCTACCAAATAGGCTTATGTTCGGGCCTATTATTTTATAGGACCTCAAATGAGTTAAGCCTGTTAAATTAACAAGGCTTTGTTTTTAGTTTGAAGAGTAGGACCTATTAAATAGGCTTAATGTTGCGGGCCTATTTTTTTAGGACCTAAAATAAGTTATGCCTGTTAAATGAACAAGCCTTTGTTTTCGGTTAGTGTTAAGGTAAAGGGATCGGTTCCCAGTTTTAGGCCACCATATGAAAAAACTATAGTGGGGTTACGGTTGAAATTGGGGTTAGGCCTAATGAGCTAAGCCTAGCCACTGCGTGTCAGTGTAAATTGTAGAGGGGTTAGTTCCCCATACACAGGGCCACCATATGAAAAAACTATATAGGGATATGGGTTGATTGCCTGTGCCCTCATCCGTTGGAAATTTCCAGCAGACTTCAGTGGAGGGTTACCGACAAAAGCCCTATGCTTTTTCGTTAGAGAGTTATGAATATGTAGGTCTTTAAAGGACCTCTTTATATTTATTTTGATTACGGTAATTCTAGCGTCGGGATTTGCGCGACCTACAGTATATTAGAATGAAAATAATTTGCCTCACCTTATTTTTGCTGGGTCTTTGTTTGTTTCGATGGAGGGCGTTACGATCATCTTCGGTGTAGGGCCGCCACGATCGAGTTTCGCGACGAATTAACTTTATGTAATTAATATAATATAAACACTTTTAGGTATAGGCCTATCCTGTGGTTTATTATAAGGAATTCACTCAGAACTTTAGGGGGGACAATTTCACATCCTCCCTGTTTAAAGCTTCGCTGTAACATAAACAGCCCTGAGCCCTTCCTTGGTTCGCTTGTATTATTTGCCGAACTAGCAAAATTTTGTTTGGTCTACTCCTCTGTGGTAGACTAAACAATAAATTGGGTTTTCTTGTTGCTATGTGAGGCTGATTCATACATACAGTTCTTTGTACGTATGGCAATTCAATTATTTCATTCCCAATAGGCTATGTCGCCAATCCCGAGGCAATTTTGTATAGATATTTAATTCAATTAATTAATAATTTATATTTAATTATGAAATAAATGTACCACATATGATACCATGTTGTGAGTGCGTATAGTTTTTCCATACTTACGTTTATATTCACATTGTCATAGTTAAGTAATTGAATATTAGTGATTTTTAGCTAATTAGAAGTTTTCATAGCGTGCCGGCTTAATTTAACTTAAACTTGTGACGGTTATAAACTAATTTTAACTGCGCGATGCCGTCGCAGAAAGCGTCGTATGTTAGGTGTGGGTTAAACCGGTGGTATTCGGATTTTAATGATTATAACGGCGGTCCTATGGCGATTACCGAGAGATCAGTTTGTTTCTTTTGCGAGTTAAGGGAGGAAATAGTTGACATAAAACGCAGTGTACGTGAGGTAACGGAAAGACTTGCAACGCTTGATGAGGGCAGGGGTAGGGCTACGGTTGACGAAAGCCGAACCAATACTAACATTGAAGACGTTAGTAATTTGAAGGGTGAGGTGCGTAACCTAGTTTCTAGTTTAGGTAGCTTATCGGGAAGGTTGGATAGAGTTGAGGAAGCGGTTAAGGTTGGTCCGAGATTAGTAGATGGGGAGGGATTTAGAGAAGTTAAGGGTGGAGCTAGGCCGCGTACGTTAGGTGATAGGAATCCCCCCCCCCCCCCCCCTATCGAGGTTTCGAACCCTTTCGCCCATTTGGAAAGGGACGTGAATGAGGGGGAAACTATTTTAATTAGGGACTCTTTAGTGCGCCATATGGACACAGAGTTCATTGAACGGCATCCAACCAAGAGGAGGAGGGTCTGTCTCCCAGGGGCCAGGGTTGACAGAGTTAGAGACAAAGTGGATAGGATTGACGTTGCCTCCCGTCATTCGATGTTGGTGACGATGGTAGGAGGCAACTTCTCGTATAGGCCCGATACGAGAGTGCCTGACCTTTTGGAGAGATATATGGGGTTAATTAGGTCCCTAAAGGCGAGGTCAGATAGGTCTTTAGTTCTAGGTATTACCCCTAGGCACGGTTTGGGTCTTAAGATTACGTCTAAAACGATATTTTTTAATACTAAATTAGAAGAGATTTGTGCTGAGAAAATGTACCCTTCGTAAAGCTGTGGTCAGAATTCAGTGATCCTAGCCTTTTTATAAAAGATGGGGTGCATTTTAATGAAATAGGTAATGCTAGGCTAGGTAGGTTAATTGACGAAAACGTGCGAAAGCTGTAAGGTCGAAGCCTTTAAACGTTGTGGGTCCGCGGGCCCGACGTGAAAAACAGTTTAAAACGCCGGCCCGTGGTAAAAAATAACTTAAACGTCTTTTATTGTAACGCGCGTAGTATTAGAAATAAATTAAACGAGCTTAAGGCGATAATTTATTCTGGCAACTACGATATAGTTGCTATCACTGAAACGTGGTTAAATACTGTGACTCGGGACTTGTTGGGGGAACTTGATATACCGGGTTTTAAACTCTTTCAACTAATTTCCATTTTCAGGCCGTACTTTCTTCCTCATCCTGTACGGTACTCAGCTTTTTGATGGAGTCCCAATTGTATGCATTCATTTAATTTTATTTATTTCTCTATTTTTTTTCACTTTCCCTCTATATGTACCTAGAGGCTCTCTTTTCAAGTGCCACAGAGTCGGCCCTGTGGCTGAAGAGGTAATGGGTCTCTTACTCCTGTCCTTTTTTCTCCATTTATTATGCCCTGAACACTTGTGATTAACTCACCCTCGCAGCATATACTGTCTCCATTCTGGTATTAATAAGTGCTGGATAAAACTCTGTAAGTGCTCAGCATTCAGCTATGGCTACTACAGTAGGTAGTATACTTCACTGAAATTTTAGGAAGTATAACACTGTTATACCGCGTTACCCTCGACTACACCCCTGAATCAGGTGTGGGCACTATTGCAGTTGGGTACCCCAACCAAACAAATTCAATTGCATTAAAACAAAAAATTTAAAAGACGAATAAAACAAATAATTCATTCTATGGGATATAAATGTTGGTTAGGTCAACTGCCCTTGAAGATTGGTTAGGTTAAGTTGATATTTTCACTAAAACTAACAAAAATAACACAACTTAACTAATTGTCAAGGCATTCAATTAACCTAACGGCATTTATATACCATAGAATGAATTGTGTTTTATTTGTCTTTTAAATTTTTTGTTTTAATGTAATGTACAGTAAATGAATTTGTTGGGTTGGGGTACCCAACTGCAATAGTGCCCAGGCGTGAAAGTATTATGGAAATCATGTCAGAAAATTGAAGTATATTGTGCAAACTGGCTTTGCTTTTTCAGGGCAAAACTTAGTTAATATTCGTTTTTTGACTCAGTCACACACAGCTATAACAGCAATATATATTGAATAACCAATCAAAACTGAATAAGAAAATATATATATTATCTTGTGCAAATTTGTATAAAATGTACTTTTTTAAAAAAAATATTTTCTACTTTCTAATATGTATGTATATAAATTTTGGTGGGTTTGTTTATTTTGGCTACCTTTTTTGGACTTTTTTGGAGATTTTTCTTGGTTTTTTTTGGCTACTTGGCTTTTTTTGGCTACTTTTTCTTGCTTTTGCCTACTACTTTCTGTTTTTTGTTAGTGTGGTGATTTTCGTTCTACTGTTATGACGTGTCAATCTTGTGAACTTGATTTTGAAGACCTAATCCGCCTTGTTGGCCTCGATGAAGATAAAAGTTTAGATGTTTTTTCCAATCATGGCATAATTCCAACATCCGTGATTTGCCCTAAATGTAATACTGCCTGTATTTTAAGACAAGACTCGAAGGTGTTTAGGTGCCGTAAAAAAAATCCAAAAAATAAGCGTGAGTGTGGATTTACTGTTTCTATCTTTAAGGGCACATGGCTGGAACATTGCAACTTCTTGGTGAATAAAAACCCAGTTCATAAATATTTATTTGCGAAAATATTTTTCACAACGTTATGCCGAGAAAGTTACTGCAATTGCAGAACTATATCCTCCAAAATAAGGTGACTGGTTAGGTTAGGTTAAGTTAAGTTAAGTTAGGTTAGGTTGTGTTTAGCATGAATGCAAACTTTTCTGGTCAATTTTGAGGTGTTGCACGAATCTGCCATCCGTTTCCTGTGCAAATGCGTAGTTTTCGAGATGATGATATCTCGAAAACTACGCATTTGCACAGGAAACGGATGGCAGATTCATGCAGAGCACCTCCAAATTGACCAGAAACGTTTGCTCTCATTATAAAAAGAGACTGGGTCAAAAAATGAATAATTACCCAAAACTTTATAGATCAATGAAAGAAAGTCACCCCAAAAAAGTTTCTAGTAAACAATGCCACCCTAGTAATTATTCGTTTTTATACCCAGTCTGTTTTTATGATGAAAACAAACTTTTCTGGTTAATTTTTAGGTGTTTTGCACGAATCTGCCATCCATTTCATGTGCAAATGCGTAGTTTTTAGGTATTGTCACCTCGAAAACTATGCATTTGCACATGAAATGTATGGCAGTTTCATACAAAACACCTCAAAATTAACCAGAAAGGTTTGCTCTCATCATATTTGCTTAAACTAATGAAAATATCATAATTGACCTAACTGGGCGTACAATAGACCTAACTGGGCGTACAATAGACCTAACTGGGCGTACAATAGACCTAACTGGGCGTACAATAGACCTAACTGGGCATTCAGTAGACCTAACTGGGCATTCAGTAGACCTAACTGGGCATTCAGTAGACCTAACTGGGCATTCAGTAGACATAACTGGGCATTCAGTAGACATAACTGGGCATTCAGTAGACATAACTGGGCATTCAGTAGACATAACTGGGCGTTCAGTAGACATAACTGGCGTTCAGACATAACTGGGCTCAGTAGACATAACTGGGCGTTCAGTAGACATAACTGGGCGTTCAGTAGACATAACTGGGCGTTCAGTAGACATAACTGGGCGTTCAGTAGACATAACTGGGCGTTCAGTAGACATAACTGGGCGTTCAGTAGACATAACTGGGCGTTCAGTAGACATAACTGGGCGTTCAGTAGACATAACTGGGCGTTCAGTAGACATAACTGGGCGTTCAGTAGACATAACTGGGCGTTCAGTAGACATAACTGGGCGTTCAATAGACATAACCACAATACCTTAAAAAGGTCTAAACTCTTGTCTTCATCGAGGGCAATATGATGGATTACGTCTTCAAAGTCAAATACAGTAAACCCTCGATAAGTCAGACTTTGATGAGTCAGACTCTGTCCTCTGTCAAGTGCTATTATTCTTTTATTTTACTGAGAGAAGTGTTTTATTTCCTATGTCAAGTGCCATTATTATTTTGTTTCTTTTACTAAGTGGTGTTTTTTTAATAGCTACTGTAATGTACAAAAAGGTAAACAATAAAATTTTTGTTTCACGCTCAAAATAATTCCAGCAACAGTAAGTGAAACAAAGTTTGATTGTTTTTTAATGTTTATTTTGTTTATTTTGAACATTGTATTAGACTCTCACTAATCAAACTTAAAAAGTTAGAGTATTTATGCCTCTTTAGGGGTAAATAGGGGGGGGGGGGTAATTAAGGTAATTCATGATGAGTCAGACTGGCTAGAGCCCTATATAGTCCGACTTATCGAGGGTTTACTGTATGCAAAACTAACACATCATACTTCTGGTCACAAACCAAACTAACAGACCAACAATCACTAATAATGATTTAATTTTAAAACGGGACAAATTGAATTATGCAGAAGTAGCCCGAATCACCAAAAATAGGAAATATTCACCAACTAGTCAGTATATATATATATGTTAACCCCCCACTTTATGGCCCTGAGTCGGTTCGGAATCGACGGGGGTTCTAGTTAGGAGGCAAGCAACGGATGTTTCTTCTACAACATTCTATAATTCTTTTCGGTCGCCTTAAATGGTGGGTCGCCACTCTGTTAAACCCTTGGCTACAGACTCGCCAGGCTGTTATGCCAATATCTTCTATGGTGCTTGGGTTCTCTCTTTCTCTCGCTTATGGGTCGAGAATTATTAATTCTTCTCTTGCTATAATACTCTGATCCTCTCTCGTATATACTAAAATTATCGACTTTTCTTTTATAACTTGTCGACTTGACTAAGTTCTGAAGAGAGCACGGCTCGAAGGAAAAGATAAAAACTTTCTCTTACATTTAGTTTACTTCTAAAAATGTACAGTTAGTTCTCTGAATTTACAAGGGTAGAGGTTTGACCTCTTTCGACCATGGCTCAGGCCGGAATCTAAAAAGTTAAGTTAAGGAGGCAAGGGGCCTCTGCCCCCTCGTAATGAGGTGCTAATATGAAGAAGAGCCTTAAATGAAGTGGTCAAGAAAGAACATGAATGTAAGAATGAGTATGGTTGAATAATAATGTTTATACTACATAACATATAAATAATGACTTCTATAGAGTGTTTCGTCCTTAGCATGATGTTAAAGAATTTTCATACATTGGATACTAGATATATGATGAAGGGAAAATGTGACGTATGGATGAATATGGTTGAATAATAATGCTTATACTACACAACACCACAACCTTATTAGAACAAAGTTATTTTGTGACGTCATAGTGGATAAGCCATTATTAGAAAGATGAATTAGAAAAATACAGGAATGAATAAAGACGTACAAATCGAAATTCTATCCAAAACTCGCTTATGCGATTTTTGGTTTCTTATGTAAAAATGGACATTCGAACATAAAACTATATGAACATAAGTATTGCATGAAGACAATGAATCCATATAATGATGGTGTAGGAATTGTTCATTGTTCACTTTTTACATTGCTCTCCCCTTTTTTTTTTTAAAATGATATTTATACAATAATATAATAAAATTAATACAATACAATACAATACAATTGAGAAAATAACATCGTAACTAATTCAAGTTAGGTGATGAATTTTTCTTTACATTACAAGTTTTATACAGAACAAGTGAGTTATTATGTAATATAAAAGAATTCAAAGATTAATACTTTAATTTTAGACAACAATTAAGCTAGACAAAGAATGATTGTTAAATTTTTTCACAAAATTTTTATTTTTCTGTGGGAAAAATTATGTACATAATGAATAGGTAAAAACGTAAATCGTACAATCTATAAACTAATTTTTATTGACTAGCGTTGGTAAAAATAGAATTACATAATGGATGATGTATAGACCTGTGGTCTAGTGTGTATTTGGGTGTATTAGGTATAAAGTGTGTAGCTGATAATTTCGAGAGACAGATTAGCTGAGAGGATTGTTAAATTAACTGAATAAATGCATGAGCGAGAATTTATATATAGTAAGCAAAAATGATTAAGACTAAATAGCATAATTTGCACTTACGTAATGAAATAGTTTTATTGTGATATTCAATGATTTTAGCATAAGGTTTGTGTATATATATATATATATATATATATATATATATATATATATATATATATACAGTGCCCGCGAAAAGTATCCGATCACTCAAGAAAATACAATATTTTCCCTTAATATTCAGAGACACGTAATTCACTTTCTATTTGTTCTAGCGACATCTGGTAACTTTGAGGTTGCTCGCTGATATGAGAGCTATCCAACGCATTCTCAAATTAGTGTTCTGGTAGCCTTCGTTGCGGGTGGCTGTGTCTCAAATTTGTCAGATTTCACTGTTTGTGTAAATTTCTTGATATTTTTTTTTTTTTTACAGAAAGTGGTGTAAATAAAATTTATATATAATGTGTGCTAAAAAACAACTTAAGAGTGATTGTCGAGGTGCTATTGTTGCTTTGCATGCATGTGGGAAATCACAGAGACAGATAGCTAAGGAATTAAACATATCCCAAAGTACCGTTAATTTATGGGTTTCACGGGCTAAGAACAATGGTGGCCTAACCACGCCAGTCCCTAAAAAACGATCTGGCAGACCGAGAAAAACAAATTCGCGAACAGACAAACTTATGAAACGTTTAGTATTGAAAAACCCAACAATAACTGCGAAAGAAATAAAATTTAATATGAATAATTTGTTATCTGGTGTTTCTGAACGAACTATCCAGGAGCGGCTCCAAAAAGAACTCGGATTACCATCTCGCCATGCTGCTAAGAAACCGTTCATTAATGAAAAAATGCGTAAAAAACGTGTCGCATTTTGTAAAAAATACATTCATTGGACTGTTGATGACTGGAAGAAGGTTTTATTTAGCGATGAGTCGACATTTTTGACATTCAGAAGTTGTCCAAAAAAGGTTCGCCGGCCTATTGGCTCAAATAGGATGGACCCTAAATACACCCTAAAGACAATGAAACACCCTCCAAGTGTGATGGTTTGGTGTTTGTTGGTTACTATGGGCGTGGAAACTTATATTTTCTTCCGAAGAACACAACTATGAATGGTGCACGGTATTTAGCAATGCTACAGGATAAACTTCCAATGGCAATGGCAATCCAAAGGACAAAAACATACATGCATGATGGTGCACCATGTCACAGGGCCAAAATAGTGACAAAATGGATTACTGACAATAAATTTGATATTTTGGATTGGCCTGGTAATAGTCCAGATCTCAATCCGATAGAAAATCTGTGGCTAATAATAAAAAATAAGGTTGAATGCCACGACACTGGCTCAGTCGAAAAATTACAAGAGGCCATCAAAAAGGTATGGTGCAAGGAAATATCAGTGGAAGTTTGTCAAAACTTGATTAAATCCATGCCAAAATGTCTAGAACAAGTCATCCAAACCAAAGGACAGATGACAAAATACTAATATAAGGTTAGTATACATTTAAACATTGTTTTTTATGTAAAAAATACAAATTTCAAGGGTGATCGGATACTTTTCGCGGGCACTGTATATATAGTGCGCATACATGCATTTTTATTGACTATTGTAGGTACAAATTGAATTACGTAGTGGATGATGTATAGACCTGTGGTCAAATGTGTAGGGATTTGGAAGGTTTTTGAATTAACAAAGTTTAAAAATAATGTATAATAATTTAAGATGGGTTTAGGGTTATAAAATCTTTTAAGTTTAAGTCAGTTATTGTTATTATTATTATCATTATTATTATTATTATAAAATCCCTTAAGCTCAAGGTCAATTATTATAAAATTCTAAATTACAGGTATTGCTTAGTTGTTGGAAAATTAACCCAAAAATGGGTCATTTAAGTGACTATAGTTACTAATATCTAATTGTAAAACACAATAAAACTTAAACTTTTAAGTTCAAAGAAATGTATAATGGTCATCAAAGAGTTAAAAATAAAAAAACACAACTTAACATAAATTGAGCCATCGTACCAAAGAGGAATTAACCATGGTTGAACCATTTCTCTGGTTGACACAGTTCGACTGGGGTTGGGGGTGTTAAAATAAAATAAAATTAAAAGACAAAGTTTGTAGTACGACATTCGGGGGAATTGAGTGACTAAGCAGGGGATATAAGTCTGAAATTGACAATAAGTCTTTCGTGAGCACTTTGCTCTTTTTTTTTTTTAAAAAGATTGCTTGTCACACTACTTAGAACAAAAAATTAAAAGAGTTCAACAAACGGAGGGACGGCATGTTCCTCGTATAGTAATTTAAAAGGAGTCATTGGGACAAGATCGATTAATTAATTATTACACAACTATTATTATCATGTATACATTACAATGATTATCAAAGTCATTACAACCTTTGTACAAATAATAAATTACATAACTATATATTTATATATGTAATGATGCATGAAATGGGAAAGACAAATCGGTGAATTTCCATCTTACAAACAAAGAAAAAAGGTTAAACTAAAGACGCAAATCGGTCAATTCAGGTTGAATTTAATTCTCTTTTACAACACAAAAAAAGGTTGAATTAAATTCTTAACTTACATTTTTCTTAAATTAAATTCTCTTAACTTACAAAGAAAAAGTTGAATTCAATTGATTGCATTGAAAACTAACTTGGGACTCGAAATAAAAATGACGGGACTCGAAATAAAAATGACTTGGGACTCGAAATAAAAATGACTTGGGACTCGAAATAAAAATGACTTGGGACTCGAAATAAAAATGACTTGGGACTCGAAATAAAAATGACTTGGGACTCGAAATAAAAATGACTTGGGACTCGAAATAAAAATGACTTGGGACTCGAAATAAAAATGACTTGGGACTCGAAATAAAAATGACTTGGGACTCGAAATAAAAATGACTTGGGACTCGAAATAAAAATGACTTGGGACTCGAAATAAAAATGACTTGGGACTCGAAATAAAAATGACTTGGGACTCGAAATAAAAATGACTTGGGACTCGAAATAAAAATGACTTGGGACTCGAAATAAAAATGACTTGGGACTCGAAATAAAAATGACTTGGGACTCAAAATAAAAATGACTTGGGACTCGAAATAAAAATGACTTGGGACTCGAAATAAAAATGACTTGGGACTCGAAATAAAAATGACTTGGGACTTAAAAACTAACTTTTTTTCAAAACTAACTTTTTTCAAAACTAACTTTTTTCCAAAACTAACTTTTTTCCAAAACTAACTTTTTTCCAAAACTAACTTTTTTCCAAAACTAACTTTTTTCCAAAACTAACTTTTTTCCAAAACTAACTTTTTTCCAAAACTAACTTCTGTAATCTCTGGGGCAGTTGTCCCTCTTGGATGCAACCTATTGACTTGACCTCTTATCAAGTATTTCTATAAATCTCTGGGGCAGTTGCCCGTCTTGGCGCAACCTTCTGACTTGACCTCTTATCAAGTATTCTGAAACTTAAACTGTCTTGCACTTGAACTGCTATCAAGTGAAGATTAACTGAAAATGGAAAATGACTGCACTTGATCTTTATCAAGTGGAGACTATTAACCTCTGGGGTTTGGTTGACCCTCTTGGTGCAACCTTCTGACTTCAAAAACTGACTAAAAAAATGACTTCAAAAAAATTACTTCAAAAAAATTACTTCAAAAAAATTACTTCAAGTATCTTTATAAATCTCTGGGGTTTGGTTGTCCCTTTTGGTTACAACCAACTGAAACTCTGAAAACTGAAAATGGAACTTGAAACTGCTTCAAGTAACTCTATAACTCTATAAACTCTCTGTAAATTCTCTGTAAACTCTCTCTCTCTTAATTTGCAAGTCAATTCAATTCAGTAATTGAAAAAAATTTGCAAACAAAAAAAAAAAAAAATGTAAATAACATTTCACTCGAATGTACGGGAAGGTACATAAAATAAAATTATTCTATACTGAATATAATAGTGCAAATAACTGTGACAATTGACTCTGTGACAATTGACTCTGTGACAATTGACTCTGTGACAATTGACTCTGTGACAATTGACTCTGTGACAATTGACTCTGCGACAATTGACTCTCTCTGAAATTAACTTCTCTTGCATTTAATTTCTCTTGCATTTAATTTCTCTTGCATTTAACTACTGTGAAAATTAGTTTCACTAAAAAAAATGTATCACTGGTGTCTGAAATGTTCACTGTGTTTTGTGTTAATTCTGACTTAATATTCATTATTAACTGTTAATAATAGTGACTTTTCAAATGTTTATAAATTACTTAAGAAAACAACATGTACTTAACAAAATTTTCTATGGGGAAATCCTTGAGACGTGTCCTGAAGACGTCTTGCTGGCTACTTGTTCCTGGATGAAAACTAGGCGTGAAGAAATTGGAGTCATGACGCACCGGTTCAAGGGTGGATGTTACGAACTAGAAGTCGTGACACGCCGGTCAACTGGTTTTATCCTGATGCAGGGTAATTTCTATCTTGGCCAAAGAGTGGCCTCTTCTTAAAATCTTCTTCTTAAAGTAATCTTCTTAAAATAATCTTTTTATCCTGGTGCAGGGTAATTTCTATCTTGGCCAAAGAGCGGCCTCTTCTTAAAATCCTCTTCTAAAAATAATCTTCTTAAAATCTGTTAAGATCTCTTCTTCTATGTCCCTATGGGGTGCTTCGACGTCGACGGGGCGTTCTTGATTTTTATCCTGATGCAGGGTCTGGAAGACTGGAAGAATCCTGGAGTCGTGAAGATCCTGGTTAAAGGGTCTGGAAGACTGGAAGAATCCTGGAGTCGTGAAGATCCTGGTTAAAGGGTCTAGTCTTGTTATCTTCTTCTATGTGTTTATCTGGTATAGGGTCTCCAGTTGTTAGACCCCATATCATCATCATCTTATCCTGGCTATGGTTCTGGGGTGTCTCGTATAGACGAGGCGTTCTTGTTAAGGGGCAAGGGGCCTCTGCCCCCTCCCTGCAGCGAGGCTGCAGTCCAAAGAAGTCCTTATGAAGAAGAGCCTTAAATGAAGTGGTCAAGAAAGAACATGAATGTAAGAATGAGTATGGTTGAATAATAATGTTTATACTACATAACATAAATAATGACTTCTATAGAGTGTTTCGTCCTTAGCATGATGTTAAAGAATTTTCATACATTGGATACTAGATATATGATGAAGGGGAAAATGTGACGTATGATGAATATGGTTGAATAATAATGCTTATACTACACAACACAACCTTATTAGAACAAAGTTATTTTGTGACGTCATAGTGGATAAGCCATTATTAGAAAGATGAATTAGAAAAATACAGGAATGAATAAAGACGTACAAATCGAAATTCTATCCAAAACTCGCTTATGCGATTTTTGGTTTCTTATGTAAAAATGGACATTTGAACATAAAACTATACGAACATAAGTATTGCATGAAGACAATGAATCCATATAATGATGGTGTAGGAATTGTTCATTGTTCACTTTTTACATTGCTCTCCCCTTTTTTTTTTTAAAATGATATTTATACAATAATATAATAAAATTAATACAATACAATACAATTGAGAAAATAACATCGTAACTAATTCAAGTTAGGTGATGAATTTTTCTTTACATTACAAGTTTTATACAGAACAAGTGAGTTATTATGTAATATAAAAGAATTCAAAGATTAATACTTTAATTTTAGACAACAATTAAGCTAGACAAAGAATGATATTGTTAAATTTTTTCACAAAATTTTTATTTTTCTGTGGGAAAAATTATGTACATAATGAATAGGTAAAAGGGAAAAACGTAAATCGTACAATCTATAAACTAATTTTTATTGACTAGCGTTGGTAAAAATGGAATTACGTAATGGATGATGTATAGACCTGTGGTCTAGTGTGTATTTGGGTGTATTAGGTATAAAGTGTGTAGCTGATAATTTCAAGAGACAGATTAGCTGAGAGGATTGTTAAATTAACTGAATAAATGCATGAGCGAGAATTTATATATAGTAAGCAAAAATGATTAAGACTAAATAGCATAATTTGCACTTACGTAATGAAATAGTTTTATTGTGATATTCAATGATTTTAGCATAAGGTATATATATATATATATATATATATATATATATATATATATAATATATAGTGCGCATACATGCATTTTATTGACTATTGTAGGTACAAATTGAATTACGTAGTGGATGATGTATAGACCTGTGGTCAAATGTGTAGGGATTTGGAAGGTTTTTAAATTAACAAAGTTTAAAAATAATGTATAATAATTTAAGATGGGTTTAGGGTTATAAAATCTTTTAAGTTTAAGTCAGTTATTGTTATTATTATTATCATTATTATTATTATTATAAAATCCCTTAAGCTCAAGGTCAATTATTATAAAATTCTAAATTACAGGTATTGCTTAGTTGTTGGAAAATTAACCCAAAAATGGGTCATTTAAGTGACTATAGTTACTAATATCTAATTGTAAAACACAATAAAACTTAAACTTTTAAGTTCAAAGAAATGTATAATGGTCATCAAAGAGTTAAAAATAAAAAAACACAACTTAACATAAATTGAGCCATCGTACCAAAGAGGAATTAACCATGGTTGAACCATTTCTCTGGTTGACACAGTTCGACTGGGGTTGGGGGTGTTAAAATAAAATAAAATTAAAAGACAAAGTTTGTAGACGACATTCGGGGGAATTGAGTGACTAAGCGGGGGATATAAGTCTGAAATTGACAATAAGTCTTTCGTGAGCACTTTGCTTTTTTTTTTTAAAAAGATTGCTTGTCACACTACTTAGAACAAAAAATTAAAAGAGTTCAACAAACGGAGGGACGGCATGTTCCTCGTATAGTAATTTAAAAGGAGTCATTGGGACAAGATCGATTAATTAATTATTACACAACTATTATTATCACGTATACATTACAATGATTATCAAAGTCATTACAACCTTTGTACAAATAATAAATTACATAACTATATATTTATATACGTAACAATGCATGAAATGGGAAAGACAAATCGGTGAATTTCCATCTTACAAACAAAGAAAAAAGGTTAAACTAAAGACGCAAATCGGTCAATTCAGGTTGAATTTAATTCTCTTTTACAACACAAAAAAAGGTTGAATTAAATTCTTAACTTACATTTTTCTTAAATTAAATTCTCTTAACTTACAAAGAAAAAGTTGAATTCAATTGATTGCATTGAAAACTAACTTGGGACTCGAAATAAAAATGACTTGTGACTCGAAATAAAAATGACTTGTGACTCGAAATAAAAATGACTTGTGACTCGAAATAAAAATGACTTGTGACTCGAAATAAAAATGACTTGTGACTCGAAATAAAAATGACTTGTGACTCGAAATAAAAATGACTTGTGACTCGAAATAAAATGACTTGGACTCGAAATAAAAATGACTTGGGACTCGAAATAAAAATGACTTGGGACTCGAAATAAAAAATGACTTGGGACTCGAAATAAAAATGACTTGGGACTCGAAATAAAAATGACTTGGGACTCGAAATAAAAATGACTTGGGACTCGAAATAAAAATGACTTGGGACTCGAAATAAAAATGACTTGGGACTCGAAATAAAAATGACTTGGGACTCGAAATAAAATGACTTGGGACTCGAAATAAAAATGACTTGGGACTCGAAATAAAAATGACTTGGGACTCGAAATAAAAATGACTTGGGACTTCAAAACTAACTTTTTTTCAAAACTAACTTTTTTTCAAAACTAACTTTTTTTCAAAACTAACTTTTTTTCAAAACTAACTTTTTTTCAAAACTAACTTTTTTTCAAAACTAATTTTTTTCAAAACTAACTTTTTTTCAAACTAATTTTTTTCAAAACTAACTTTTTTTCAAAACTAACTTTTTTTCAAAACTAACTTTTTTTCAAAACTAACTTTTTTTCAAAACTAACTTTTTTTCAAAACTAACTTTTTTTCAAAACTAACTTTTTTCAAAACTAACTTTTTTTCAAAACTAACTTTTTTCAAAACTAACTTTTTTTCAAAACTAACTTTTTTTCAAAACTAACTTTTTTTCAAAACTAACTTTTTTCAAAACTAACTTTTTTTCAAACTAATTTTTTTCAAAACTAACTTTTTTTCAAAACTAACTTTTTTCCAAACTAACTTTTTCCAAAACTAACTTTTTTCCAAAACTAACTTTTTTCCAAAACAACTTTTTTCCAAAACTAACTTTTTTCCAAAACTAACTTTTTTCCAAAACTAACTTTTTTCCAAAACTAACTTCTGTAATCTCTGGGGCGGTTGTCCCTCTTGGATGCAACCTATTGACTTGACCTCTTATCAAGTATTTCTATAAATCTCTGGGGCAGTTGCCCGTCTTGGCGCAACCTTCTGACTTGACCTCTTATCAAGTATTCTGAAACTTAAACTGTCTTGCACTTGAACTGCTATCAAGTGAAGATTAACTGAAAACGGAAAATGACTGCACTTGATCTTTATCAAGTGGAGACTATTAACCTCTGGGGTTTGGTTGACCCTCTTGGTGCAACCTTCTGACTTCAAAAACTGACTAAAAAAATTACTTCAAAAAAATTACTTCAAAAAAATTACTTCAAGTATCTTTATAAATCTCTGGGGTTTGGTTGTCCCTTTTGGTTACAACCAACTGAAACTCTGAAAACTGAAAATGGAACTTGAAACTGCTTCAAGTAACTCTATAACTCTATAAACTCTCTGTAAACTCTCTGTAAACTCTCTCTCTCTTAATTTGCAAGTCAATTCAATTCAGTAATTGAAAAAAATTTGCAAAAAAAAAAAAAAAATGTAAACAACATTTCACTCGAATGTACGGGAAGGTACATAAAATAAAATTATTCTATACTGAATATAATAGTGCAAATAACTGTGACAATTGACTCTGTGACAACTCTGTGACAATTGACTCTGTGACAATTGACTCTGCGACAATTGACTCTGCGACAATTGACTCTGCGACAATTGACTCTGCGACAATTGACTCTGCGACAATTTACTCTGCGACAATTGACTCTCTTTGAAATTAACTTCTCTTGCATTTAATTTCTCTTGCATTTAATTTCTCTTAATTTAACTACTGTGAAAATTAGTTTCACTAAAAAAAATGTATCACTGGTGTCTGAAATGTTCAGTGTTTTGTGTTAATTCTGACTTAATATTCATTATTAACTGTTAAAAATAGTGACACTTCAAATGTTTATAAATTACTTAAGAAAACATCATGTACTTAACAAAATTTTCTATAGGGAAATCCTTGAGACGTGTCCTGAAGACATCTTGCTGGCTACTTGTTCCTGGATGAAAACTAGGCGTGAAGAACTTGGAGTCGTGATGCACCGGTTCAAGGGTGGATGTTACGAACTAGAAGTCGTGACACGCCGGTCAACTGGTTTTATCCTGATGCAGGGTAATTTCTTTCTTGGCCAAAGAGTGGCCTCTTCTTAAAATCTTCTTCTTCTTAAAGTAATCTTCTTCTTAAAATAATCTTTTTATCCTGGTGCAGGGTAATTTCTATCTTGGCCAAAGAGTGGCCTCTTCTTAAAATCCTCTTTTAAAAATAATCTTCTTAAAATCTGTTAAGATCCTCTTCTTCTATGTCCCTATGGGGTGCTTCAACGTCGATGGGGCGTTCTTGATTTTTATCCTGATGCAGGGTCTGGAAGACTGGAAGAATCCTGGAGTCGTGAAGATCCTGGCTAAAGGGTCTAGTCTTGTTATCTTCCTTCTTCTATGTGTTTATCCTGGTATAGGGTCTCCAGTTGTTAGACCCCATATCATCATCATCTTATCCTGGCTATGGGTCTGGGGTGTCTCGTATAGACGAGGCGTTCTTGTTAAGGGGCAAGGGGCCTCTGCCCCCTCCCTGCAGCGAGGCTGCAGTCCAAAGAAGTCCTTATGAAGAAGAGCCTTAAATGAAGTGGTCAAGAAAGAACATGAATGTAAGAATGAGTATGGTTGAATAATAATGTTTATACTACATAACATAAATAATGACTTCTATAGTGTGTTTCGTCCTTAGCATGATGTTAAAGAATTTTCATACATTGGATACTAGATATATGATGAAGGGAAAATGTGACGTATGGATGAATATGGTTGAATAATAATGCTTATATTACATAACACCACAACCTTATTAGAACAAAGTTATTTTGTGACGTCATAGTGGATAAGCCATTATTAGAAAGATGAATTAGAAAAATACAGGAATGAATAAAGACGTACAAATCGAAATTCTATCCAAAACTCGCTTATGCGATTTTTGGTTTCTTATGTAAAAATGGACATTCGAACATAAAACTATACGAACATAAGTATTGCATGAAGACAATGAATCCATATAATGATGGTGTAGGAATTATTCATTGTTCACTTTTTACATAATATATATATTCACCAACTAGTCAGTATATACAGTATATACTGTTCAAAAAAAGAAACGCAATTTTTGAGATTTATTAATAAACATGAGGACTCAGTATATAGTAAATGATTCTTTAACACAACAAACAGTCAATAACGCGTATGGCCACCCCTAGCCACAATGCAGGCTTGGAGTCTGGCCCTCATCGACCTCAACAGTCTCTGCAGGAAAGCAACAGGGATGGCCCTCCACTCTTCAATAATTGCATTGGTCAGTTCCCTGATGTTCTGCGGCTGATGCTGACGTCTGTGAACTCGCCGTTCAAGTTCATCCCATGCGTGCTCTATCGGTGACATGTCTGGGCTGAAGGCTGGCCATGGTAAGGTCTGCACCTGTTGTCCCTGCAGGTACGCCTGCCCTATCCTGGCTGCATGAGGTCTGGCACTGTCCTGTTGCAGGAGCACCAATTCTGGATGTTGCCTCATGAATGGAAGAACATGTGGGTGAAGAATCTCATCCCTGTAGCGCTGGGCAGTCAGAGCTGATAGGCCCACGATAGGTCACGGTCTGAGAAAAGGACCTCTGTAAGGCCTGCGGGATCGGAGTCCTGCATTACGGAGTCGGTTTCTGACAGTCTGGTCACTAATTCTGTTGTTGTGGATACCAGGTGTCTCTCTGGCTGTCTGACGAGCATTCCGCTGCCCATGACGCAGGTGCTGCAGTACAATGTGGCAATCCTGGCGTTGGGTCATCACACGAGGTCACCCACTTCTTGGCAGGTCCTGAACATTTCCTGTGGCATTGTACCATCTAACAAGCCTAGAGATTGTGCTGGGATGCACATGCATTCGTTGTGCAACTTGGACAGCAGACATGCCTGCATCCAACATGCCCAAGGCACGACCTCTGTTGACCTCTGAGAGTCGTGGCATGCCTCAATCGCGGGAAAAAGTTTGGTTTTCTCAACGGGCAGTGTGTATTCTGTGAAGTTAAAAAAAAATGCATGCCTTCATAAAGAATACATTCAATTTAATCTCTGTTTATTGTTTGTAACAAAATGGCGTCTTAGCCGGGATTAGTCAGGTTTAAAAACATGCACTAAGTGGCTTTAAAAGATTTGAACAAACATTTAACCATAATCTTGAAACTGTGATAATATCACTAACAACTTAAATTTTACACCATATGCAAGCTAATTGCGTTTCTTTTTTGACCAGTATATATATATATCGTAAAGAACGACGCTTGTATAGGAGATATTCCGCGCAAGACGAGAGAGAGAGAACGAAACAAATGAAAAAATGAGGTGGTTACCTCATTTTTTCATTTGTTTCATTCTCTCTCTCTCGTCTTGCGTGGAATATCTCCTATACAAGCGTCGTTCTTTACGTTATTTATACTGCGTGTTCTTTGCAGTTGAATGTGTGTGTATATATATATATATATATATATATGAAAATTATTTCACGAAAGTAACACGTGAAAAATATTTATGATGAATAAAACCATGAAGGAAAGGAAACACAAAATGGTGCTCAAGCGCTTTCGTCTAATGACATCCTCAGGAACACTGAAATACATAAAAGGTTACGGCCTATATATAGGTTACAGAAAGAGAAAAAAAAATATAAATAAATAACATACATACACACAACATATATACTATATATACATACATATCTACACACATATATATATATATATATATATATATATATATATATGCAATAAATGGAGAAGTAAAAATAAAACTTAAAAATTAAGGATTAGAGGATTAACAAAGAGGCATATCGATTTTTAGCACAAGATCAAATGAGTTATAAAAATAATACAAATTTATACTGGAGATACACCCAGGTTTAACACCTGGATAACTTCCTCCTTCAGTTAAATGATCAAGTCCCCTCCATTAAGTTTACTTTAGAAGTGGAACAAGACAAGTCAATCCCATTTTTGGATGTGCGTGTACATAGGGAAAGCCCAGGTTTTAAGTTTAGTATCTATCGGAAAACAACAAACAACTTGTCCTGCGTACACTTTTACTCGGGACATGACACCCCCACTAAGAAGGCCATTTTTTCATCAATGTTTCTCCGCGCCCTTAGGATCGCCAGTCCGGAATACATCGATGCCGAATTGGAAAAAATCAACAGTATTGGAAGTGATCTGTGTTACCCATCTGCGTTTATGGAATCTTGTCTCAACAAGGCAAAACGAACTTTCTATCGTGTCAATAATAACACTCGTACTTTGTCAAAAAATATTTTAGTACTTCCATTTTTCCCGGGCTTTTTAGGCATTGCTAATGTACTTAAACTTTTGGGTATTAATGTAGTATTTTCATATAACAATATTGTGAAAAATATCATAGTAAAAAATAGCCCTACCAATAATTCAGGCATTATCTATAAAATTGGGTGTAAACAATGTGATTCCTTTTACATAGGTCAGACGGGAAAGGATTTGCACACACGTATAAAACAGCATCAATATTCCGTCAGAACAGGACAGTTGTCCAGTGCTCTTTTTGTCCATTTGTCAGAGTTATCCCACTGTATTGATTGGAATAATGCTTCAGTTTTATTTCATTCGAGCAACATTGTCAATAGAAATATTCTTGAGTCTGCCATTATTCAACTTTCAAATAACTTCAACATAAGCAAAGGTCTTTTTCAACTCGATCCTGTTGTTTTGAATTCCTTCAAAACAAACTTAGATAAAAAGGGTAGGACACTTAATCTTTGGTAAACTTGTAAGCTACTTTATTAACTTTTAATCTTCAATTTATTTTTATATATATCGAAACTTGACTCTAAAAAGGCAAAGTGTTAAACCCGGGCGTATCTCCAGTATAAATTTGTATTATTTTTATAACTCATTTGATCTTGTGCTAAAAATCGATATGCCTCTTTGTTAATCCTCTAATCCTTAATTTTTAAGTTTTATTTTTACTTCTCCGTTTATTGCATATACAGTATAATATATGTGTATGTGTGTAGATATGTATATATATATGTATATATGTTTGTGTGTATGTATGTTATTTATTTATATATTTTTTTTCTCTTTCTGTAACCTATATATAGGCCATAACCTTTTATGTATTTCAGTGTTCCTGAGGATGTCATTAGACGAAAGCGCTTGAGCACCGTTTTGTGTTTCCTTTCCTTCGTGGTTTTATTCATCATATATATATATATATATATATATATATATTGAAAAATAGGAAATATATTTTAATAAAAAACAAAATTTTATACAAATCTGCACAAGATAAGATATATATTTTCTTAGTCAGTTTTGAATGGCAATTCAATATATTGTACTATTTTAACTGTGCATGAGTGGGTTAAAAGACTAATATTAACCTATTTTCATTTAAACTAAAATATCACAACTTAACCTAACCTAAATAACCTAACCAACTTTACCATCCAGACACAGTTTAGAGTCCATAACAGCTTGCTATGTTAAATTAGAATAGGTTAGGTTAGTAATTAAGGCCCTATGGGCTGTCTCTGAACACTGGATAATAAAGTTCTACCTTTATCACTATTCTTAGACATTTAGATAACTTTTATATACACAAACTATGGTACCTAATATGCATGAAACCAACCTATTTAGGTACTTTTCTGTTATCTGCTCCCATGCAAAATTTCTACAAGATTCCCAAGTTTAAAAAAAAAATTTATTAAACAAATGTAAAAAAAATTCCAGGTTTTTTTTTTAACAATTTTAGGTACTTTTCCATTATACCCCTGCAATATAATGTATAACAGGATATAATTATTAGGTAAAAGTTGCTTAAAATTAATTGAAACCTATGGGAAAATTATCGAATGCCTGGTTAGGCCAACTGTATGCCCTTGATGAATGGTTAGGTTGTCATGATATTTTTGTTAGTTTTAATGAAAATATCATGACAACCTAACCAATAATTTTTCCGTAGGTTTGGATTAATTTGAGCGACTTTTACCTAAAATTATAGCCATTGTATTCATATATAAATTTTATAAACATTTAATTCAGTATTTTTCCATTAAAGCAATTTTGGTACTTTCCTGTTATCCCAGACCCCAGACTTTTTGCTGAAAATATTGCAACTTAACCTAACCAATTGTCAAGGGCATACAGTTGACCTAACAGGAAACCACCGGTTTCTTTGTTATTATTATTATTATTATTATTAATCTTTTAAAGTCTCATTATGGATATATAAGAAATATGGTTAGGTCAACTGTATGCCCTTGACAATTAGTTAGGCTAAGTTGTGATATTTTCTGCAAAAAGTCTGGGGTCTAGGATAACAGGAAAGTACCACAATTTTTTTATTAGGGGGTAGATAATGGAAAAGTACCCAGATTTGGTCAAATATATTACAAACTCTGCCAAAAAAATATTTTCTTTACTTCCTAGTCCTACTTTGCATTTGGTGCCAAAATCTGTTTTGTTTGTGGTGGTGTTTATATTTAAATTTATACATAAAAATGCATTTCAAAAGCTTTAGCCCAAACTTACATACCATAGACTCATCTTTTGGATAGGGTGACTGGTCCTTGGCCAAAGTCCTCTATAAAAGCATTATTTATATACAGTAGTTATAATTGGTAATTGTCGCAAATGACATGGCATGAAGTTGAAATAAAAAATATATTTTTCTAGTGTATTTTCGTGTGCTCTGTTCAGATATGACCTTCATTTCTTGTGCAAATGAACAGAAATACGTGTTTGGGCCATGCAATAACAGCTGTATTTCTGTTCATTTGCACAAGAAATGGTCATATTTGAACAAAGCACACCAAAATACACTTGAAAAATGTATTTTACTACATTTTGTACAATAAAACATAACCTAACATGTTCATGTTACGAGATCTCATAAATGATGCATTACCACAGGAAACGTGCAAAACACTTCAAAATTAACCAGAAAAGTTTGCTCTCATCATTTTCATTTAAACTAACAAAAATATCATGACTTAACCTAATCAATCATCAAGGGCACACAGTTGACCAAACTGGTTAATATTGGTTATTTCACCTAAATATCTTCTGATATTTTCATATTAGGCACTCACTGTCACATTTCAGGCAAGTTAAGGATGAGAGAATAACGCCATAATTGATAAAAACATCCAATGCTTTGTCTTCATCTAGGGCACATGATGAATCAAGTTCTCAAAGTTGAACCCACATGAATGGCAGGCACATCATAATTCTATCACAAACACCACCAAACTGAATCCAATTAGAAAAAAAAAATAACCAGAACAGAAACCAACAAACTAATTAAGTTGCAGAGTAACATGTCATACCACCCCTGACTACAAATATACTAAATATATATATATTTATATTATTATTTTCTACAATAGTTTGCACAAAAAATGAGTGACAAATTTGAATAAAGTGACTAAAACTACCTCACAAAAAGTTATTTTGATTTACAGGTCCAGCCCATGTCATTTAAAACATATTAACCTTATAATCACTATATTTGAAATACATTTATAAAAGGACATTCTATTATATGCTATATTACTTTGTTCTTCAAAAGGTTTGCATAGTTACATTTGGAAAACATGAGTCCACTCAGACTTTTTGAGATTCACCGAGTCCTAAGTGACCCAAAGCTATAGTTTATAATCAGATTTTTCAAAATGTCAGTTTCAAGTCACTAATTAATGTAAAACTATTTACAGAGGTACTGAAGTAGCCTACATTAGGGTTTAATTTTACATTGTTTCTCGTAAAATTTTAGCTAAAATGATTTTAACAATGGAACAATGGATAAGACTTCATTCCCAAACAGCTGGAAAAGACAAAGTGGCAAGGTGAGAAAACTTTTTGCATCTCTATACTGGTAGCTACTTATAAGTAGCCATCTTCCAAACTGAGAAGTATGGCAAAAATGTACCAGATCTGGTGCATCACTTTTTGAGCTAAAATATTAGTGCAAGATCTGGTGGAGTCACTTTTTAGATTAATATTATTAGATTAGATAAGGTACTTGTGTCACTTTTCCTTTTTTCTATAGGATTTAGAGTTATCTCGCTACTACTAAAAATCAATTCATCACTCCTGACAAACTTCTCATACTAGGCCCCATCATATTGTAACCCATATGAATTTGTTTATCTATAGAATTTTGAAGCAACTTTGTTTATTTCAGATACCTAGTGATTTATGGTTTCCTTTTGAATTTCTGTAATTTTAAACAAAAGAAATTGTAAACTTTATTGAGACTCAAGATCTGGATTATTATGCATTTTTATTTAATTAATTATAAGGAGTGAATTTAAGACCTTTTCTAGCTTATCTTTGAACATACCAGTGTCTATAAAAGTACTATTTACTGAATTATTTGTATTTATTATTTTAATAATAATTATTAGTGTTATTTTAAATTAACAAGAATGTATAGAACAAGTATTTTAGGCAACTTCATTTATGCAAAAAAGCAAATGTGCAATAATTGCCACCTGAAGTAGTAAACAATACTGTACTGTATTGATATGTTTAAAGATAAACTAAAAAAGGTCTTAAACACATTTGTAACAATTAACTAATATTTAATTAAACTTAAATATATAGGCCCAACCTCATAAAGTCATAGCAGTTCTATGCATTGGTCTCTCTTCACACAAAGGTCAAGCTGGTGGCCTTACCACCTGGCTATTAGATGTTACAAAGCATTTATGCTTAAGTCAATTTGTTTAAGAAGTCTGAATCTTTTATTTTAGACCTTTCTTGGACACTGTATATTTAAACTGTTCCAGTTATGAGCCATAAATGAATTAATGACAAAAGATAATAAGGTCCTAGACAGTAGTTACCTTAGAAGTTTCCTGTACACTTGCCTGGTTTTGGAATTGGTCAGTCAGGGAGAGTAAAATAATTTTTCTTCAGGTGAAATTTATAGCATAGTGCCATTATTAGGATTTCAAATGAGCATTTCCATTAATAAATTTTAGGTTTATTTTACTATTTATGAATAATGACTCCTGTGATGATTAAGTATAATTTTTCATTTTCTACCTATCTCTGGCAATACCACATTGCTTAGAAAATGTTAATTTGGTATTTTACTCCTATCATAACACATTGTGGTGTTATTTTGTAAGTGATCTTTATGTACACTTTCAGGTTACTTCAGTACTTAAGTCGATTCCTTTGGTACTACATTGAAAAACGAAAAAATGTGAGAGACACTGTTTTGAGACTGAAGATTTTAGAAAATTCTCTCTCAGCCTTCAGAAGATGTGAGTGAATTAAAAACATTATTGAATGCTTTTCCTTAGTAATTTAGAGAGAGTGAACAGACACACAGAATAAAAGTTTAAAAAGCTGAACCTGAATGAGGGACAATATATATAAGAAGAGTAGAATAAGTACTCAGTGAGATAGGTGCTGAATGAATGAATGCACAAAATATGTGGAAAGTATATAATACACTCCATATTGTTTTTAGAACAAGAAAAAATTTCCGAGCATTGTTCATGGAATTCTTGTCTTTAAAAAAGGAATTCCACTTTTTTTTACTGTTCACATTCTGCAAACTTAAACTGAATCCTTGAGTCACAATTTATTTTCCAGGAAAATTTCATAAAAATAGAATTTAAGGTTTGTTCATAAAAATCAACTATGTTTTGAGTCATTTTATGCTGTAGGGAGATTTGCTTACTTCATACCAATAGGTTCTTTGGAACTGTTGTGGAATTTGTTCCCTGTACCTTCACTCGAAAATGGATAAGAGGAATTCCTCAAAAATCAAGAGCAAGGAATATTTGTTCCAAAAGTGTTCACACTGCCAATGGAATTCTGATAAACAAAGCCTCATTTGGAACAGGAATTCCATGAAAACTGCATAGTGTGAGTGCTGTGTAAGGAATACATATGTATGTGGGTGTGTATGAAATAGAGTGAAGAGAGAGGCCACTATTTTAGAATGAAATGAAGACTGCAGTGAAAACAAAAGGAGTCTGGAAAAGATTACTGCAAATGTAGTCAGGCAGTGATGAAAGGAGAAGGTGTAATGAGTTATAGAATGAATGTTCAGCGAGTGGTAGATGAAGATTTGGAAGGAAGCTGAATGAGCATTATGTGGAGAATTGAAGGTTATTCTTAAAAGAAGTGAGGAAGTGTAAAGCGAGTCTGGAGGAATGACTGGTAATGTGAAAGATAAGAATGATGATGTATTGGAGCAAGATTAGCAAATATGCAAGAGATTTAAAGAGTACAGGTATTTTAATGAGCTGGTAGGGAGAGTCAGATGAATAGAAAGGAAATTTGAATGCAGTTTTTGTAGTGTATATAAAAATGTATACCAGGGAGTGGAAGACCAAGCAGAGGAAGTTACTGACAAGTATGCAAAATGAAGAAATTGAAGTCATCAGAAACTAATGGGATACGTAGTGAAATGATTAAATGTGGTGTTAGTATGGCACTTGAATGGCTGTGAAAGATATGTCAAAAGGTGTGGGAAAGTGGTTGTGTTCCATGTAATTGGATAAAAGCTATATTTGTACCATTGCGTAAAAATAAAAGGGATAGCTTAGTTAGTTACGGTATGTCCATTTTCTCATTGTATCAGTTGCTCAGAAACACTAGCACCAGACCTCCAAAGAAGTGAATGTAAAAATTAGAGGTATAAATCTTAAATATATAGCTAGAAAAGTATACGGAAGTGTGTTGATAGGTAGAATAAGACATGACTTCCTTTAGTTGGAGATGCCCAAGGTGGCTTTAGAGAAAGGATATGTTGATAGTTTTTTCAGTGAGAGATGACTGAGAAACAGAAATGTAAATTTATGGATTTGGAGAAAGCGCAATATAAAGTGAATTGATTTGCCTTGTGGCTATTGTGTAAAACAGGTTTCCAACCATGTTTTAGGTCGAGTACCACTTTTTGCTACCATTAAGGAAGGAAGAGGCATGTACCACCTAATCAAAACTGTAGGTGTGGTGTTCAGTCTTGAATTTTGAGCCTTGTCTAAAAAGTTACATCTAGTCTAATGATATTCATCGACATTTGTACTGAATCAAAAGCTTTATTTTGTCGTTGCACGTTATCGTTAAATAGTTTGAAACCTACCTGGACGGCAAGTTGGATAGCATGCGCAAACCCGCAGTCGGAAAAGTTGCCGCTTATTCATCTACAACTCGTATTTCTTTTGAAAACATTATCAAAGTAATTATCAGTCAGAAAGCTGCGTATTTATAGCACACTTGCGTACCACCTAAAAGAACTCCGCTGGCGTAGAATGTGTGGTGTCTGAAGTAAGTTGTTAAATGTAGCGAGTTTGTATATGGGTAGTGGGGCTTCTTTAAGTTGCGGGTAAGTTGGAAGACTGGTTCAATATTAATGTTGGAGTAAGACAGAGCTGTGCGATGTCGCTGTTTTTTAATGTATATATGGCGTAATTCATGATTAAAGCAAGAATGATTGGAGACGCAAGTCTGAATTTGGAAAAGAATGAGTGGTAGCAATTGCGTATGATTTATGCTGATGACATGGTGCTTCCGGGTGAATCGGAGAACGAATTAATGAAGCCAGTTACAAGTTTTGTTGGCGTGTGTGAAAAATATTGAAAGTAAATAAGACGTTCTTGTCATTGAGAGACGAATCAGTATGTAATATTGTGGTAAATGGAGAAAATTTACAGTAAAAAATTGCGTGGGTAAGGCTACGTGTTTTCATTCAACCCACCCGTGTTAGCTCGAGCCGTGTACAACCCCCCTCCCGAAAGGGGCCGCCAAGCTTCTATGAAGGCGGAGGAGATATTCCGTTAATAGGCTTACTAATTAAATACGCGAGTTCAGAGGAGTGCCGTTGAGGGAGTTCAGGTTTATCCTTATCACTCTAATAATAGTTAACTTCTTAAATTACTAAAGAAACCGTTAATTACTGTTGTTAAAGGCAAAAGAAAAAGTTAAAAAATGGATAAAAATTTATCCTATACGTACTATTCCCTCTCTATAATACAAAACAAGTTAAATAAACAATTATAATGTATAGTATTTCCCAATTATTACAACTATCCTAAGCTAAAGAAATAGTTATAAAGCTCGTGTTATTAGGGGTGTATAGCTGTATACATATAATTAACGCCGCACTAGGATAACCTGGTAGCACGTCACCAGGTGAAGCCAAGTCCAAGTTCCGAAATAAAAAAAAGTCTAAAACGTTAAAATTCATCATAATTAAATAAGAATTTACAAAACTACTTTAATGACATTCACGAATGAATCAAATAAATCGGTAATTACAGTTTTACTTAAATGTAATAAATGCAAATAAAAAAAATTGATAATTTCAACCTATTAGTAAACATTTCTTTTGTACCTATCTACAAAGAGAAGGGGGACATCCAGGATTGTGGAAATTATAGGGGAATAAAGCTTATGTCACACACGATGAAGGTTTGGGAAAGGATTATAGAGAAAAGGTTAAGAGAAGAGACAACCGTGGGGGAAGAGCAGTTGGGTTTTATGCCAGGTAGGGGAACAACTGATGCGATTTTTGCACTGAGGCAGTTGATGGAGAAACACCGGGAGCGACAAAAGGGACTGCACATGGTTTTCATCGACCTAGAGAAAGCATATGATAGAGTGCCACGCCAGGAGGTTTGGAGGTGTATGAGAGAGAAAGGTGTGCCGGAGAAGTACGTTAGGTTGGTGCAAAGTATGTATGAAGGAGCAAGGACCCAGGTTAGGAGTAGTGTAGGTGTAACGGAATGGTTCCCCGTGAGGGTTGGTCTACATCAGGGATCTTCTTTGAGCCCGTACCTTTTTGTTTTGATTATGGATGTGTTGGCCCAGGGGATAAAAGATCAATCCCCTTGGTGTATGCTCTTTGCAGACGATATTGTTCTGTGCAGCAACAGGAGAGAAGTAGTAGAAAGAAAATTGGAGGAATGGAGGAGGGCTTTTGAAGACAGGGTTGAAAATCAGCAGAAAGAAAACGGAGTACCTGAGGTTCTACGAAAATCAAGATTCAGAAATTAGTTTAGAGGGAGCGAGGTTAAAGAGAGTAAGTAAGTTTACGTACTTGGGATCGACAGTGGCTGAGGACGGTGAGCTGGATACAGAAATAACACACAGAGTGCAATCTGGTTGGAAAAATTGGAAGAAAGTTTCAGGGGTGTTGTGTGACCGAAGAATAGGCGCAAGGGTTAAGGGAAAACTGTATAAGACTGTGGTAAGACCGGCTATGATGTATGGGGCTGAGTCTTGGGCTATAAAGAAAGATCATGAGAAAAGACTAGATGTAACGGAGATGAGAATGCTGAGATGGATTTGCGGAGTGACAAGGTTGGATAGAGTAAGGAATGAAAGGATAAGGGGCACAACAAAGGTTGGAGAAATCTCGAGGAAGATACAAGAAAGTAGACTGAAATGGTATGGACATGTGATGAGAGGGGACGAAGATTATGTGGGTAAGAGAACGATGAATATGGATGTGTATGGCAGGAGAAAGAGAGGCAGACCGAAGCGAAGGTGGATGGAGAAGGTGAGGGACGATTTGAGGGAGAAGGGTTTGTCGGAGGAAGAAGCCCAGGACCGGGCTGTGTGGAGGAGGCTGGTCAGAAACGCCGACCCCGCATAGAGGCGGGAACGGGCGAAGAGAAAGAAGAAGAAGATTCTTTTAAAATATAATAAACAAGTCTTAATATTAATCATTTATTATAAACTTTTCAGAGATAGTAATTTCTTACCTCTTTAAACGAGAGATCTTTCACTGGACCAGAAATAACCGTGTTAAGAGTCCCTTAAACAGAAGTTAACCACACGATTTTAATATAATGATCTCGAGACCCAATTTGCAGATCTCGATCTAGATCGCGGTCTCGGTTTTTCTCCCCTAGACCTTTCGAGACCGTAATGAAAAATACATGTTGAAACTGGGAAGATTTTGAACCGCAGGGAACAGTTGCGGCGGTACCTCTTAGAGATTGATGAATCTCATATTTTAGACAACTGCTCTCCAATAAAGTTTTGGCACCAGAAAAGGGCTAAATTCCCATCACTGGCCAATATTGCCATGACTGTTTTAACAGTGCCTGCCTCTAGTGCTCCAATTGAGCGTGTATTTAGTCATGGAGGCATAATAATGAAGCCCCACAGAAGTCGAACTTCAGCAGATCTTCTGAGCATGCTGATGTTCCTTAAGTGTAATGAGCACCTATCATGCTTTAAATAAATGCACAAGTCAAACTGGGTAGTGGCTACGTTCATTAAACCTTCTGTAACAGATATAAAAGAAGTAAATAAATAAAAAGTACGTGTATATATATATATATATATATATGTTAATTTATAGGCTACACTTTTTGCATTCAACACACTACATCTGAGAAAGTAGTTATTAGTTATTAGTCTAATTTCCATAGTAGTGTAGAACAAAATGAAAGGGCATGAGCTTAGTCTCGATCTCGAACCTTTGATCTCGGTCTCAGTCTCGGACTTGGTGGTCTCGACTACATCACTGGTTTACATGGTGTATTCTGGTAACACGACAAATCAATGCACCGCTGAATTAATGCATGATGGGGCCCTGGGTACAGAAAAATTGTGGCTCTCATGATTGTGTGTGTGTGTGTGTGTGTGTGTGTGAAATCTTGATAGTTTTACTAACAATAATAGTGATAAAAAAAATAACTTCATAGAGTAAAACGTAGTAAAGCGCTTTGCCTTTCGTAAAAGATGAATGTAGAAGAGAAGCGTAAGACAGTAAAATGTGAACCTGGTAGCTAGTAGGAAGAACGGGTTCGAGTCTCTCTAATTCCTAATTTTGTACTTCATTGCCTTTTCCTTTCCATCATATTTAAGTACGGTTATTGCGCTTAAAATACATTTACATCGGAAGTATGTAATTAGTAAATGTGTGAATAAACGTATAGTTAATATAAATGTGACGTGAGAGTTAACGAGAAACGTAAATGGAGACGTTGGTCTCGCTTGACGTGTCACGAGACGTATACCTCAAACTTTGTGAAAGGTAATGCTGGATCCCCGACGTTCGAATAGTATCTTTATTCCCTGTGGTGAACTCTATCCTTGTGTCTAGAATTGATTTGAATGGTTTTGTTTTCTTCAGTCGTCGTTCTCACCCCCAAGGATAATGGGAAATAGATAGTATGTGTGTATGTATGGAATGTGGAGCAGTTATGAGAGCTGAGTTAGGTCAGCTGGACAAATGATGTGTGGTCTCTCCATCCTTAGGCTATGTAATAAATTCCTCTTGAAAATTTGAGGAAAATGCTCTTAGTATTTAGAAAGGAGAATAGTTGCGAGGACAGTGAATGGCTTTATTTGTTTGCACCATTGATGATGAACGAAGAAAATTCTAAAATCTTTGTAATCGTAATGACTTGTGTGTTTAAATAAATATTGTAGCAAAAAATTTTTTTTTCTGGAACGACGACTAAGTGTTTTTTAACTCTCTCTTCGACAGTGCTTCGCTTCGGCAAGAGTATAGAAGTGTTATACGGAGCTCTAAAGACGTTGCATTTATCGGATCCTGTCCTCAGGATGACGACAACCCTATCCCGAATCCAGCAGTCCTTATGCCTGCTGTACGACCATTTAATTTGGCTCTCTCGAGCTGGGCTGCTCAACATGGACAAAGCAAAGCTGAACGAATACTCGAATCGTTTCTGGTTGGGCGCAATTCTTATTAATCTGTTGAGAGATGTTTACGAGATTTATTCTGTGCTACGTTCCAAGACCGTTTACAGCATCCAGAGCCTTCCATGCAGCTTCCAGTCGTATCCCCTCTTCAGCAAAATCTACAGAGGCGTTCCTCAATCAAGGCCGCTCCTCCTCTTCATAGAGACGCATCAAGATATCTTTTGGGACACAGTCATAAACTTTTGCGATCTTTGGATTCCGCTCACCGCTTTGGGGCAAACCAATTTAAGTCCGGGGGTCGTCGGCCTTCTTGGAACCATTTCCTCTTTCGCCGGACTCATTACAGTTGTCAATCCCTTACTTAAACTCGCGCCAAGTTAACGGACCGGTACTGTTCAAAGAAAAGTTTTCGAAGTTCAAACCCACCTTCCATTCAGCTTCACAGTCGAGTATCTGCTGTTTAGGAAGGACTCCCCTCTTATTATATAGTCCTTCGGAGACTTAAATAACTCCTTGATACTTGGTTCGTTTTCAGTGGCATTTTAAATTCCCGATAGCTTTCTGGTTTAAAATATTGACGATGAATGTAAGGGGCAGAAGAAGTTAAGTCTCGTCAGCAGGTTCGATCATACAGAGTTTAAATTTAAAGGACAATTTAGATACACACACTTCGTAAGTAGAGCATTTGTAGGTCTCTTAATATTTTTTTTAAGACATGTATTTTCAATTTGTAAACGATTAATTTCATGTTGATCGCTTATTTACTATATTTAAGGGAACCTTTAAAAATTGCCCCTTTTTCATTAAGGTTCCAAATCACTTGAATTGACGGTATTTAAGTTATGAAGACAAACTTTTGTTTTTTTTGTGGGAAGTTTTCATATTAAATTTAAAAAAAAAAAAATTAGTTATTACCTACAGTGTATAAAACCCTATTAAATTGAGCTATTTACTTCATGACCTAACAAACATCCAGCATTGAGAAAATTTTTACTGCTTTATAGATATGGAGAAGAGGCGGGGGAGACTTCTGGATATGTCAGGCAATATGTTTGAAAACATTGGGGGGAATGCGTATAGTGTGATTGTAATGGATGATCTGAATGAGAATGTGGGAGCTGGCCCTGAGTATAGAGTGATTGGGAAGCATGGTGGGCCCGGAATGAATAAGATAGAATAAAAGTGTGTGTGTGTGTGTGTGTGTTTTTTGCAAATACATCCAGCACAACGATACATGGTGCAGTGTGTGGAAAGGGGAGAAGAGCAATAAATTGTTTGTGAAGATATGCTAAAGCATGTACTGGTACGTGGTACAAAAGCTGTAGGTAGAGTAGTTGGGGCATTGGGTTGTTTATTAGACCAGGTAATTGTATTCAAGTTGGTTGGGATTTGGTAAAAAAAAAAATAATAAATAAAAAGGGAATTCGAATGAGGTAGCAACAGAGTATAGGAATAGAGCAAGTCCTTAGAGAGGGATACGTCGTGGCCAATGTAACAGTTTTCCGTCAATCAGCGAAGTTAAGCGACATTGGATCTGGGTAGTAGTTGGATGGGACCATCATGTGTCCAGGTTATGTTCTAAGCGACCCGTGGTTCAAATCCCACAAAGCTGTAAGCTCCGTGTCTCACGACCTCAGATGGTGGTTACCCACCACCCCTCATGAAACGAAGTCCTGAGAGAGAATGTGGAATATTTAGTGATGACAGCATCTGATGTACGTGGGTGTGTACAAAATGGAGTAAGACACACGATTGCCTGGCGGAATAACGAAGCAAGCAATGAAAAAAAGTATGGGAATGTTACAAACGCAACTTTGCATGAAGGGATGTGATGAATTATACAAAGAATGAAGAATAATTCTTGAGCGAGTGGTAAAAAGTAATAGTATGATGACTTGGGAAGGAAGATGAATATGTATTATGAGGAGAAGTGTTATTCTTAAAAGCGAGTAAGCGCAAAGGCGAGTCTGGCGGAATGATTGATGACATGAAAGATAAAATTGGCAAAGTATTGGGGGTAAGATGAGCAAATACTCGAGAGATTGAGTAATTCATTGAGCTTTTAGGCGAGGTATTATACGTGAACAGGAAGCAAATGTGGATGCAGTTGGTTTTGGAAGTAAAGTTGAACGAGCAGTATGTGAGCTGAAGAAATTGCGGCATGAACTGATGGATATGTGATTAGGTGTAGAGATAGAATGGCGTTAGAATATACCACTATACGTGGAAAAAGTGAATAAAAATTATAGGGGGTACAAATATTTGAAGTATATCTAAAAATATATGGAAGCGTGTTGATTGGGGGGGGGGGGATTATATATAGGTTTGGATATATGAACAAGGCAGTTTTAAGTACGTGTTGGGCAAATGTTTGCTTTGTGACAATTGCTGAGAATGTATGGTGTCGGGGATAAGTTCAATCCAGCGAGAGTTCTTTTGTGGGTAGTAGTGCTTGGGTAAGTTCAGGGCGAGTAGAATGGTTAGTTTAGAATTATTATTGGAGTACGACAGGGCTGCGTGATGTCGCCATGGATATGAGTGCGAAAGAGCAATCTAAATTTGGAAGCGTGTCGGCTGACATGTCTAATAACGTGGTTCCTCTCTGTGTGTGTGTGTGTGTGTGTGTGAATCAAGGAGACCAATAACCAGTTTGGTTAGCGTGGGTGTATGATTATACAGGGTGGGCGGAAAGTAGCTCCCTATTTTGGATTGGTAAAAAAATACGTATATTATTCATTTATTTCAGAAAAAATAATATGAAAAGGTAGGCATACATGGTAGGTTTTCTCAAATTCAATGTGGGCTCCAACTCTTTCCACCAGCTTCTGGAGCCGCCCGGGAATGGCGTCCACTGACTTTAGCAGGAACTCCGGCGGGATGGAGGACATGACTTCCCGAATTCGGTCCTCCAGTTCTTCCAATGTCCTCGGTTTGGTGCGGTAGACTTCTTCCTTTACCCACCCCCAAAGAAAGAAGTCGCACGGTTACCGCTGAAAAACGGCAGAATCGGTTCAGTGTAACGGTGTGGTTTGGTATGACCTCAGATCAGGTTGTGGGCCCGTTCCTTCTGCGCAACACCATGAATGCTGAGCGGTACCTTGCTATGTTGCGAAACGAGGTCTGGCCGGTTGTCAGCACATGGGAGAACATCGACGATCTGATATTTATGCAAGATGGCGCCCCTCCCCACTTCGCTCTTGTTGTCCGTGAGTGGCTGGATGCCCACTTCCCTGGGCGTTGGATGGGTCGTCGTGGTCCACATCAATGTCCAGCCAGGAGCCCCGACTTGACACCGTGCGACTTCTTTCTTTGGGGGTGGGCAAAGGAAGAAGTCTACCGCACCAAACCGAGGACATTGGAAGAACTGGAGGACCGAATTCGGGAAGTCATGTCCTCCATCCCGCCGGAGTTCCTGCTAAAGTCAGTGGACGCCATTCCTGGGCGGCTCCAGAAGCTGGTGGAAAGAGTTGGAGCTCACATTGAATTTTAGAGAAAACCTACCATGTATGCCTACCTTTTCATATTATTTCTTCTGAAATAAATGGATAATATACGTATTTTTTTACCAATCCAAAATAGGGAGCTACTTTCCGCCCACCCTGTATATTATTGAAAATTAATGTAAATAAAAGTTCTTGTCACTGAAAGTGGGAGTAAGCATGTAGTATTGTGATAAATGGACGATACTTAGGTTTTAAATAAATTAGCATATTCGAGTTTTGATTGATGAAAAGGTGTATATATATATAAATATATAATACACACAGACCGTGCATGGAGCAAGGAACTCTTCCTGGAAAATTAAATCCACTATAGTCCGAATAAGTAATGGTAAATGACTTTTTTTTTTTTGTTAGCGCGACGTGGGCAACGGGTTACTCGCAGAGGCGTTCCAAAAATATAACTTCCCTCACCAGCTATCTGCCAAGCAGATAGGACCGAGGGTTTAAAGCAGCCTAGCCCAGCTACATTTAGAACCAATATAAGCAAAAGACTTGCTACCTTCGTCAGATTGAATACATCAAAGAAAAAGGGGTAACTTATTTTTCTAGCCAAAAAACCGAAACTTAAAACATCAACTGGCAGAATTGAGTGTCCACTTCTCAAGGAACAAAACATGTTCGTTTCATGATTGGAATGAACTCAGAATGGTTTCCCTGAGGTTTTTTGTGATACACGCAGACCATGCATGGAACAAGGAACTCTTCTGGGAAAATTAAATCCACTATAGTCCGAATAAGTAACGGTAAATGACAAACGCTATAGTTTTTTTTTCGTTAGCTCGACGTGGGCAACGGGTCACTCGCAGAGGCGCTCTAAAAATATAACTTCCCTCACCAGCTATCTGCACAGCAGATAGGATCTAGGGGGTTACAGCCACACCTAGCCTACTATACCCAGAACCTCAATGTAAGCAAAAGACTCGTTGCATTCGTGTCGGATTGAATACATCAAAGAAAAAGGGGCAACTATTGTATTTTTAGCCAAAAACCAAAACTTAAGACCTCAACTGGCAGAATTGAGTGTCTACTTTTCAAGGCACATAACATGACCCGTTGCCCACGTCGGGCTAACATCATGAAAAGAAAAAATTATAGCGTTTGCCATTTGCATTACTTGTTCGGACTGTAGTGGATTTAATCTTCCCAGAAGAGTTCCTTGTTCCACGCACGGTCTGCGTGTATAATTAATTAATATTTTAAAATGTTTCGCTTTATAGAAGTCTCGACCTCTACATCCGGTTCCCCCCCCCCCCCCCCATCAGTTCATGTTGGATTAAAGATTGTTGTCAAAGACCGCGTTTCATTTCTCCTGAAGGCTGACCAATCGGGGGAAGGGAAATGATGCAAATACTGATGTATGGATGCGAAAAGTTTGTTTGGCACGAATAGTTTTGTAGAGCATTCGAGACTGATAATTTAAGCATTGCTGTGTAAAACGTGATCGACTTTGAGAAGCGAGAAAGTCCGAGAAACGTATGTATGGTCTTGCGGGAGGAAAAATTGTAGTAGTAGGAAACAAGTATTTAATAGAGGCCCTAGGTGTGAGAAGTAACTAGGAGAAGTTAGAGTAAAGAATGGAATTAGTAAGCTGTATGAATTGAGCTTGTATAAATGTGGCACAATAGTGAAACATGAAAAACAGTTTGCGAGATGCGTAAATGACAACCGTTTACCTGACGTACTACTGAAGATGTACTTCCAACCCTGTCGCGAAAGGTAACATTAGACCCTTTATGCTAGCATCGTACCCACCCGATGGATAATAGAAATGGATTCATAATATAAGTATACTTTCTAGCCCTGTAAAAAGATATTGACTTGCAAGGCACCTGCAACACATTTTCTGATACGTGTTCCACCTACAGGAAATCTTGTAACTGGTTTTGGTGAAGTGGTTGGGCGAGGATAAATCAAACGCAATTTAACAATTAGACTGTAAAGGAATAAATAAATAATTTTGTACCGTAGGACTACCAGACCTTTGTCCCGTTTCAACATTATTTCTTTTCACAAAACCTACACACTTTCTACATTTATTCAAGTGAAGTCCAATTAAAATGTATAATAAGAGATTTCTCCATGCTTTCAGTTACCACGCGCCAACAACTACTACCGTATTGAGAGGGAATAGTCATAATTATCATACTTCGGGAAGATCAAATAATCACCAACTTAAATTAATGATCCGTCATTAAAACAATTAAAATACGCCATGACAGCCTTTTATAAACAATCTTTCTCACTGAATTTAAAACTAATTTTCATAGGTAGCTTTCAGCTTAGAAAGCAACGCGTCACACGTTTTCTTCGCGTCTCCTAGCAACATGGCAGTGTTCTGTTTGAAGAAGATTGGGTTGTCGACAGCGGCGTAACCCACACCCAAAGATCGTTTCATAACAACCACTTGGTTCGACCTCCATACCCTCAATACCGGCATGCCGGCGATGATGGAGTTGGGGTCTTCCTCGGCAGCCGAGTTGACAGTGTCATTGGCACCGATTACCAAAACCAATTCCGTCTCTGGGAAGTCTTCGTTGATTTCGTCCATTTCCATCACTAAGTCGTACGGAACGCCCGCCTCTGCCAGCAGCACATTCAGCTGCCCGGGCATCCGTCCTGCCACGGGATGGATACCAAAACGAACATTCTTGCCCTTCTTCTTCAACAACTCCACCATCTCCGCGAGTGGGTATTGAGCCTTGGCCACGCACAAACCATACCCTGAAAATGAACATCATTGAAGATTTGCACTCAAGATTATCCATTTATTATTTTATGCAAATTAATCTGCTAACACATTCGGGAGGGAAGAATGCAATGTAAGCGTGAGTAGCTTCACTTATTTGTTGCATAAAATATCTTTTATGGAGAAGAGCAAAACGAACCAGGTACAACGATGATATCCTTAGCGTTGCGCATCATTTCTACCGTCTGATCAGCGTTGGTCTCGGTGTGAGTTCCCGTGATCTCCATCGGCTTTCCCGTTCCCGTTGACGACGTTCCATAACCGCCCAAGATTACATTGGGAAGGGAGCGATTCATTGCCTGTAAAGTGAATGCGAGAAGCAAAGAAAAACGTAAATGTAAATATTTTTCGACTTAAAACAAATGGAATATAGTTTGTGCCTAAAATACTGGCAAAATAATAATTACTCCAACATCAATACACGTCTTCAATCGATACAGTACTTAAAAATGCTTAATATTTAAAATATGAAGCAAATTCACATTACTAATTAATTAATTAATTAATTATTATTATTATTAATAATAATAACTACATGGAGAAAAAATGTTAGCATGCTTCATAAACAATGATCGAATTTTTCCATGAATAAAAAAAAATCATGACAAATACTAATCACATGACTAATCAAACAATTAGAAAGAAAAAACTGCACTTATGGATTGTTAAAGTAATGCTATCTGCACCTGCCAAGCTAATTACAAAGCTTTAAGACCTACTTTGCACATGATATAGGAGAGAATTGCACCGGAAGACCCGATCATGGCACCGACAACGGTCATGAGGTTGTTATTGAGCATGAAGCCTTCTGCACACAGTGCCCACCCTGAATAACTGTTAAGCACTGTGATGACCACAGGCATATCAGCTCCTGAAGGAAGAAAGCAAGTTCAGAAAAAGCAATGGAAAAAAAAACTCGACTAAACTAAACCGTTTCCCAACTTAAAAGTAGGAAATGGCCGGATTTTTAATTAATTAAAACTACCTTAACTTGTAGATTAAAAATTGCATTTTGGGGATAAAGATCGCCAATTGGCGCTTTACATAATGAAAGTTACGGAAGAAATAAAAATCAGTGGAAGCACTGATGATAGACATGCTTTATTAATATTCAGGCCTATATATGGGGGGGGGGGGGGGGGGGGGCAACTTTTTATTTCAAATTTATTTGCCTTACTTAGTTTTTGGTGTATTAGAACAAAAATTATGTATTTAGTCATTTAATGTTTGTAACTCAAACCATCTCTCGCATTTTCACATAAAAGCAAAATGGCCATCAACCAGTTGTCCATAAATAAAAATATGCTCATAACAAAAACTAAGTGTTCTATCAAAAAAAGTAATTAAAGAAAAACTATACTTAAAAAACACCATTGTGCATACATTGTATTGAAATAAAATTGTATCTGGTCTCGGTTGGATGCCGTAAATCAATTACATTTGAATGCGACATAAAACCCGCTCAGCTCAAATATTATTATTTTTTCAAGAGAGGCAACAGATCCTTTTTGGTTTCAAGTGAGGGAAGCAGTGTGTGACACTTTATTGTTGACCTAATAAATCCGTCTCTTGATTCCTGTGATATTACTGATGCTGATGCATCTGTAACCAACTTCACGGCTCTTTCGACGTTGTGTGTGTGAATGGGGTATTGCTCAACTTTGAAACATTTTGTTTCGTACTCAAGCAATTCGTCATCATACAATTTAGAAGTGGTAAGTATCGCTTTGTTGTGTGAATATATTTACTCGTTATCACAGTTATAACCAAATAACGCAATATCTTCTCAAAAACCGATAGATATTATACTAGGGGTCTTTCAAAATATGATTTTCCGCCATTTTGTTTTCGGCAAAAATGCGGCGGGTGGAGGGTCCTAAAAAGAAAATATCTTTTTGGAACTTCTAAAGGGTTAATACACCAAATCATGAGTGAGGCACGACGGTTTAATATTTTCACTCCACCCTACTATATATGCTTCTGTACGTATGACAACTTCAAGAGCCTCGAAGTTGCCTCGGGAGACAATGAATGTCCCGACTTCTGGCTCCCCCGCTACCGATACCGAGAACGGAGACCCAGGCAGCGGGACTGCCTATTGGGGATGTCCTGATTCACTTTTCATAAACTTCTGCAACATCCGTGGCCTTTCCTCAAATTTTCAATCTGTTGAATACCACCTCTCTTCCTCACAAAGGTGGATGATGTTGCGTATATGTACGCAACGCTAACTTGTTCTCGTATTCCCAAACTTGAATCCTCCGAATTCTACACCCTCTGGCTACGGCTTACATGCCAATCTTAAACTAAATACATCTGTGCTGTATATACCTTTTTGCTAATTCTACTGACTATCTAAAACTCTCTGACTACCTCACTTCCAAAGTGGGACACATTCTATCCCACTGAGATCTCCATTTTAGGATATTTCAATGTTCACTACGTTTGGCTTTCCTTCCATTTCCTCGACATCCCTGATAGACTAGCTTACAACTTCACTCCTGAATGACCTAGAAATGATTGCACAACACCCTACTTATATTTCCGATCGCCTTAGAGGTATAAATTTGGATTTATTTCTCACCACTCAACCTTCTTACTGTCAAACTTTTTTCTCTGTTGGGCTCCTCTGACCACAACCTTAATATCTGTTAACGGTCCTATCGCTTCAGTTCGGTCTTTGAATCCTCCCAGGAGGCGGCGACTTTGGCGCCGCTGATTTGGAGGTCCTTAGGCAGTACTACTATGAATTTCCATGGAATGATTACTCCGTGCGCGCTGAGCTCATCACGGAGGCGATTCTCTCGGGCATAGAGGCGTATATTCCATATTCTAGTCCTACAACCAATGCAAAAGAAAAAAACCGTTGGTTTAACTCTCCTTGCTCTAATGCTATCCGCAAGAGATGAGGCTTTCAGAAGGTACCGTCGCCATCCAACTCCCGACTCTCTCACTGCTTATATTTTTGCCCAGAATCGTGCAAAATCTGTTCTCCGACTCACCAAAAATTCTTTCATCACACAAAAATATGAAAGCCTATCCATTCTAATTCTTCTAGCTCTTTCTGGCATCGACAACTACTTTTTTCCCACTTTTCCATTTCGACGGCTCAGTTGCTGTCTCTTCACCTGACAAAGCTAAACTGTTCATTCAAATTTTCGCCTCCAACTCAACCCTGGACGATTGCGGTGCTGTTCGTCCATCTCCTCCTCCTGACTTAATTATGTAAAAAATTAGAAGCTCCTCCAAAAGGTGTTTTTATCTGCCCTATCTGGGCTGAACTCTAGGAAGTCGTACGGCCCTGATGATGTCCCTCCTTCTGTTCTCAAAAACTGCGTTTCTACGCCGATACCCTGCCGTGTCCTTCATCTGGTACTTTTCCTTCCTGCTGGAAGTTGGCTTTCATTCAGCATGTCACAAAGAAAGGTGTATGAAGTGTTCTGGGTAAATTGTGGAGTAGTCTGCGGGGCTGGGCTGTGGATCATTGTCATGTCAGCTGATGAAAAAAGAAGGGTGACCGTTCTGAACCCTCCAATTATCGTCCAACTGCTTTGATCTCTTGCCTTCCTAAAGTTTTTGAACCTATCCTTAATAGGAAGATTTTTAAACACCTCTCTTCTTGCAATCTTCTCTCAGATCGTCATTACGAGTTAGGCAAGTGACACTCTACTGGCGATCTTCTTTGTCATCCTCCTTTCGGTGAAACATTTACTATTACGCCGGACATACCAAAGTCTTTTGATAGTCTGGCACAAATCTTCAATTTCCAAATTGCCCTCCTTCGGCTTCTATCCTTCTTCTATCTGTGCCTTCATCTCTGATTTCCTTTCTGGCCGAACTATAGCTGCGGTTGTAGATGGCCACTGTTCTCCTAAAGCTATTAATAGCGGTGTTCCTCAGGGTTTTGTCCTGTCACCCACTCTTCCGCTTTACAAAGTGTCCCTCCCAACAGTTACCACATGATTCACGTAGGCCGGCTAAGATCTTCTGATCTTTCTACTATCTCTGTTTGGGGACAGAACACATTGCGACTTTCAATGCTTCAAAAACTCAGTTTCTTCATCTACAGGGTGGCCGTTTACCCGGGAAACTTGTTCCCGTACAAACCCCCATGATCGCGTACAATTTCAAGGCCATGCACAATCTTAACTTTTCGAAATCTTAATTTTTGCATATAAAGACAAATGCAATTTTGAAATAATGTATAGTCAATGGAAGACAATTTCCAAGATAGCTTTGTCAAATATGACATTATTGCGGTCAGACACTTTGCATTATCATCTTAACCTTAAAGGGTGAGCTTTGCCCCGGTCTAGCCTATTGCATTCCAAGACAGTTGGAATAAAGTTACCATACCATGGAGTACAAGTACAAGTTAGAATTATAATTAAACCTCCAGTATTTCCTGATTTTTTACACCAGCGTGATTTTTAATAATTCGATTAGGTCAGAGCCCCAAAGCCACGAATTAGCGGGGGTTTAGTTATAATTCTAACTTGTACTCGTAATTGTACTCCATGGTATGGTAACTTTATTCCAAATGTCTTCGACAAGTTCTTAGACATGTTTCATGTTAGAAACACTTGATATTAGCAAGAATTTCCCTACTGCCAACTTTAGCCGAAGTATTAGCCTCTTTATACATTTTGTGCTATTTTCCTATTTGGGCTTAACGCATTCATTAGTGGCCTATTAAATGGGCACCCTATTCATCTATCTACTCATCATAGTCTTCAACAATACACAACTCAATCCTTCCCCTTCTCTTAACATTCCTAGCGTTTCCCTTTCTCGTGCTCTTTCCTGGAAAGATCATATATACCATACTCTCTCAAACATTTTCCAAGAGGTTCGATGTGCTGTTCTGGCTCCGCAGTTTCTTCACCCCAACTCAGTTGCCGTCTCTGTACAAGGGTCTTGTCTGCCCCTGTATGGAATACGCTTCCCACGCGTAGGGTGGCTCAACCCACACAACCGTACTTGGTGGAATGTAAGGCTTTTCGTCTCATCAATTCCCCGCCTCCTACTGACTGTCTTCAGTCAAAAGGTTGCCTAACTCTCTTTACTATCGCTGTTATAACGCACACTGCTCTTTCGAACTCTATAACTGCATGCCGCCGCCTCCTCTAAGGAGAGCTCGCAGTACCAGACTTTCGCGCTCTCATTCTTTTTGTCCAACGCACTAATGCAAAGGTTAATCGATATTCTCAATCTTTTATCTACTCAACCAGTCAACTCTAAAACAATCCTCCTCAATTCATCTTTTCGCGTCTTTGACCTCCAATCTTTTAAACGCAGTGTCCAGGCATCTCAAAAGCCTTGGACCTTGAGTTTGGCTCTCTTCTCTCCCTATGGGAGAGGCGTTTTTGCGGGCGTTCGCCCTTGGCTCATCCTACCTGCTTAAAAAAAAATACTCATAAGTATCCTGTATGAATACTTTTGAACAATTTACTTCAGTTTTTCTACCGAGTGGCGCGGACCACAAGTTAGACAATGCTGTTCTACGATATTCATTATATTGCACAGATAGATAACAGCTAAGTAATATTTTTACAACTTTGCATGCCCCAGATATGAAATGTCGAATTAAGCCTATATGTAATAAAGTCTAATTCAGTATGAAATAGTAGCACTACTTCAGTGTCACAGTTGGCGGAATTGAGTTTGTACATCCACTCTGACAGCATTTGAGCAGTTATGTGATATTGAATGGATGTTTGTGCCCAAGAACTTAGTTAACGTCACTTACCGCCAATAGCCACAGTAAGTGTGACGCCCATGATGGTGGAAAGGGTGGTAGTGGCACCCAGCATAGAGAGGCCGCCCATGAGAGTGGGGTCGTAGTAGTAGTAACCCATGGCGGCCACATTGCCAATCAGAAGACCCAAGTTGAGGCCATGACGCCCGGGCAGAAACAAAGGGGCTGACTTCAAAAGGCCTTGAAGTTTACCATAGGCGACTAAGGAACCACTGATTAGAGGACAAACAGTGAAAAACATCAAAAGTGAGGGGGGGGGAACTTGACAAAATATTGGAAACCTTAAAATTCTTTAGTAAAAAATAATTACAACTTTAATTCTTTCATGCCGCCTAATGGAGAATAACAAGTGTTGTCTTTATTAATCATTTAAACATAAATCAGGCCTACCTGAAAGTGACTCCACCGATGTAGGTACCAAGGAAAAGGGCAGTTTTGATAGCTGTTGCCGCAGGGTCCGTTGCAAATTGAGGGAATTCATGAATGAAGGTGGCGATGCAAGTCAAAACGGCTGCAGCGCCGACCAAACTGCAAAGTAATCGACAAAATTACCTTTGTCGAAAAGCTAAAACTTCGCACGAAGCTTTTGGAATGAATCTACATGTGTAACATTACAATTCTAAACTTCTTCCCACCTGTGGAAGCCTGCAACCAACTGGGGTAAGTCTGTGATTTCAATTTTCCTGGCAATCGTAGTGCCTATTGTCCCTCCCAAAGCAGCTGCTCCCACCATCTGAGCGAGTACCGGAGATGAAGGAACCAGATGGCCCACAGTGGATGCAATACCACCAGTAACACCAATCTGAGGATTAAAAATTATTTATTAGTTTATTATCGAATTATTACCCGTTATAAATATTCAAGAAAATAATTAATGGACAGCATGAATTGAAAAAATAATCCAGTGTCATTAAGAAATTATGGGGAAATAAAAAAGCAAGCAATTCTGCTCTAAACAAACATATTTCTTATCAGCCCACAGATTAACCAATCTCAATTGAATTACTTCACTTTTCTGTCCACTCAATGAGAAACATCTTATAGATTAATGGCAGAAATCTAATGGTCCTCAACTTTCATTACTAACTACTACGAATCCTCAACCTCGTTCTTCCTATTCATTCATTCGAACATAACAGTATATACATTATCGAATAACCCATTCCCTATTCTTCATGGGGTGGGCACGACACCTGTGCCAGGGACTGACCCCCCCCCCCCCCCAACAGGAATAAGGTGCCACCTCAATCTCATGGATTCTGCGTAACTTTTCATGACAAGGTTGGAAGAAAACCCGAGTCCATATTAGAGAAATTTAGCAGACATGCGGGGCAGTACATTTTCAGAACACCAACAAGGAGAGCAACACAAAATTGCACACACAAAATGTTCTTTTAATAGATTCATAGTAATCATCGAAACTACACACAGTATTAAAACCGAAAGTTAGCAGCCGACGAGGAAGTTTCTAGCAGTGACTGTATCCTCCAGCGCGGGACACCACCACGTCAACGCGAAGAAAAGGCGACGTCAAACCAAAGACGTCAACGCGTTGGTGGCTAAACCACCTCAAATCTCCGTGCAGCGGGCAGTCTACGGTTGGCCAGACTGGCAGTCGACGGCCTATTGCGTGGCACGGTCAGTGACGATCGGTTCCCGAGGCCGGACCTATACCACCGTGCTATTTTTCATTTACAGGGAGCAACTGCGTGCCGGACGTGCTCTCGGGGCTACTCTTACTCTCCAGGCCCCACTACAACTTACACGTCTCCAATACACAAAGAGAGAAACAATAGGACCATGAGAGACAGACAGAAGCATAACATATTACAGTACAACGTAGATGGTCTCGCAAACAAAATCGTGCAGCTTAGGGAATTCGTACACAAACAAAACAGTCACATAGCACTTGAACAAGAAACAAAACTAAAACGCGCACACAAAACACCCACCATACCTGACTTCACGGCGATCCGTCAAGATCGTACTGGGGGTCACGGGAGTGGACTCATCACTTACATACGTAAAAGCATTAGCTACACTGATGCCACCCAAAACATTACAACACAATCCAAGCAGATAACACCTGCACACAGAAACAAAACTACTGAAAATTTGGGAACATAATTCATCGCAGCTGTGCTGCGACAACTAACCCACAACACCCCTGCCACTACATGTACAATCATGCACCAACACCTCGCACCGTTGAGGTAACACCAGAGAGAGACTATAACCAAATACTCCATTCCATACCACGCCCCATAGACATCACACAGTACAGAAAAATCAATCAATCAATCAATCAATCAATCAATCAATCAATCAATCAATCAATCCCGAATGCGGTCCTAGATGTGAAGCTGCCACCCACTGACAGATCGGAGACCAGCCTGAGCAGATTGGACCGCGTTAACTTAGCACGATTCCGATGTGGCCATCACCCCAACTTACAGACATATAAACACAGACTAGACAACTCCACAGACGACACCTGCGACCTGTGCCAGGACACCACAAGCAATTGAGCACATTATGACAGACTGTACCGCTCTAACGCAACAGAGAACACATCACTAGTGCGCTAAACCTCTGGTCCACTTCGGAGGGGGCGATCGGTTACCCGCGTGCTGGGGCGCCGACTTGCTCAATCAGGGTAGGCTGATCGGCTAACCACCACCACCAACCTTTAATTTCTCATAGTCAATTCTTTTTACACCAATCACGCTTCTTGAATTACTTAATACTCATGTCAACCGCTTTCACTTTTAACAAGCGTTTGACCACACAAGTCGGCGTTGGTTCCAATACAACACTTACACTCAAGTACTTCCTTCCAGCGGAACTTTCATTGCATTTTGAACTCGCTTCTCTTCTCTATTTTTAATTTTCAATGTATTTTTATCTCTTGTCAGTCAGACATCAAGATATATAATTGTTTACAGCCTCTTAAGTTTTCTCCATTGACCACAGCCAGGGTGCCCGTTTACCCAGGAACCCGATTCCCGTACAAACCACCATGATTGAGTACGATTATAGGCCATGGATAATTCTAACTTTTCGAAATCTAATTTTTGCATACAAAGACACGCAATTTTGAAAAAATGTATAGTCAATGGAAGACAATTGTCCAAGATAACTTTAATTGTCAAATACGACATGATTACGGTCAGACACTTTGCATTATTATCTGAACCTTAAAGGGTGAGCTTTGCCCTGGTCTAGCCTATTGCATTCCAAGACAATTGGAATTAAGTTACCATCCCAATGGAGTACAATTATAAATACAAGTTAGAATTCTAACTAAACCTCCGCTATTACCTGATTTTTAGTAATTCGATTAGGCCAGAGCCCCAAAGTCACGAATTAGCGGGGGTTTAGTTATAATTCTAATTTGTACCATGGTATGGTAACTTTATCCCAAATGTCTTCGACATGTTCTTTGTACCATACTTAGAAACATTTGATATTAGCAAGAATTTCTCTACTATGCTTAGTCACTTTGCCTACTGCCAACTTTATCTGAAGTATTAGCCTCTTTATACATTTTGTGCTATTTTCCTATTTGGGCTTAACGCATTCATTAGTGGCCTACTAATCACGTATAACACTATCAAATTAATAATAAATGACAACGCATTCTATTTCATGTTGCACTTGACACCTGGTAAAAATCTCTATTGGACGTATCAAAAATGGTTCAAATAGCGTTAAAAAGTCTACCGGGCTGAATGAAATCGCTTCTTAAAATGCAAAAATTTCCAGCGAAAACTTGCAGAGCCTCACTTTGCTCAACCCCTAGGTACCCCCAGCTGCGGATCTCCGGTTCCCGTACAGTTGAGGGATAAACGGGCACCCTGACCACAGCATTACCTGTTCACTCTCCTGTCAACATTCATAACTCTTAAAATTAAGAACATTAACAATGGGCGAACACGACCCAACTCTGAACACATTTTTCAACTCCTTAAAGAGAGTTTGAAGACGAATTGCGAAATGTCCTTACCATACCCAGGGTATTTCCGAGACGACAAGTCTTCTGGTTCGATAAGCCAGCCAGTGCTCCTACACAGCAGAGAGAAGCCGCTAGATAGGCCATTTGATGGATTTCAGGGTAGTTGGCAGCTGCTGCAGAGGCGTAAGCACCTAAGAATACAGTAGCAGGAATACCGTACAAGTACTTGTACTCTGGAGGGTCTGTAGGTCTAAGAAAGGGAGAGAATGTTCACGTGTAGCACGCACGTAATTGCAAGATTTGCCACTCGTGTTAAGGAGAGAGAAAGTTACAAGGAATAGTAGTACCTCAAAAGGCCTTGCGGCCCATACCGAGGTGGTACCAATGGCAACGGGTGCCAGGGAAAAATTCTGTCACCCTCAAATAGTGTGCAAGATTCGGTCTAACCTTTTCTTGAACAGATCCACAGAAGAACTGTTCACAACTTCTGAAGGTAGCCTGTTCCACGTGTCACAGATCTTATACGTAAAGTAATTCCCACACACACTAGGCCTAAACCGTTTCAAATCTAACTTGCAACCATTGTTGCGAGTTGGGTTATCATTGAAACTAAACATGCTTCTAAAATCGACATTGTTGAACCCGAGTAAGGACTTTAAAAACCTCGATGAGTTGACCGCGCAGCCTCCGAGTTTCCAGCGAAAACAAATTCAGGGCGCGTAAGCGTCGATTATAGCCCATATGCCTAACGGAAGGGATTAACTTTGTGGCCCTCGCCTGCACTCACTCCAGCCTCTCAATATCTTTCCTGAGGGTGTGCGACCAGAACTGCACAGCATACTCCAGGTGCGGCCGAACCAGAGAATTGTACAGAGAGAGCACGATCTGGTCCGAAATCGAAATTGCCTCCTGATATAACCCAACAACTTCTGGGCTTTCTTTTCCACCTCTACGCACTGTTTGGTAAACTTAAAGTCACTGCCAATTAACACACCCAAGTCCTTTTCCAAATCAGTGGCCTCGATATTACTCCCCAACATGTAGTAGTTCGACTTGGGATTGGCGTAGCCAATGTGCATCACCTTGCATTTACCCAAGTTAAACGGCGTTTGCCATTTTTCGGACCACTTCCTATCCTACGTAGGTCCGCACGCAGTTGCTCGATCGCCTCTGGCGTCCCAACATTGGCCCCAACTTCGTGTCATCAGCGAATTTGGCGATCCTACTGACGATGCCAGCGTCGATATCACTTATGTAAATGATGAACAACAGTGGCCCCATAACGGAACCCTGAGGAACCCTGAGGAACCCCACTAGTGACCGAGGCCCAACCCGAACTAGCCCCTTTAATTACAACCCTCTGCCGCCTATTCTTCAGCCAGTTTTCAATCCACCTACCTACTTCCCCACCAATACCCAGCGCGCGCACTTTGGCCATTAGCCGGCAGTGAGGTACCTTACCAAGGGCTTTCTGAAAGTCGAGATCAAGTATATCAATCGCCCCTACTCTTATTATACTCACTCAACATGACGTGGAAAAACTCGAGCAAGTTGGTGAGACACGACCTACGCCGTCTAAACCCATGTTGGGAGTCCCCGAGCAGCTTGGAGGAATCCAAATTGTCAACGATCCTATCCGCTATTATCTCCTCTAATAATTTACCTACAACCGAAGTGAGACTAATGGGACGATAGTTCCCTGGCCTTTCGTGATCTCCTTTCTTAAAGATACGGGTCACGTTGGCTTCCCTCCCGTCACCAGGCACCTGGCCCGTCTCCAACGATTTGTTGAAGACTGTAGCTAGGTGGGGAGCCACCTGGTCGCGCACCTCCCGCAACACTCTGGGGAGGAACTGGTCTGGCCCAGGAGCCTTAAACGCGCTGTCTATTCTATCGGCAACGACTGTCGCGGTACACCGAACACTATCCAGGCCAGCACCTTCGTGTCTGACGCCTGGCTCGGGGATGACGTAACTGAAGAATTCCTTAGGGTTCCCCTTGCAGAGGCTTGCCACCCGTAGTTCTTCGTTACGTTTCGCTAGCCTAACCTTCGCCTTCACTTCCCTACACAGGCGGACATACGCCTCAGTGTCCTCATGGGAACGATTGGCCTTCGCCCTCCTATACGCTACTTTCCTATTTCGGATAGCCGAAGCGATGTCACGACTGAACCACTTAGGCTGCATTGAAGCAGGGGTGACCGGTTTTGAGGGTATGGCAGCAGACTGCAGCACCATAAACTGGTCCAGAAATGCAGTCCACACTCCCTCAACATCGCCGCCGACCTCTAACCCCATCTCACCTACGCTATCCCGGAGGCTAACAAAGTCCGCCCGCTGTAGTTCGAACTTACTGCCTCTCGAGTTACTACGCTTCACCCGAGGGACGCAGACAAGGAACCTAATCAGACCATGATCACTCCCGCCCAACGGTGAGGCCAGTGACGAGGTTGTCTTCGGTCGTGAATACTAAGTCTAGAACGCTTTCGCCTCGTGTAGGCTCATTGACCCACTGAGTGAGGAAGTTCTCATCACCAAAGTCAACTAGCCTCCTCCCTTCAGCATCAGCAGTCCTGTCTTTACACTTTATGCCACGACAGTTGAAGTGTCCTAAAACTACACACACCGTATCCCCTAGCAAGCTGTATCCTCCTCGAGGAGATGCGGAGATCTGTACACCAAGATTAACCTATAGTTCGTCCCTCCCACGTTCAGATCAACGCCAAGCAGCTCCTGTTCCGATCAGAACTGGCAGTCAACCGGACTCAACGTGTCCCTCATGTATATTAGTACCCCTCCCACCTCCCCACGGGTGCGGTCTTTGCGAAACATTCTATACCCGGGAATTTCGAACTCCCCAACGTAGTCCCTACGATCAGTATGAATCCAGGACTCGTGATAGCAACGATATCTTGATGGCAAGAGCGCTCGTAGCTCGCAAAACTTATTCCTAATCGACCTAGCATTAAAAAGCATTGCACGGAGGGAGCCTTCCCTATTCTGACCGCCCCCTAGCACGACCAGTTTCCCGAACAGCCAGGGATGTCGGGAGTTGAAGAGCCCCTCACCAACGAGGGGGCAACTTCCGCAGGAGCCTGAGCCCCCTCCAACGGGGAAGGAGGGTCACTCCTGTACCTGGACGCACCCTTCAGTTGAAGGTACGTCCGCCACCGGCTCAACATCCTCTCTCCCCGGGCTAGACCTCACCATTCTGTATAGTGCCGGTCGAGCAGCGCGCCTAGCACACCTTTACCCTTGTCATTGAGGTGGACACCATCCCTCTGGTAAAGGTCCCACCTACCCGAAAATGCGTCGAAGGGGTCAATAAACCTCTCGCCCAGCGGGACGCACAAGTCTTGCACCCTCTCGTTGATGCCAATGACCTTATTGAGCGCGTGGTCACTAGCACTCATCCGCGGTAAAATACCCATCAACATTCCCCTGTCTGTCTTCAGTTTTAGATCATCCGCAAGAGACATGATATCGGTGATGATCCCTTCTGTAAAACCTACCCTACCGCCTTTGAAGAACAGGTCGTTGCCAGCAGCGTGGACAACGATCGCAGTCCTCCGACTAGCCACGCGCACCTTCTCTAGCTCCTTCCTTAAGTTCGCCGTTCCCCGTCCAGGTAAGCACCTTAACTTCCTCCTGTCCCGGTCGAGACCTCAATACCCGTCGCCACCCGTAGACGCACTTACACCACCCGACCCACCCCGACCGGCAGCTACATCCTTCGGTTTCTTTGGGCCATCAGTAGGCATAAGTGAAACCCAATTAAAACCTACCCGAAAGTTGATAACGAATAAAAACGGAACGAAATTTTACTTAATTACGGGTCAAGAACCCTACAAGAACATAAATCAGGGATGGCAAATGGAATAAACTGCCAAATACCAGTATTTTTTAACAAAAATTATTCCAACAGGAAATTTAAAGTTCTCAATGCAAAAAATTGAGAGTAAATCCCCGACACTTTCCCGTATATCTAAGCAATAAAACCCATAATAAATTTCAGTTTTGAAAGAAAGCAGTCTCGTAAACATCCGCACATCACAAATTCGAATTGATCGACCGATTTGTTTCAGCATAATGAACAATTTATGGTTTGGTGTAAGCAGGATTTATTTAAAGCACTCGCCTAGTAAATAAGCCTTTTTTTTTATCTAATGCTACAAAGTATAGGGCAAAGTTTAAATAAACGAGGAATAGAAAATACAAACGCGCAGAAACGAGCAGCTTTTATTAAAAATTTTATATATCTTCCTATACTTCTCAAAATTGGAATTTCGATAGTGAATATCTTTCCTCGTTTACAAAGCGGAGAAATACGAATGCATCCACTATTTTTCTGTGGTGTTTCTCAATTTAAAGTTCGATGAAAGAATTAATGATCGAGACGGAAACTCTTATTAACGAACACTATTTAATAGTTTATTAATGTGAAATTTGCGCTTCATCTGGTATTCACTGGAAAAAGGTTGTTCCTGAATCGGCATATTTAGAAGGATAAGAAAAGCCATTACCGATATGAATACATTTGCTTGGATATTTCGAGAGAACCTCACCCATCTTCAGTGAATCAATGCATTCAAATCATTCAAGGTTATTCGTTTTACTTATGACTACTAAATATGAGTTTATGAATTTTAATTATGGAATCAATCTCTCTCTCAAATATATGCTGTAAGAAAAGTCAATGCTAAATGGTTGTAACTCAACCTATGGTTTAAAAGTATCGAGTTCGAGTTCAATCACCGACGATGGGAGTTCTCTGGAAAGGACTGAACAAATCTTATTTGTTGGAACGTTCGTTATATTTTTATTTTATATTTAATTTTGTTTAAAAGAAAAATGTGGTTCTAAAACACATTTTAAGATTTAATTTCGATAACGCATTTTGCTCCAATAAGCCCAAAGTGCAAATGGAACACAGCGCAGGAAACAGATTGGTCGAGTGTGGGCGAAGCCGTTAAGCAATTTTTACTCCAAGTTCCGCTTTTTCCGTATATCATTAAATTGTCTATCCACGTTAAGACTAGCAAACATTACCTACAATTAACTTAAGAGAAACGTGTATTAGGCAGAGTACATCACACTACTTAGATTTAGAGAAGAACGTGACATGAATGAAATTATTAAAACACAAACAGGAATAAAATTACTTCCGGATGGTATTTTCTTCAGTTAAAGTCCCTCATCAAAAAGTTAGAATTATTAAAACTCACCTTTTAAACATGTCCAACATCCTCCGTGTGACGATGAACCCACCGAAAATGTTGATGAATGAGATAAAAGCGGCAGTTCCTGCCAGAACCTCCACAATGTTGGTCGGATAATATCCACCCCCCATCAGAAGAAGACCGCCCACGGCAGTAATACCTAAGGGAAGTGTCGCCAAATTATACTATACATCATACTTAACCTATACTGACCTCTCGTAGAGGAGGACTATTTTTCAATTAATATCAAAGGAGCAGAAATAGCGCGATTCACTCGCTGCGTACTAGTTTGTAGTACGTGAATTTACCAGATATGGCGTTTGTGACCGACATGAGAGGAGAGTGCAAGGCGGGGGTCACTGACCACACAGTGTGGTAGCCCACGATGCCCGCGAGGGAGAATGTGGTCATCATTTGGGTCATGGCAGGATTAGGGGAGCCAACCCCGAGTGCCATTATTGCGCCAAGACCTAAAGAACAAGTAATAAATAAAGAATTATTGAGTAAAACTTATTTTAAGTATATAATTAATAACACAGGCCTGTTTCCTTAATAATAACTGATTTTATACAATTCAACTTCGCTGATTTCGAATAAGGCGTCCATTTTTTTCTATCACGTAAGGATTTTCTGCAAACTGGAAGGGAAAAACCAACAAATAAATATTTATTTCAATTTACATTAGGTACCTATTTCGCTTTGTTATACTAATTACAAATGCAAACAACTTTAAACAGAAAGAAGACTATTAACGTCAATTACATATTCATCTTTATTTGTCCTGAGTTTTCTTGAGAGATCTATGCCTTTTAGTCTCGAATGTAGGCACTGTTCCTTTTCTTTTATGTAATAATTCTGGAGTATCCCGTTTCAACATCCAGCAGTAATCAACAATTATGCTGATGTCCCACCTTCCCTGATATCTCTTCTCCATTTCTTTGATGTCTTGGTGAAACCGTTCTCCTTGTTCTTCGCTGAGTGCTCCGAGATTCTCAGGGAAGTAATCAAAGTGTGAATGTAAGAAATGTAATTTTAAACTCGTATTACAACCTAACTCTTTGAACTTATTTAGCATATTGTTCACAATGTTTTGGTAATTTGGGTCCTTGTTCACCAAAAATTTGCTGATAAAATCCTTAAAAGCAATCTACGCTTCTTTTTCAAGATTGTTCATTGTTCTTTCAAAGTGTTCATTAGGGTGGCCCCTATTTTTCAACTTTTAAAATTACTTGCTCCCAACCCCTAATCTTCTTCGAATATATAAAAAAGTGCTCTGTGCAAAATTTCAGCTCAATTGGGCTACATTAAGGTGGCCCCCAAAGGCCCTAAAGTTTCAAAATTCACCGATAATTGGTATTTCTAATATAAAACCTTTATAATTCATTTGCAAACTTTGTTTGGGAAAATAATCACAAAGCATAATCGAAAGTGAATTTTATTTACAACAAATAATTACGCCGCTTATATAGGCCGCAGGCGCAGAACTTTCTAGAACCTTCCAGAAGCGGTTTTTTTACGCACTTATGATACTTTTCAATTTCCGTGAATATCTCGTCCAATTTTGGTTTTAAGTAAATAATGGTTATAACTAAATTTATTGTAAATTGAATTCTCTTTCGATCATATTCTATATTTCTTTCGAATAAAACACTGTAAAGACGATAAAAACGGTTTTATATGAAAAAATATCACTATTGTTAAAATCTGAAACTTTAGGGCCTTTGGGGGCCATCTTAATATTGTCTGATTGAGCTGAAATTTTACACAGAGCATTTTTACATGGATTAGAACAACGTTGGAGGTTGGGAGATGAAACATATTTCATTTCAGAAAATCACATACAACTAAGGGCCACCCTAGTGTTCATCCTTCTTTCAATTTTGCTTCGAAAGAGTTGGGAATTTACCACACAGATACTTAAAACAATCTCCATCTTCGTCCAAGGCCTTAACAAATTGCTTCATCAAGACCAATTTTATGTGAAGCAGAGGTAAAGGGGACTTTTTTCGTGTCAACTAAACTTTCACGTTGAATACTTTTAAAACCAGGTGTCAGGTTGATTCTGCATGGCCATTCCTTTTTTATCCAGTGCTGAGTTCTTGCTCAGCTATCCCATTCACACACAAAACATGGAAATTTCGTATAACCCGGTTGTTGACCGAACAACAGATATATCATTTTTAAGTCTCCGCAAAGTAGCCAACCGTGTTCTTTGTATTTAACCTTAGCTAGAAGCTCAAGATTTTCGTACGTTTCCTTCAAGTGAACCGAATGAGCCACAGGAACGGATGCATACATGTTATCAACTTACCGTTATGAAGGATGACGCCTTTTAGACTTCTTTTGGAATGAAAAGTCTCCACTCATTTGGGTCATAGACTGCAGCGCCTAGCTTAAGTATTAGTTCCGAAACATTGTTGCAATATACCAGTGAATTTTTTTGAGAAAAATATTGGATGAATCCTTTTTCTCGATTTCTGTATCAGTAAAATGACGTGCCGGGAGAAAGTAAGTTCCTTGCACGAAGTCTGGATCCCAAAATCTCTGAAGAATCTTTATGGGAGACACAAATCTCTTACCAAATCATTAAGTCCACTTTGTGTAAACAATTGAGGTTCACCAGATGTTTCGGTTTGAAAACAATCAATATCATCGTTTCCATCGTAATCAGACACCGAATCAGATGAAGTTATATCAAGAGTATTTGGCACTGGTACAGGCATACCAGGTCATGAGTAACAGGTCTTATAGCAGACAAAGTTTGGATAAGAAAATTCCCTTTTATTTTTAGTATTGTAGCCTTGCACGTTACATGAACGAAAATAGCAGTCATTGCTGTAATTTCTAGGCTCACGCCAAACCATTGGAATCCCAAAAGGTAAAGAATCCTTTTTACCTTTACTTCACAGTCTAAGTTGTTCAACACAAACATTGCAAACTATGTGGAGCCCATGATTTGTCTTGATCCCCAAGTTTCATTCCGAAGTATGCATAGTATGCTTTCTTGACGAAGTCTAATATCTCGCTTTTGTTTTTTCACAGTAAATTTTCCACAAATATAAAATGTTTGGGCTATTTACACACTCTGGTTGCCATAACGACGAACAAACATTTCAAAAGAAATATAGTCACCGCACCTCATACGCACTAGACAGACTAATTCATCTCGTGGCTTGTCAATCACTTATATACTAGCAGTGCGTTTCTCGAATGTTCTAGAAGACGGTATGACGTCTCTTCTGATCTGGAAGCGTTTATAGGCAGTAGTTTTTAATCAAAATTTAATCGAGTCAATTCTAATGAAAATTACTTTCATATTAATATGAAATGACTGAAAAATCTGTACGTGATGGCGAAAAATGAATATTTTCGGAATCAGCGTGCAAAAAATACTATACAAGTGATAAAATATTTCGAACAAAACCATCGCAGGCCTGTTTAATCAGGGATTTAGTCTCTATACTTCAGACATTATCATGAATCTTAAATATTTGTATTATGACTAAGACTGGAGTATTATCTACAGCTACACCAATTACTAAAATAAGATGAAGATACGTAATGTAACATCTGCGCAAACTTTTTTGTCCAAAATGGGGGAGGTATTTTGTCAGTTGGACGCATTTAAGAAATTTACCTTTTCATTAATTAAACTTTAAGGCAAATGGATCCAAAGCAACTATGTGATGAACAAATGAGTCTGAATCACTACTTGATATTTTAAAACAACGACTTTATCGAAAGTATTTTTGGGTGGGTGGTTTCATACATAAGAGTGCGTACAATGTTTTGTCTATTCAGATGCGTTTTCAAATTTTCTTTAATGGCTTTGTTTCACCAATGTACGAAGCGAAATAACATTCAGAAACGCGTTTATAAACTACTAATGACTAAGCCAATGGGAATTTTAAGTTTAAAACATTGGTAAAGAGTGTTCTTTGTTTCGAATAAAACCGATATTTGAAGTAGAATTTCTTTAAGCTTCGTCTCTTAATCTTGAAGGACAAGAGTAAATCAATGAAAAATACGAGACATCGTTAGTTTGTAATTTTTTTCCACTGAATTTTATGCAAAACCAATTAGGCTGAAGGAAAATTGATAAATTAATTCTTTGGTGAATAAGAAACAATTTGAACATATCTGACAGGCTCTGTGTCAGTGTAGTACGAGACTAGCCTATGCTTAAATTTTAATGGTAAAAGTTCATACATGTATATAAATTCATAAAAGACTTCTGTAGAAGGCTGTTGAAGGAAAATTTGTTACGATATATTAAAATGTCCGAAAATGAGGTGGTTTCTTTCCATTTTAAATGCAAATTGCACAAATTAAAATATTAGGGTCTAATGGGGAAACGGAAGGTTGCATTTCCAGACACAGCAAAAAGTCTTCAAAATGATCCATAAAATTAATGGTTTACTGCATTAGGTTTAGGTTTTGGGTCCAAACCAAAACGGGAAAACAGTCTCTAAAAACAAATATAAACATTAGTGAACAATGGAGATAGAATCGTTAATTCCTGTGAGGAATCATCAGTCAAGTCTCGTTCTATTGATGTCTTTCTGTCTGAAATTAAAAGCATTCAATGGCCACAGAATTACCCGAGGGCATCGTTCTCTAACTCCTCAACGAGTACTAACCGGCGCTGTACATAAACGCGTCCTTCATCGTGATATTGAAATAATTGGGGGGAAGGGGTTCCACCTTTTCCGCCGACTTAACCGCCGCCGCCGCGACGACTTGGGGTGATGGCTCAGGCGGCGGAGGTGGGGGCCACAAGAGCTTCCCGTCATGGGTGAGGATCGACCCCCGCACTACCTCGTCCTGCAGATTGATGTTGAAGTGGTTCTTATCGCCGATGGAGAGGAGGAACTTGGAGATGTTGTTGCCGTACAGGGTAGAGGACTGAGTTGGGAGTCTGACGACAGAAGGGAAAGCCGGTTAGCTTTGGCCATTTAGCATCAGTACTAAAACATGAAATGAAGGCGCCACTGAAGGGGCTCAATTGAGTAAATTCCGTGAAGCTCTTTTCTGAAGGAACTACTAATTTTCAAATAAAGAATTTTCCGCCATTTTATTCTTCAGATATGACCAACTTCTACATTTCAGTCTTGTTTCTGATTAGTTAAAACTAATGAATCCACTAGTCAATTTACATGTGGCACCAATTTTAACACTGAATTATTACAAAGTAAAACTAATCTTAAAAGGAGAGTTCCCAAAACACTTTCAACAATATTTTAGAAGAGAAATCTTTATCAAAAATAGATAGAAACTAACCTATTATTAGCCTCAAAACCGAGCATGGTCTTACCTGGAAGGCAAATCGGTGAGTCCAACATGGACAACGTCATTGTAGCTGTAAACCTGTTCAGGCTTCGTGGTTTCAATGTTGCCTCCTGCCTCTGCCGCCAAGTCCACAACCACTGAGCCAGGTTTCATAAGATCAATATGCTCCTAAGCAATGAAATATTCAATAAGCGTTAAGCAATGATTGTACAAAATAATTGTTTCAACTTGCATCCCTATACTCTTAACAGCTTCAAGAAACATAAACCGACTATAAAAATAGATTCAAATTAATCATCTTAACCGGGGGCAGTGCCCTGCTCGAAGTGCCAAACCTTCTTAATGAGAATGGGTGCCTTTTTTCCCGGAATAAGTGCCGTTGTGATGATGATGTCAACCTCCTTCGACTGTTTGGCAAACAACGCCATTTCGGCCTCAATGAACTCCTTAGACATCTCTTTCGCGTATCCTCCGGTGCCTTCGCCGGATTCCTGAAGTATTTAAGAACATTCTAGTTTTATTCTTCAGTGTTAATTCACGCTATGGATGGATCAGTAAGAAAATCTTTCACTCGTTTTCGTTTCCTTCACCTCATTGACAGCCCTAATCTTTGTTTCTTGTAAATTAAATTGTTTTTCCTAAACTACCTCTTTTTAACCCCCCTTTCAATCAAATCCTCACCTCAACGTGAATTTCAAGGAACTCCGCCCCAAAAGTCTCCACCTGTTCCTTCACCGCCGCCCGAGTATCGAACGCTCGCACTATGGCTCCCATGTTTTTCGCCTGACCCACAGCAGCCAACCCTGCCACGCCTCCGCCGATCACCAACACCTTCGCAGGGGGAACTTTCCCCGCAGCGGTGATCTGACCTACGAAATTTTACTTGTGGTGAGCTGATTAGACTTTTCGATTCCATCTAAATACAAAACTCTACACTTAAATGTAATCTTCAGTTTAATGATATTTCATCCTTGAAATCTCCTTTCGAGCAAATTCTGAATTTGGCACTACATTCCAGAAATTAAAGTTTAAGCAAACAGTGAAACAAACCTCAGCCAAAACCGACCGTACCTGTGAAAAACCTCCCAAAATGGTTCGACGCTTCCACAACAGCTCTGTACCCTGCGATGTTCGCCATGGAACTCAGAGCATCGAATACTTGGGCCCGCGAGATGCGGGGAATGCAGTCCATGGCTGTTGATCATAAAACAAGTAAAAAATGGGAAAAACAAAAGGAGACTAATCGTAAATCCATGTTCCTAACTGCCCAAATTAATACTGCGAGGTAGGTATAACTATTTGGGACAACTGTACATTACCCATTTACAGTTACCATTCTTTTTATAATTATAGTTCAAAAGCCTAGCCTGATTTCCTTCTTTTCTTATGGATATTAAAGACATCTAAAATAATGCCCATTTGAGGTAGGCTATACAATCAAAAAAAAATCAATATAGGCCACCAAACCAGGTAAAACTTATGAATGTAAACTGAAAATAAATACTAAAGTACAAATAAAAATCTACAAAAATTAGGATTAAACAAGGTATGATATGCAGCTCAGTTTTATTAAAAATCAGTTCACATTGATTTTATATCTTACCAAATGCGGTCATATGTTTCTTTGAGAGTTCTTGTAGGAGGTCTTTGTTTTGGGCGGGGTACAAGAACGAAATAAGCGTCGAGTGGTCTCTGAACAAGGAAAACTCTTCAATGGAGGGACTTCGCACCTTCAGCACGATGTCTGAAAAATGCAGGGCATGTCATAATTGTATTAGTAATTTTCCCCCTTCAATCCCATTCCCAGAGAGCGAAATGCATAATGAACCGCTTCAATCAAGTGACATACATTTCACCATCACTGCAAGAACCCTATTTAAAAATCAACCAATATCGTGTCAAACATGCTCAATCGTAGAGAACCTCGACCTCGCAATGGACCGAGGTTCAAAACTTCACTGTAATGGGATAGTTACAGTACCCTACCGAGATTTAATGGGTATGGGTCATTTTAGATTATTTCTTCGGCATTTTTGTGATACCCAGACATGTCAAATTCAGAGTACCCGATGATTTTAGCAACCGTGTATCAAAACTGCTCATCCGTAATATTCCTAAATTCTTAACCTGACAGGAAGAGCAGAACAATAATGCACTCTAGCTGTTTAAGGCTTTTAGCTGTATTAAGCCCTTAAAACACACTTCAATCAGTTATCAAAATACGTTCCTGATGCCCAAGCGTTAAAGAAATACGATCAGCAGACCCACCCATCGAAGCTGGTATTTAATCTGAACGATCAGTTTTCGAACATAAGGGGATAATGAAGATGCAAGAGTGTCTTGCATTTGATAAGTTCACGTGGCTATTCAGTGGAGAGGTCAAGCATTTTAGTCATGACTAAGCTCTTACTCTACTCGCCAAATAAAAGTAATTGAGCACCTTCCTTGCCAATAAATAGGACTTTTAAAGTAGTTGGTCAGAAACAAGATGTTTGGGAACCTACTCTCTGGAACAAGCTTTTGTCAATAATTATTATTGCTCTACCTATACAGAGTGCCGAGTGTTCAATCTAATGTGATAAATTTAGGTTCAGAAGCTGTCGTGAGTGGCATGACAATTTAAGTGCACTAATGATTCATATAAAAGGGTCCACATCCATATCTATGAACCTGAAATAACCATTGATGTAGGTGTTATTCTCGTACAAAAACGAGACATTAATTGACAGGATCATCATCATTCATCTGACGAGACACTCGTAAGGCAGTAAATGATAGGCATGTGAAAGTCTTAACAGATTTGCTACTTCAGGCAAATCCTACTAGGGTGTTATCAAAGTTTCATTGATAAATGTTCATACAAAAATTGACTTGCAGCACCCTCTGAACTGAGCTATACATATTACAAACTTCATTCACCAGTATGAACTATGAGGTCGGGTGGATACACACACGTTTGGAATGGCTGGTAATTTCGGATTAGGGACAGTATCAGTTACATATTGTGCTTCTTAAGGTTGTAATAACATACGATTAGAGTAAAAAAAGAATACACCTTTTCATTACAGTTCGAAAGATAAAAAGCTACGTAGAATATGGTAGTAGCAAGTTGTTGAGTATCTTTTATTCATCTTTCATACAACATAAGACGGCTTTGGTTTAGGTACAGAATTTGATTAGGCTACGCTGGTGAGTCAACCATCGATGGTGTAATTGTATGTATATACTGTGCGTGTTCATTCATCGATGCATTCATAGTTTAAGTGGATGACACACACAATTATATATACATATATATTGGACAGAATAATGGAAACCCTCGCATTTTCGATGCTATATTTTCTGGTATCATTAATGGCATTATGTACTTTATTAAATTAATATGCAACTGCATATAATATTGAGAACATCATCTATTTTAATATGTTCATATTGGTTTTTCATGTTCTTGTAGACTAAATAAAAATATGGGCTTGGAAAAAGTGTTACCGACTATGAAAGGGGCATGATGGTAGGAGCCCGTTTGGGCGGGTAAAGCGGGACATGGGCGCCGTCTGGTTGGCTAAGGTATGTTGACAGGGGAGGAGTGTTGGGTGGTCTGCCTCTAAACTTCATACTTTGTATACATACGTTTATGAAATAATATATAGACTCAAAAATTTTATTTGTTGGAAATTGCTATTTCTATCTTCTTGGTGATTAAAAAGCCATTAACGGATTGAAAACAATATTGGCTTCCTTGGGATATTAAAAGGAATGAATTACAAAAGTTCATTTTTGCGTGCCACCCTTCACCCTCCCTACCTACCTCCACACAGCATTTTTCCACCCATACTATTCGGCCATTAGAACACAGTACAGTGAATAGCACATTCATTCAAATGCAACTTCTAAGGAGTGAAAAATCTGATGATTAATTGAAGTGCCTCATGCAGTGTTTCACAAATGGCTGATTACCTTCAGTTAATAAATATCGTACTTTGCAGCTCACGACATTCCCTCCTACTTGACAAAGGTTGAATTAAACGAGTTGCTCCCCACTTCTGATCAACCTGATCCAATAAATCAATCATTTTTTTGTTGGCCTGAAACTTGGGAATGACCAAGGCAATGGTCTAAAACTTTCAAATTAAACATGTATGCATTATAAGAAATAGTTCGAGAAGACATAACCAACCCAGAAATAAAATACGAAGGTAGTGAAGAGGGAAAAAAGGCAGAAAGTAAAGCACACTCATCCATTCACACAGATATTCTCCCAACATGGATAATTCCACAACTGCAGTACTTCATACCACCATGCATGGTGGCCTTCCAGGTCGTCAAAAATAAACAAATTAAAGTTATGCTAAAATCTCAGTTACAGTAACCAACCAATAAAATCACTATAATTTGTTTTAATATTAAACTTTATTCAGTACTCATTTGTACAGTCTTTTACCAAAGTCAGGATACACACATGTAAAAGTGTGGTAACCAATTTTATTTCTGCTTCACTGTTATAAAATGATACACATTATTATTATTATTCAAAGTTAAGCGACATTGGGTCTGGGTAGCAGTTGGATGGGGGAGCGTCCTCCACGCCCAGATTATGTAGCGACCCGTGGTTCGGATCCCACGTAAAGCTGTAGGTCCCCCCTGTCATATGACCTTATATGTTGCGAAGGAGGTTAACCAACCACAATTAAAAAAACAAAAAAAAAACATTAATTAAAGATATATTTATACGTTTACTCTACCCTGCCAAACCAGTACATAGTAATATGTAGATCAGTGAACTTTTATTACAACCTCAACCTCCACACTGGCATATGCTTTCCGCTACATTTCTGCAAATATCTAGCATGATCTGTGTATTGCTTTATAACAACCACCAATTGTCTAAGGCTGCCGGGCTATGCAGTTCTCTTACTACATTCCCTTCCTGGATGGCTCCAAAGATGCTTAATATAATTATCTTTGAAACCAGTTTTTTCTAGCCAGCAGTTTAATACAATAATACATTCTTCAAGCAGGACACTGTCCCTTGCCATACAACACGTGAAGCCCAAATGAACATGCTGACACGACTTCACCAGAGGTCAGACCAAATTTCATTAAGCATCTTTGGGACCATTTAGGAAGGGAACTTCGCTATTGATATAAAGGGCACAGATCAATACTGGATATCTGCAGAAACCTAGTGGAGAGCATATGCTATCATTTCAAGATGATTATAACAGTCAATTGAGGTTCTACACATTACAATCACACAGCATGAACAAAATCAATGCACAATACATTCCTTTACATAATGCAGGACACAGAAGAATTCAGGCTTCCATCCATGACAATGTTTAATGGAAAATATAATACTGTACAATAAACTAGAAATTAAGTTTTAATAATTAAAAGCTCGCATTTAAGAAATTTGTAAAAATTATCAAAGAACCAACAAATATTGTAGGCAGTATGAACACAATTGATATAACTGTTAATCCAACAAAATGAGAATTAAAACTGGAAACTAATACAAAAATTAGGAATTTTACAAAATTTCTATAGGAAAAAATTCGTGAAAAAAAAAAAAAATAAAAAAAATAAAAAATAATATGGACATTTCAAAGATACTCAAGTCTATATATAGTGTATTCAGTGTGGTTTGACTAAAGAGCCATATATGCATGCATATTTATACAGTTGTGGTTATGGTAGAATCTTTAAATTTTAAGACAATTTTAGGGTTAACTTCATTATAGTGAAGTCACTAATTGTATTTTGATATCATATTAAGCTACATACCTAACAAGAACTGTGATACCTTTTCACTAAATCTGCAAATAAGTAAAACCAAAAATTATGGGATAGAAAAGAAATAAAACATTGTGGTAACTTAACTTCTGTAAAATAGTTATTGTAGAATTTGCCACTTTGGTTTCCCTTTTCAAATGTCTTTTTATTACAAGTTTTTAAATGTGTTAAAAATGCCTTTCCATAAAACAGGCCTTGGTTGCTTTCAACAGATTTATCTCTGCTAAATATGAAACAATAAATATCATTAGGATATTAGGATGGTAAACACCTTAACTGGGGCTTGCATAATGCCAAAACCATGATTTAAAACGTGCAAACCATATGTTGGACCAACATTAATGTAACTTTTGAAGTTCAAAACTGATTAGAAAGTTGCCTTAAAATAAAGTCACTCTTAAAATACAAATAAACTGCCTAGCAAGGGGTTCCAAAAAAACTTAGCCCCCCCATTTGCAGTTTACATGTTTACTTATATGAAAATAGTTTTTAGTGATTATAAAATTCTTTATTTATTTATTGCAGGTATTTAAATTACTCTAGCTGATAAAGTGATAATATAATGGCTTCTCAATTAATTGGTGATTCGGAGAGGCAACGTGTGATAGATCGCATACGAGCAATAACATTTTGGGAAGCTAGTGATGCTGGAGCCACCTTTATAACACGTTCATGGGTTGCCAAAAAGTTGCGAAGAAGTGAGGACTTCGTCAAAAGAAATTGGAATAAAACTTTGGATGAACGTGAAATGGATACAACCAAATCTGGGCGCCCAAATTTGCCTCTCTCTCAGGAAATAAAGGACATCATTGAAAGCGGTACGCATAAGCGGAAAAACAGCTGTGCTAAACTTTCTAGAGATATTGAAGTGTTGAGAGGAAAGATCGTTAGTGGCGAGATCATTCGACTGTACCGTCATAGGCAAGGTTTAAAGCCTTGGCATGAACTTCCAAAGCCAAGAAAAACTCAACTTAACATCGATGACAGAATGTGGTTTGCCCATTATCTTGAAGATTGGGATGTGGATGATTTCATGCATTTAGCTGTCTCCGATGAATTTTTTGTTTACGTAACACATCGGCCTAACTACCAAAATGATCGTGTGGGGGCCACACCACCAGATGAAATCGATGACAATGAACATTATCGCGAATTATTAAAAAGTCCAGACTGTGTTGGTGTGTTTGTTTTGTTTACTACAAAGAAGCTCATGTGGGTGCTGAAGCCAAATGGTCAGAGTTGGAATGGACAGTATTTGTGATATTATTCTATCCCAGCATGTCATTCCTTTTCTAAGAAACCCAAACAATGTTATGGATGTCGATCAGGTCACACTTCTGCACGATAAGGCCCCCCTGCTTTAAGGCATTAGCCACTCAACAGTTGTTGCGGAACCATGAGATCGATTTCTTTGGAAATGAAGAATGGCCAGGAAATTCTACTGACCTGAATGTCTGTGAACACATTGGATCAGTTATAAAGGACAAAGTTAAATATGTCTCGTTTCAAGAACCTGCAGCAAATCGATTTTCGAAGGATACAATGACGCAACACATTGAAACTGTTTTAGCAAATTTGCGTAACGATCAAGATCTATTCACGTCACTTTTGGCAAGCTACTCAAAGCAAATTCAGGCTGTCTTGGAAGCCAATGGCGGGAACACCAAGTTTTAATTGTTTCTCATTAAATGCAGGACTAAATTCTCTATTGTAAGGTATGTTTAGTTTTACTGTACCTCTAATGGTTTAGGCCAGGGATTCCCAAAGTGGTCTGTAGGAAGCTTCCAGGGGGTCTCTAAGCTTTTGGAAAAATAGTAACTAACTATATTAAAATAAATTTCCATTAATTTTTTTTTCTTATACCAAAATTTATAATTTTTTTTGTGGGGGGTCTATGTCCGTACGGAATTAATATTTAGGGGTCCTTGGTGGTAAAAGTTTGGGAACCCCTGGTTTAGGCCATGGCCGGGGGGTGGGGGGGTATTGGAGCCCCATACACATACTCTATATCACTAATTCCCAAAAGTGTGTGCCATTAAATCAGTGGTGTGCAAAAAAAATATATATATATATATAATGTACATCTTTCAAAGCCTGCAGTTAAAACTGAACCACTGAAGCTAACCTTATGATAATGCCTGCACTACAGTTTGCTACTTCAAAAAAGCAAATGATCGAGGACATGCAGATTATGATAAATTTTATTTGTGACTAAAAACCTTCACCAAAACTGAAGTTCACAAATGCAAACGTGCTTAAAAATGACCAAGAACTTCAAACTACTTAAATTTAATATTAGAAAATTAGAGGCAAAAGAAGGAGTCATAAACTGATGGAGTTTGGTGATATACAGGGTGTTTGAAAACTTTCTGTACAAATTGTAATTGGGGATAGGCAACACCAAGACAAACCCTTTTCGTCTATAAGTGTATGTCCGCTGACGTCACCATTCGGCGCGAGAGGGCGCCGCTGCAATTGGCTAAAAGGTGAAGTGGGCTAGACTCGCGCTTGCCGCGGGCATTCTTAAATCGGACGTAGTACGCGTAACATGTTTATTTAAAGGTGCTGAAAGTTGCGACTGGTAGCATCAATGCATGCCCGACAGCGTCGAAGCATTGACCGACGTACACGTCGAAAGATTCCCGGCATTTCGGGAACAGTTCCAGCGGCGACAGCGATTCTTGCTACGAGGTCTTCTTCTGAGTAAATGGGAGTCTTGTACACGAGGTTCTTCATGTGTCCCCACAGGAAGAAATCGAGGCATGTTAAATCGGGCGATCTCGGTGGCCAGGCTACGGGCCCACCCCGGCCTATCCATCGGTCCCCAAAAGTGGCATTCAGATAATCCCGCACATCGTTGCTGGAGTGTGCTGGGGCCCTGTCATGTTGAAACCACATTTGTCTACGAATAGCCACAGGAACATCTTCCAGCAATTCCGGCAACGTTTCTTCAAGAAATATCCGATAAACCCGCCCGTCGAGTCGGGCAGGCAGCAGGTACGGCCCAATCAACTTGCCATGGACGATACCCGCCCAAACATTGACGGCGAACCATTCTTGATGAGCATGCACCCTTGTAGCATGTGGATTTGCGTGCGCCCACACGTGAGAATTGTGCATGTTAAACACACCCTCACGTGTGAAACAGGCCTCATCTGAGAACAGCACATAAGCCGGAAAATTAGGCTGCACCACTGTCTGCTGCAGAAACCAGCGTGCGAATTCCACACGAAGAGGGTAATCCCGAGACTCTGACGATGAAATGGATGTAACTGCTGCTCGTGCAACACACTCCAGACCAGGTCGTGGTTCACACCGAGGATACGTGCAACACCTCGCGTGCTTGCGCTTGGATTGTCTCAAATCGCCGTAGGATTTCTTCTTCCATGTCAGGAGTGCGCACGTTTCTCTCCCGACCAGTGTCATGCATGTTTGCATGGAATGTTCCAGTTTCTCGCAGTCGCCGATGCAAATGCGCAAACGTTTGGTGGTTTGGCACACGTCTGTTTGGGAAGCGCTGTCGGTACAACCTCACAGCAGCTCTTCCGTTTCCATTGGCAGCCCCATACACCATATGCATGTCAGCCATCTCAGCAGTCGTGAAGCGCTCCATGTTACGCGTACTACGCGAGTCTAGCCCACTTCACCTTTTAGCCAATTGCAGCGGCGCCCTCTCGCGCTGAATGGTGACGTCAGCGGACATACACTTATAGACGAAAAGGGTTTGTCTTGGTGTTGCCTATCCCCCATTACAATTTGTACAGAAAGTTTTCAAACACCCTGTATATTCATTGGTCAAAAGGGTTTACAACTTTAATTATAATTATGTCACTTAATCTTCGGCACATTAAACAAAAATAAACTCCAGTGTATTTAAAGCACCCGAGCCTGAAATAAATACATACAGCTTTTAATCATTACAATCTGAGCCACCTTAAAACTCACCTGACTGAAAGGCAGCTTTCTTGTCCACAATCTTTGCTCCAGATTCTTCATACGCTCCATTGAGGAACTTTGCTTCACTTCCCGCACCATCCTCAATACACACATTGAAACCCTTCTTCGTCAGAGTGGCAACAGCCGAAGGAGCCAATGCAACTCTTAAGAAAAAAAAGAAATTTAGATTCTCACGTGTTCAGGAGATGAAAAGTAAGCCTCTTCCTTTATGTTACAAGGAGTTACAAGGAATTACAAGGAAAAGAAGTACCTCAAAAGGCCTTGCGGCCCATACCGAGGAGGTACCAATGGCAACGGGTGCCACGGAAAATTTTCTACACACTCAAATAGTGTGCAAGATTTGGTCTAACCTTTTCTTGAACTGATCCAGCAAGGAACTGTTCCTGTTATTAAAAGTTTATTTTTATGTGGAGCATATCCAAATTTTGCTATGGCTAGACCTGAGAAATGATAGTGTTAACTTATTTACAGATCCAAGAAGTTGCTCACCAAAGTAGGGGAGGTTGGGTAGAAACCCATTGGGGGAGCTAAACAATCTTAAAATTGGAGCATGGTAATTAAGCCAGTTCAGTTCTAAAATTTTTCCTGGAGACAAAGGTGAACTTATTCAAATGAAAAAAAAAAAAAAAAATGAAAAACCTTAAGTGATTAGCATCTTCCAGGGAAAAAAAAAAAAAAAAAAAAAAAAAATGAATTATAGGAGGTTCCCCATTCTTTAAAAGTGTACAATAGGCCCAGCAACAGGTATATGTTGGTACTGTAGCAGGCACCATAAAGATTTTTAAAATTTGATTATGATATTGAACCTCCGCACAGATTGTATATATACTAGGTGGCCCAAGATTAAATAGCTCCATTATTTCTTTTAAGAAAACTCACTTAAAAAAATCACTTGGCTACATTATATATATATACACACACACACATATATATATATATATAGAGAGAGAGAGAGAGAGAGAGAGAGAGAGAGAGAGGAGAGTGTTACAAGGAGTTACAAGGAAAAGAAGTACCTCAAAAGGCCTTGCGGCCCATACCGAGGAGGTACCAATGGCAACGGGTGCCACGGAAAATTTTCTACACACTCAAAGAGTGTGCAAAATTTGGTCTAACCTTTTCTTGAACTGATCCACAGAGGAACTGTTCACAACTTCCGAAGGTAACCTGTTCCATGTGTCACAGATCTTATACGTAAAGTAATTCCCACACACACTAGTCCTAAACCGTTTCAAATCCAACTTCCAACCATTGTTGCGAGTTGGGTTATCATTTAAACTAAACATACTTCTAAAATCGACATCGTTGAACCCTCGTAAGAGCTTGAAAACCTCGATCAGTTGACCACGCAGCCTCCGAGTTTCAAGCGAAAACAAGTTCAGGGCGCCTAACCGAAGGGATTAACTTTGTGGCCCTCGCCTGCACTCGCTCCAGCCTCTCAATATCTTTCCTGAGGGTGGGCGACCAGAACTGCACAGCATACTCCAGGTACGGCCGAACAAGGGAATTGTACAGTGAGAGTACAATCTCCTTGTTCCGAAACTGAAATTGCCTCCTGATATAACCCAATAGTTTCTGGGCTCTTTTCCATCTCTACACACTGTTTCGTAAACTTAAGGTCGCTGCTAATTAGCACACCCAAGTCCTTTTCTAAATCAGTCACCTCGATATTACTGCCCAACATCGAGTAGTCCAACTTGGGATTGGCGTAGCCAATGAGCATCACTTTGCATTTACCCAAGTTAAATGGCATTTGCCATTTTTCGGACCACTCTCCTATCCTACCTAGGTCCGCACGCAGTTCCTCGATCGCTTCGGGCGTCCCAACATTGGCCCCAAGCTTGGTGTCATCAGCGAATTTGGCGATCCGACTGACGATGCCACCGTCGATATCATTTATGTAAATGGTAAACAACAGTGGCCCCAAAACGGAACCCTGAGGAACCCCACTAGTGACCGAGGCCCAACCCGAACTAGCCCCTTTAATTACCACCCTCTACCGCCTATTCCTCAGCCAGTTTTCAATCCACCTACCTATTTCCCCACCGATACCCAGCGCGCGCACTGGAGAGAGAGAGAGAGAGAGAGAGAGAGAGAGAGAGAGAGAGAGAGAGAGAAAGAGAGTTACAGGAAAAGAAGTACCTCAAAAGGCCTTGCGGCCCATACCGAGGAGGTACCAATGGCAACGGGTGCCAGGGAAAATTTTCTACATACTCAAATAGTGTGCAAGATTTGGTCTAACCTTTTCTTGAACTAATCCACCGAGGAACTGTTCCTGTTATTAAAAGTTTATTTTTCTTTCAACTATCCTAGCAGTAGTAGAAAACTGGATAGAAAAGTAGAAGGCTCTCTCCCCACCCCCTCCGCTCCCTCCCTGCCAGATGCAGGTATGGAAAAAGGTTGAAGAAAATACCTTGACCCTGGAAAGTAGCCAAGGAAATTTTACAGGAAAGTGGAGAATATATAAATAGCTCTATATTTACCTTGCTCACAGAGACACCGTGCAAGCGAACTCCTGCAGAGTTTTCTTATGTTTTAATCTTAAACTATCAATGTGTTAAAGTAATTCCCACATATACTAGTCCTAAATCGTTTCAAATCCAACTTCTAACCATTGTTGCGAGTTGGGTTATCATTTGAACTAAACATGCTTCTAAAATCGACATCTTTGAACCCGCGTCACGTAAGCGTCGATTGTAGCCCATATGCCTAACGAAAGGGATTAACTTTGTGGCATTTTTCGCCAGTTTCCAATCCACCTACCTACTTCCCCACCAATTCCCAGCTCTCGCACTTCGGCCTTTAGCCGGCGGTGAGGTACCTTATCAAAGGCCTTCTAATCAATCACCCTACTCTTATCATACTCACTCAACATGACGTAGAAAAACTCGAGCATGATGGTGAGACACGACCTATGCCGTCTAAACCCATGTTGGAGTCCCCAAGTAGCTTGTAAGAATCCAAATGGTCAACAATCCTACTCGCTATTATCCCCTCTAAATATTTACCTACAACTGAAGTTAAATGGTGTTATTTATAGAGGTTCCAAGCCTCTCTTCCCACGCATGAGATAGCAGTAGCGTCCTAATCGTAACAGTAGAGAAAAAGACAATACTAAAAGTTTCTTTTTTTCTGCAGAGGAGAATATCCCTAACCTAAGCTAAAAGGACAGAGTGGGATGGGAAGGGGTCCTAGTAACCCACGGGACAGGTTTGTACAACAGACTTCACCCACCCTCCCGAAAGAGAGAGAACCTAAAGGAATTGGCAGCCAATTTCTCTAGAATCCCACGACTCGGGACCGGAGGCTGTCACACCCCAAGTATAAGTTTACTACACCCAGAAGGAACGTGCATACCTTTATACCCCCTGCGGAGAGAGAGAGAGAGAGAGAGAGAGAGAGAGAGAGAGAGAGAGAGAGAGAGAGAGAGAGATAGAGAGAGAGAGAGAGAGAGAGAGAGAGAGAGAGGAGAGGAGAGAGAGAGAGAGTTACAAGGAGTTACAAGGAAAAGAAGTACCTCAAAAGGCCTTGCGGCCCATACCGAGGAGGTACCAATGGCAACGGGTGCCAGGGAAAATTTTGTCTTTCAACTATCCTAGCAGTAGTAGAAAACTGGATAGAAAAGTAGAAGGCTCTCTCCCCACCCTCCGCTCCCTCCCTGCCAGAGGCAGGTACGGAAAAAGGTTGAAGAAAATACCTTGACCCTGGAAAAGTAGCCAAGGAAATTTTACAGGAAAGTGGAGAATATATAAATAGCTCTATATTTACCTTGCTCACAGAGACACCGTGCAAGCGAACTCCTGCAGAGTTTTCTTATGTTTTAATCTTAAACTATCAACGTGTTAAAGTAATTCCCACATATACTAGTCCTAAATCGTTTCAAATCCAACTTCTAACCATTGTTGCGAGTTGGGTTATCATTTGAACTAAACATGCTTCTAAAATCGACATCTTTGAACCCGCGTCACGTAAGCGTCGATTGTAGCCCATATGCCTAACGAAAGGGATTAACTTTGTGGCATTTTTCGCCAGTTTCCAATCCACCTACCTACTTCCCCACCAATACCCAGCGCGCGCACTTCGGCCATTAGCCGGCGGTGAGGTACCTTATCAAAGGCCTTCTAATCAATCGCCCTACTCTTATCATACTCACTCAACATGACGTAGAAAAACTCGAGCATGATGGTGAGACACGACCTATGCCGTCTAAACCCATGTTGGAGTCCCCAAGTAGCTTGTAGGAATCCAAATGGTCAACAATCCTACTCGCTATTATCCCTCTAAATATTTACCTACAACTGAAGTTAAATGGTGTTATTTATAGAGGTTCCAAGCCTCTCTTCCCACGCATGAGATAGCAGTAGCGTCCTAATCGTAACAGTAGAGAAAAAGACAATACTAAAAGTTTTTTTTTTGCAGTCAGAGGAGAACATCCCTAACCTAAGCTAAAAGGACAGAGTGGGATGGGAAGGGGTCCTAGTAACCCACGGGACAGGTTTGTACAACAGACTTCACCCGCCCTCCCGAAAGAGAGAGAACCTAAAGGAATTGGCAGCCAATTTCTCTAGAATCCCACGACTCGGGACCGGAGGGCTGTCACACCCCAAGTATAAAGTTTACACACCAGAAGGAACGTGCATAACCTTTATACCCCCTGCGGAGAGAGAGAGAGAGAGAGAGAGAGAGAGAGAGAGAGAGAGAGAGAGAGAGAGAGAGAGAGAGAGAGAGAGAGAGAGAGAGAGAGGAGAGAGAGAGAGAGAGAGAGAGAGAGAGAGAGAGAGAGAGAGAGAGAGAGAGAGAGAGAGAGAGAGAGAGAGAGAGAGAGAGAGAGAGAGAGAGAGAGAGAGAGAGAGAGAGAGAGAGAGAGAGAGAGAGAGAGAGAGAGAGAGAGAGAGAGAGAGAGAGAGAGAGAGAGAGAGAGAGAGAGAGAGAGAGAGAGAGAGAGAGAGAGAGAGAGAGAGAGAGAGAGAGAAGAGAGAGAGAGAGAGAGAGAGTTACAAGGAAAAGAAGTACCTCAAAAGGCCTTGCGGCCCATACCGAGGAGGTACCAATGGCAACGGGTGCCAGGGAAAATTTTGTCTTTCAAACTATGCTAGCAGTAGTAGAAAACTGGATAGAAAAGTAGAAGGCTCTCTCCCCACCCTCCGCTCCCTCCCTGCCAGAGGCAGGTACGGAAAAAGGTTGAAGAAAATACCTTGACCCTGGAAAAGTAGCCAAGGAAATTTTACAGGAAAGTGGAGAATATATAAATAGCTCTATATTTAGCTTGCTCACAGAGACACCGAGCAAGCGAACTCCTGCAGAGTTTTCTGAGGTTTTAATCTTAAACTATGAGTGTGTTCTGTACTTTGTCTAGCCTATTTTTAAACAGATTTACACTTTGACTGGAAACATCCTCTGAGGGAAGTTGGTTCCAGATATCAACTATTTTACAGGAAAAGAAATTTCCGCAGACTGAGGTCCTAAATGTCTTTACACACTCAAATAGTGTGCAAGATTTCGTCTAACCTTTTCTTGAACTGATCCACAGAGGAACTGTTCACAACTTCCGAAGGTAACCTGTTCCATGTGTCACAGATCTTATACGTAACGTAATTCCCACACACACTAGTCCTAAACCGTTTCAAATCCAACTTCCAACCATTGTTGCGAGTTGGGTTATCATTTAAACTAAACATACTTCTAAAATCGACATCGTTGAACCCTCGTAAGAGCTTGAAAACCTCGATCAGTTGACCGCGCAGCCTCCGAGTTTCAAGCGAAAACAAGTTCAGGGCGCGTAACCGTCGATTGTAGCCCATATGCCTAACGGAAGGGATCAACTTTGTGGCCCTCGCCTGCACTCGCTCCAGCCTCTCAATATCTTTCCTGAGGGTGGGCGACCAGAACTGCACAGCATACTCCAGGTACGGCCGAACAAGGGAATTGTACAGTGAGAGCACAATCTCCTTGTTCCGAAACTGAAATTGCCTCCTGATATAACCCAATAGTTTCTGGGCTTTCTTTTCCATCTCTACACACTGTTTCGTAAACTTAAGGTCGCTGCTAATTAGCACACCCAAGTCCTTTTCTAAATCAGTCACCTCGATATTACTGCCCAACATCGAGTAGTCCGACTTGGGATTGGCGTAGCCAATGTGCATCACTTTGCATTTACCCAAGTTAAACGGCATTTGCCATTTTTCGGACCACTCTCCTATCCTACCTAGGTCCGCACGCAGTTCCTCGATCGCTTCGGGCGTCCCAACATTGGCCCCAAGCTTGGTGTCATCAGCGAATTTGGCGATCCGACTGACGATGCCACCGTCGATATCATTTATGTAAATGGTAAACAACAGTGGCCCCAAAACGGAACCCTGAGGAACCCCACTAGTGACCGAGGCCCAACCCGAACTAGCCCCTTTAATTACCACCCTCTGCCGCCTATTCCTTAGCCAGTTTTCAATCCACCTACCTATTTCCCCACCGATACCCAGCGCGCGCACTTTCGCCATTAGCCGGCGGTGAGGTACCTTATCAAAGGCTTTCTGAAAGTCGAGATAAAGTATATCAATCGCCCTACTCTTATCGTACTCACTCAACATGACGTGGAAAAACTCGAGCAAGTTGGTGAGACACGACCTATGCCGTCTAAACCCATGTTGGGAGTCCCCAAGCAGCTTGTAGGAATCCAAATGGTCAACGATTCTATCAGCTATTATCCTTTCTAATAATTTACCTACAACTGAAGTGAGACTAATAGGACGATAGTTCCCTGGACTTTCGTGATCCCCTTTCTTAAAGATAGGGGTCACGTTGGCCTCCTCCAGTCACCAGGCACCTGGCCCATCTCCAACGATTTGTTGAAGACTGTAGCCAGGTGGGGAGCCACCTGGTCGCGCACTTCTCGCAAAACACTGGGGAGAAACTGGTCTGGCCCAGGAGCCTTAAACGCGCTCAGTTTGTCTATTCTATGAGCAACGACTGTCGCGGTACATCTAACACTATCCAGGTCAGCACCTTCGTGCCTCACAGCTGGCTCGGGGATGACGCGGGTATCCTCCCTGGTGAACACTCCCGCAAAGTACTCATTAAGCACCTTAGCGATGTCCGCGTCGGAGGTCCGCAGAACGCCGCTTCCGTCCTTTAAAGGACCTATCATGCTTCTAATGGCTTTCTACTATTAACATAACTGAAGAACTCCTTAGGGTTCCTCTTGCAGAGGCTTGCCACCCGTAGTTCTTCGTTACGTTTCGCTAGCCTAACCTTCGCCTTCACTTCCCTACACAGGCGGACATACGCTTCAGTGTTCTCGTGGGAACGATTGGCCTTCGCCCTCCTATACACTACTTTCCTATTTCGGATAGCCGAAGCGATGCCACGATTGAACCACTTAGGCTGCGTTGAAGCAGGGGTGACCGTTTTGAGGGTATGGCAGCAGACTGCAGCACCATAAACTCATCCCGGAATGCACTCCACACTCCCTCAACATCGCCGCCAACCTCTAACCCCATCTCTGCTACGCTATCCCTGAGGCTAACAAAGTTCGCCCGCCGGAGATCGAGCTTACTGCCTCTCGAGTTACTACGCTTCACCCGAGGGACGCACACACGGAACCTAATAATACCGTGATCACTCCCGCCCAACGATTCGTCAACGGTGAGGCCAGTGACGAGGTTGTCTTCGGTCGTGAATACTAAGTCTAGAACGCTTTCGCCTCGTGTAGGCTCGTTGACCCACTGAGTGAGGAAGTTCTCATCAGCAAAGTCAACTAGCCTCCTCCCTTCAGCATCGGCAGTCCTGTTTTCCCACTTTATGCCGCGACAGTTGAAGTCTCCTAAAACTACACACACACCCTATCCCCTAGCAGGCTACTGAGTTCGGTGTACAGGGCTGTATCCTCCTCGAGGAGGAGATGCGGAGGTCTGTACACCAAGATTAACCTATAGTTCGTCCCTCCCACGTTCAGATCGACGCCAAGCAGCTCCCGTTCCGACCGGAACTGGCAGTCAACCGGACTCAACGTGTCTCTGACGTATATTAGTACCCCACCCCCCTCCCCACGGGTGCGGTCTTTGCGAAACATTCTATACCCGGGAATTTCGAACTCCCCAACGTAGTCCCTACGATCAGTATGAATCCAGGACTCGGTGATAGCAATGATATCCTGGTATTCTGATGCTAAGAGCGCCCGTAGCTCGCAAAACTTGTTCCTAATTGACCTAGCATTAAAAAGCATTGCACGGAGGGAGCCTTCCCTATTCTGACCGCCCCCTAGCACGACCCGTTTCCCGAACAGCCAGGGCTGTCTGGAGTTGAAGAGCCCCTCACTAACGAGGGGGCAACTTCCGCAGGAAGACCATAAACCCCACCCTAAAACAGAAAAGGTTTGTAGCTACCATATTATTAGACAAAACATAACTAATCACCACATAAATGAAAAGTTGAAACAATAAAATAAGGTTAATTTAACCCTTTCATGCCTGAATTATGTTAAAGATTAAAACAATTTTGTAACTTATGTTATTCTCCATGAGAGTTGGAATCTGAAAATTGTGTGGCTGCATTTATGATGCCAGGCATGAAAGGGTTGAAGTGTTTGTACAGTTACTAAACTTTTGTTACAAATTTAAACAGTAATCATACCTCCTTTCATTTTTAAATATTTCTTTGGGGACACCAATTATCAAATTGTTGTATGGAATTCCTGGAATTGGCTCTGCTGGTTTGACTGCATCACATAACCTTCGATGAGTCCTTAAACCTCTGATATAACATTGCACTAAATTGTGATGGTTAAATTTTGGTGAGCAAGGTTGTTGTTTTACATTCCTTAATGCAGTACAGGAGATTCGTAGTAATGGTGCCATAGCTGACCTGATTTACAAAAAATAGTCATGTTGAACAAATGCGTTTTGTTAAATATCCTGCCTGTATTCAATAGCCCTAAAATGAAATGAAACTTAAAAAGTAAGTAGGCCTAGACAATGTTACAGCAGTACCCTCATAACTACTAATAATTACTTAAGCAATAAAACAATAATATTCCAGACATCTAACTCTTCCAGTATTATCAGATGTCCAGCCAAGCCTAAAAATATCATCCAGTAGTCTGTCCAGATTTATATTTATAATTACAATAAGCTACATAATGCCTATGACATTTCTGGTTTCAGTATGGTAAACTTCAGGAGCATATCAATTTCAAAGTACAGTACAGGCAGTCCTCATTATATAGAAGGGTTATGTTCCTGAAAAATTCTGTAAACCAAATTTCTATATAACAGACCCTATTTTCCCATTAAATCCCATTACATAATGGGAGATGCATTCCTACAGAAGATTTTTCCAACCCATAACTGCATAATAAACAATTTTTTACCTTTTTAAACATTAAATAGAAAACATTATTTTAATATATTTTTATAAATGATATTGTAGGTACTGGAGGAAATACACTGCATAAATAGTTGTATTCACCTCCCAAAACTGCTGATTGGTGATTGGTGGTAGTGTTGTGAGTCATGGAAAGGAAGTCAGAAGGTGGTTGAAGGGGTAGCACCTTCCTCTTCCACATCATCAGATGCTTCCTCTTGAAGCTGGAGGAGCAATAGAGGGTTGTCAGCTTCACTGTCTAACCCATCATTTTGGCGCATGGTTGCCATGGGTGGAGGTGGTGATGTTTGTGGGTGAAAAAATAATATCTAATCTAAGTAATCTTGCATATTTTTTTTTTTTTTTTGCTTGTAGCGCATTTAAAATAGTCTCATTGCTCAGCAGTGAAATTTCATTTTTAACTTTTCCAAAAAAAAAAACTTCCATAACTGCAGAATTTTTGTCCATATAACAGACCTCAGTACTAAAATAAAATTTCTGCAAGTGTGAAATTCTGTATAAAGGGGTTCCGTAAAATGAGGACTACCTGCACTTCAAAACCCAGAGTTCTTTCCTCAGTAAAACTCTGATCAGTTTTTATATTTCACAAACTAACCAAACACAGTAACATACAGTCAAGGGCTTATACCTTTTGTGTCACAGTCATCTTGGCATACCAGGGTTTTTACTGAAGGAGGTGGAGCAGCACTGTACTTAGTTGTGATAACCAGAGTTGCCAACATGGATATATGGAAAACCAGGAAATCAAGGATGATTCAAGGTTTTACCAAAAACTACCAATATATTATAGTACAGAATAATGTACACAAGGAAACATTATATAAACATTAATAATTATAACTTTCTCTTATCTTCTAAATTTGAAATAATTACCACTCACAATTTAATTAAACTTAACATTCAACAGTGATATTTCTTAGTTATATACAACTTGCTTTAATTAAAAAACTGAAAACTCCTCAAATAAGAACTGTGTCAGAATGACACCACTGTCCTTTCCTACATTTGTGACCTTTACCTTTGGTGCAAGAACCTGATTCTTGTTCATAATGCATCTTGTGATAAGATATATATGGGGAGTTCCAGGACAACTGGACCAAAAAATTTAAAAAATAACACCAAATTTTAGATTTGGCTGAAAATTGGTACAGTACATGGGGTAGTTTTGACCCAAAAACATGATTATCCAAATATTAATGCCATCTGACCCATAGGTCAAAAGTTTTATGGTTAAGGGTATTTTCATCCACCATATCTCTGCTCCTATTGATCATAACCCTGTAAAAGAACAGACTTCTGAGATATTTGCTGACAAAAAAAAATCATTGAGTGAAAAATGTTGGCCTCATTTTTCCATCAGTATCAGTTGAGAAAAAAAAACAGACCTGCTCAGGGTTGCCAGATTGGCCATTTTGGGAAATCTGGCCATATTTTGGCCATTTCTGAAAAAGGTGCTGACCCACGGTCAGTCATATCACAATGAGTAAAGTTCATTATGACCCACTGGTTTGGCTCCACTGTAGATGAACGCTAGGTTTGTATGAAAATAGAATGCATTATACAAGGTGGCCCAATATACGATAATTAACGTATAAGCACAACAATTTATTATTTTATACGATAAAGAATAACGTCCATACCCTATAATAATTTTATGCCATAGTAGAAAGGATATTTTCTCTTGTCACAGCCATTAAGACCAAGCCTCGCAACAGGGCACAAACAAGACTACTTGAGTCAATGGTAAGAATTCGGTCATATCTTTTAGATAAAATATGCTGCAAAGACTTCAAATCTACGGATAAGATGCTAAGGCTTCATAACAGCAAAGTTTTATACAGTTCAGCTGCAAAATCTGTAAATAACAGAGGAATATGAGGATGAGACTGGCTTTCTTGAAGAGCTTCTTTAATTTCTTACACTTGGCAGAATTTGTTGGATCTGGGGCTTTAAAAATGATTAATCTTCTAATGTATTATTTAGCATTACAATCATCATTTATTGTGTCAAGGTGAATCTATTTCATGATATTAAATGTTTCTTATAATTACACCATCATAAAATTGTGCAGAAATTCAAGTACAATAAAAGCTGAATACGTTTTTTTGTTAGAAACATTTGGCCATTTTTGGCCATTTTTTTTATGCCTATTTGGCAATTTTTGTTAGAATAAATCTGGCAACCCTGGACCTGCTTGTTAGTGGAAACTTGGTTTGAAAAAACACAATCCAAATTTTATGGGTACAATTCATAATTATTCTATTTATAAATGTGTCATTCCATCGTAACAGTTGTACCGTTTGAACACAGGTTTTTACATTCCTAGTGCAATAACTCTCAGATTACTTGCAATAAACTAATAATTTGTTAATGGTGCATAAGTAATAGTCTAAGGATTAATTTACCGCAAAAAGATTTTAATTTACTGTACTACGTTTGAAGTTACAATAGCCAAAAGTGGAGGTAACGGTCGTACCTGTGATGCCACCTTACGCACACTTCATGTATTTCTATTCTCAAACTCTGTGATTTGTGAAGGCCTCAGACTTTAATATTTACAGCAAACATACTCAAGGGAATAGCGTTTCTGATGGTGTTGTTAGCAATGAAGTATGTACTTTAGGTTTTTAGTTATTAGCAATCAGGTGGTGTAACAGTCATTCCCAATATTTCCGTAATGGTCGTAGCCCTCTGAATTTTCTGTAAAAATATGCAAATAAAGCAATCAAATTGTGATGTGACTGACTTGTATCAGTAAGATTCCTTGATATACTGTATGTATATTCTTATAATTTAAATGTTTTGTAATATGAATGCACTTTGGGCCAGTTTATCACTTTTTATCGTTACTCAAATTCACCAAAAATTTTGCATTTTCTATCATCACTAATTTAAGCAAATGTAAATTACAGACTATAAAACTAGTTTGAGTTATCAGACTGTTCCACTTGGGAACTCAACTTCAGGGAATGAATGCATCCCACAATTGGAAATGTTTGGTTGTGGAAGCTGTTTTTCAATGTCTTCATAATCCACAACATGCATGTCTAACTCTCTTTACTTGCATGTCTGTAGTTTGCATGGTATGACTGAGTTAAGAATGTGTTTGCGTTGTTTGTAAGCATTCTTATTTTACTTCTTTTCATCTTTCACCCCTCCCTCTCCTGTTCTCTTCGACTATTTTTCTGACTTGTATGTACCCTGTACGTAATGGATCACACAAGTGTAAATGGCGATGGCCTCATTTGATGTAGAGACCCAATGTGCTGCCATGACCTCATCCTGGTGCTTGACACTGTAGTTCTCTGCGAAGTCAACTTGAATGATGATGGTCTTCAGTTAAGTGAGCAGGGTTTCCTTATGGTTTGAAAAGGCCTTGGACTGCAACCTTATATACTGGTCAAAAAAAAAAAACGCAATTTTTGAGATTTATTAATAAACATGACTACTCAGTATAGAGTAAATGATTCTTTAACATAACAAACAGTCAATAACACGTATGGCCACCCCTAGCCACAATGCAGGCTTGGAGTCTGGCCCTCATCGACCTCAACAGTCTCTGCAGGAAAGCAACAGGGATGGCCCTCCACTCTTCAATAATTGCATTGGTCAGTTCCCTGATGTTCTGCGGCTGATGCTGACGTCTGCGAACTCGCCGTTCAAGTTCATCCCATGCGTGCTCTATCGGTGACATGTCTGGGCTGAAGGCTGGCCATGGTAAGGTCTGCACCTGTTGTCCCTGCAGGTACGCCTGCACTATCCTGGCTGCATGAGGTCTGGCATTGTCCTGTTGCAGGAGCACCAATTCTGGATGTTGCCTCATGAATGGAAGAACATGTGGGTGAAGAATCTCATCCCTGTAGCACTGGTCAGTCAGAGCTGATAGGCCCATTGCAGGCGTCGTTGCCTTCTTGCATCAGTGAGAAAAGGACCTCTGTAAGGCCTGCGGGATCGGAGTCCTGCATTACGGAGTTGGTTTCTGACGGTCTGGTCACTAATTCTGTTGTTGTGGATACCAGGTGTCTCTCTGGCTGTCTGACAAGCATTCCGCTGCTGATGACGCAGGTGCTGCAGTACAATGTGGCGATCCTGGTGTTAGGTTGTCACACAAGGTCGCCCACGTCTTGGCAGGTCCTGAACACTTCCTGTGGCATTGTACCGTCTAACAAGCCTAGAGATTGTGCTGGGATGCACATGCATTCATTGTGCAACTTGGACAGCAGACATGCCTGCATCCAACATGCCCAAGGCACGACCTCTGTTGACTTCTGAGAGTCATGGCATGCCTCAATCGCGGGAAAGAGTTTGGTTTTTTCAATGGGCAGTGTGTATTCTGTGAAGTCAAAGAAAAAATGCATGCCTTCATAAAGAATACATTCAATTTAATCTCTGTTTATTGTTTGTAACAAAATGGCGTCTTAGCCGGGATTAGTCAGGTTTAAAAACATGCGCTAAGTGGCTTTAAAAGATTTGAACAAACATTTAACCATAATCTTGAAACTGTGATAATACCACTAACAACTTAAATTTATACCATATGCAAGCTAATTGCGTTTCTTTTTTTGACCAGTATATTATAGGTGTGTAACGTAGGTACCCATTTTTTGGTAAATTTCTGATGCAAGTTCCGAGGGGGTTGGGAATTCTTCTGTCTTGAGGTGACCACCATCCCATTGACATACAAGAATGTCTGTGCAGTCATCATCCATTAAAGCTTCAATCTCATCAGAACACTCCTTGGCCAAAATGCATTTATCACACTTTCTTTGCATACATGACACATTATTAGTCACACACTAGATGGTTGATTAGGTCAAAGGTGGATTTGATATCTTTCCACCTGGGTGCCTTGAGGAGAAAATTCATATTTTCACAGTACGGACAGTAGCACACATTCTGTGACTTGTAGCTTACAAGTTCCACTTCTACAGGCCAAAGTTCTGCAAATCTTGAAAGCCTTATCTCCATGCCAGCATGCTTTGACTCTCCTTTAAACAGCTGGTACACCCCCCTCAATGTATAGCAGAGGACCCTTCTGGCAACATGCTCTTTCTTCCCAGACTCCTTTGATCATACTGACTGTTTCTTTCCTGGCAGGGCTCGTGAAATGTGATCCTTTTTATAATAGGAGGCCACAGCTTCCTTCACCTCCTTGGTCAATGCTGTTGACAGCTTTGGTTTCTTGGTTGGAGGAACTGCAAGATTCAGGCCAACCTTTTGGATAATGTTGGCAATGACAACTTGCCTTTTCCTTGGGCTGAAAGGCAAGGCACGGGCTGTTTTCATCACAGCTTTGCCCAAGGCTTGCCAAGACTTTTAGACAGGTCATTCTTCTCCCTGTTTGCTCCTCCTTGTCCTGTAACATTGTTTCCTTACTGCAGCTTTAGCATTAGCTCTCTTCCTTTGCTGCACTGTCAGACCTTGTCTATACTTCCTACACTTTTCTGCATTTTTCGCTTTCCAGGTTTCAGGATATGCTGCCTTCTTACATTGGCGATAAAGTCACATTTTTTCTGCTGCAGTCTTTGGTGGCATTTTGCCAGCTGTTAAATGTATGTATACACACCTAGAGTATTTTATTTTTTCAAAAAGACCTAGAGAGAGAAATAAAGAAAGTTATTAATAAACAACTAAAATAAAAGCTACATGAGGTATAATGAAACAAGTAAAACATGCATAATGGTCGTGACTCTGTACCAGGTACAACTGTTACTCGAGAGTTGGGAATGACTGTGACGCTGTTTGTGGACAAACCTGAGATGTTGACAACAAAACTAAATCATGGCAGTAAAAGTACATAAAAACTGAGAAAAAACAAAGGTGGAGCATGATCAAATGTAAGCTGTTTTTACTAGATCAAAAAAACTGAAATTTGTGTAACGGTCATTCCTCTTTCACCCATAATTTTCAAGTGCGTGTCACACAATAACCAAGATATCCAATATAAATATATAAATAGCCTTTTGTAGCTAAAAACGTGTACTGTATGCGGCTGTATAGTTTTACCTTATATTTACTAGTTTATTTTGTATATGGAATTGAAAATTGTCTTGTTTCTCTAGTGCAGTGGTCGGGGAACAGGGGTAAATTTAAAACTTTTGGGGGTAATGCATGCCGTATGAGAGAGACTGTGCTGATATTTTTTTTGTATATTTTTATTTTATTTTGTTACATAAATGTGGCATTATTCTAAATTTCAGAATATTACAAATTTACATCCTGAGTACATCCTCAAATATATTTTGGGGTAATACCCAAAAAAGTTCGCCGACCACTGCTCTAGTATGTAACATATCAGAACATACTTGTATATCTTTTGTCATTGCTTTATAACTAATGGAGATATTTGAAATCTGTTTGTAGTTTTGAAAACTAGAGATCTTAAGGAATAAAAACAATATAGTTTTGTAAATTCAGTTAGTTTCAAATTTTTATCAAAAGTTGACACATGCGTGGAATGGGCCAAATATACAATTTTAGAGTAAGCCGATAAAAATATGATGCGCCTCTCATTTTATCATAGCCACAAGACCCATCAGATGACTTAAATGACTGTATTGATGATAAATGGTGCTTTGCCATAATGACTATCACAAATAAATCAGTAACGTACTGGTCATAAATTGTATAGAATATTCTGAAACTTCAATTTCTTAGTTGATAGAACTGAATTTTTCTTCAAAATTTATATAGCACTCATCTTCAAAACTGTTCTATAGCTTTCCTTGGAAAAAGTGTACTTAAGCCATTTTTCTGAAAGAGCCCAAGTTGAATTTCACCAAGAATATGTTTGTTTGCAATAGGACATGTGTCTTCTTTTTCTGGAAAGAAATACGCAGGAGCTATTCCAGATGGATGCAAAAAATTAATAATCCTCAAAATCTGAATCATACTCCAAGTCCAAGCCAAACTGCCATCTCATACCAACTTTAACTTCACATTTTTGATTGTTGGTAGTTGTATCATTATTTTATGATGCTAGAATATTCCTAATTTCTCTATTTCCACTTGAAATAGGATACACTTTCATTTCAGAGTCTATTTCATTATTACAAAACTTGAACATATCTTTTGGTATCAAAATTTGATTTGTAAATAGTCTTTGCAAACCTGCTCAAGCTGTTGCCCTCTTCACAGTAACGCCAATTCAATCACACTTTTTTCCATGTGTGGCAAAAAAAAGCCACTCTGCATCAAACCCAAATTCATCTTATGGTAGTAGAGAGGTTTAAAAAGTCATTTGTTTTTGTAATGACCAGCGCATCTATCAGAAAAATGGTGAATCTGTAAGATGTGTGTTGAGAGCAAAGAGGAAGAATCAGTTCCTTAAGAAAAGCATAGACCATAACAGTGTTCTGTTTTGTACTATCTGAAATGAAGCAATGACTCTGATGATGAATATATCCAAATTCTCTCTAGTAAAAAAACAAATGCATGGACTGTACATTGTGAATTCTCCCAATGAAAACCTTGAACAGCATCCTGAACTATGAAAGAATTTTCTGCAAAATCATCAACGAAACATCCTTCACCTACTGGTAGATTATTTTTGAGGTTTTTAAAGTATACTCCTTGACATTTACTTATAGAGTGATATGTAAGCTTAGCGATGCTTTTGCTTAAAGAACCCACAAAATCATCAAAATATTCCACTTTTTCTTAAAATTACAACAGTCCACTGTTACCCACTGCTTATAATGAATCTCTCTGCAGGTAGTGTCTCCATTAAATCCAATTTTTCAAGAAAAGTCTTCAAACCTTCATGATGTAGACAATTGGTGCATAGATATAACGCATGTTTCACTGGTCATATCAAAAAGTTCCACGTTGTTTACAAGCAAGATTTTTTATGCCAAGTGATGGCTAGCTAAAGTTTTGGATTCTGATGATGTGTACAAATACACTGTATATGTACCACTGCTAGCAAGAACATACCAAGAAGGATTCATGAAGAGTTGCAAAGCTGCTAAAACCACTGTTTGGGTTACTTAAATATCTCTTGGAAATATCAAAGTTCTCTCAAGTTACAACAGTAGACACTTCAGCACTTTCACTTTTTCTGTATCATTCACAATACTGTAGTTTTGCAATCTTTTATTCCTGCCATTTGTACCAGTCACATTGTATTGCATCATCAAATGAGGAACACCTAATAGGCAACAGTGAGCTAATCCCAACTAACTGTCAAAGATGAGTGCCCCCAAAAATCATATGAGCCAATCAACAGCCTGATTACAATAGGCATATAATTCAAGCCAACCAATCAGCAAACAGACCAACACCACTAGGTAGTCACCTAATAATCCCACAAACAATACCACCATGAATTAATCATAGATAAACCCAGACAAGATAATAATAGTACAGTAAGTCCCCAACTTACATGGGTTCGAGTTACACAGATACACTGGCTGGTTTAGAGGCTTAGGACCCAAACACTGAAAGGTTCACGAAGGTGGCTAGATCAGTGCATGACACTATTGCATGCTATAAAGTGATTTATGATAAGAAAAAAGCTACAGTACAAAACATCACTGGACAAGTAATTAAAGAAAACAGAGGAAAAATCCAATGCCATCAACATCTGCAGAATTTGAGCTACAAATTAATGAATAAATATTAGTTTTCTTAATACAATATTAAGTTTTTATAAATGTACTGTATTGAATAAAAGTATTAATGCAACAATGTTAAAACTTTGCCAGTTACTACACTGTATGCATGAGTTTTTGTCAATGTTTTTTTGTTTGTTTCAGATTAAATTATGTTTACCCCACAAGAAAAAGCAAAATGTGTTATGGATGGCTGAATTGAAGTCCCCTACTCTGGTGCAATGGCGATTCCGTACAACCTTTCACAAGGAACCACCCACCAGAAGAGACCAGCAGTGTTCTAAAGGAACACTCTGGAGGGCAAACAAGATTGGATGATTAATGCAGCACCTTTGGTAGTAGCCCGAGAAAGTCCATCCATCTTGCCAGTGTCAAACTGCAGATTCCTTGTTCAACTGAAAGAACACATCACAGAAGCGGTGGACTCTATAACCCCTGAGATGCTAGGCAATGTGTGGAGGGAAATTGAGTACCATTGCAACCTGGTCCATGCTACAAATGGTGCACATATTAAATGCATACAATAAAGAACTCTAATGTATCTTAATGTTATAATTCACATATATCATATGAAACTTTATGACATTCTCTATTTACTCTGTGAATATTACATTGTTTGCATCATTCAATAAAAAATTATAAGGTTTCAAAGTTGTTTCATTTCGAATGGGACATCCAGTAAGTATATTGTATTTAAGCAGTGTTGGACTTACACAGCAACCTTCAGAATGAATTAAGTGTAAGTTGGGGACTTATTGTATAACATGCAAATTATACACAGTTATGTATAATGCATATACATAATAATTGCAGATACTAATAATACTTTATATCTCATCCGTTAGCTCCTAATATGAATGCAATTATATAGAAATGTCAATAATCAAGATATAGATTATCAAGAAATAGATCTTTGAAAACTGAAGAATTGAGGATAGAGATGTACTGATATATCAGTATTGGCCAATATTTCAAAAGTACAATTTTTCCAAAATTATGGATAAAAGACTAAGTATTTAGAGGATGAAATTTCCAATATTTTATTGTTTTATCACTTCATATATATATAAAATATATAAAAGTTATGCTATTAATACACATCTTTAAATAGGTCAGGATATGGACAAGTATAAATCCTTTGAGAAATAGGTATAAAGTCTAGAAAACCAAAAACTATCTTGTAGTCATAGCTCACAATAATTAACCCAGCTAGCTGGTTAAAAACACATTTACTAAGCCCAACATAGGCCTACAGTCGAATTGTACAGCAAACAAAACTGACATCTAATGCAGTGTTGCCATCTTTAATGAAAAGGATTATTGCTTTGTTGCCAAATTTTCAACACAGAAAATAAATTATGAATATGTTACAAAAATATGAAACTAATAAACCCTAGCTGGATATCAGTATTGGTTATTGGCAGATACTGTTTAATTATCGGTATTGGTACATCCCTAATTGAGGAAGTCAATTATTGCACAATACCAATACTGATTGCATGCAAAGTAGGAATGATTATCAGTTGACTACTTCTATGCAGTCACGTGTTAAATCATATATTTATGCATTTTATGTTTTTTAATATTTCAACAATTCTATCTTATTTTCATCATTTTAACTATATAACAAGCAAGCTAGGCTTATTTCTTAAAAATTATTAAAATAGGTATGGTAGGTCAATGATAAATAACCACAATCTTAATTAACATTGAATAGTTACCATATATAATGCTACCTGAGTAACATAGTAAGGTGCGGGGGTGTTTTAGAGTGTGGCTTTTCTTGGTTACCCCACTATTACAGGAAAATGCCAATTTAAAAAAAAAAAAAAAAAAAAAGTCATGAAATTGAGATTTGGCATTTTTTCAACCCAAGTTTCCACTAACAAGAAGGTCTATAAACAAACTTTTTTTTCAATTGATTTGATATTAATAGAAAAATGATTAGGCCAACATTTTTCACTCTGATTTGGGGGGGGGGGGGGGGGGGGGGGGGGGGGGGTGCAGCAGCAAATATCCAAAATGTCAAATTGTGACCTTGGTCATATTTATTTATTTATTTTTTTTTTTTTTTAAGAAAGAGGGGTCAAGGGCAAATGCCCACAAACCTCCCCCCCCCCACCATTAAAGAAAAGCCAAAATCAAGGTCCAGGGTTTTCATGATGTCTAGACACACTGCATTTGAAAGAGTGGAGGTCATAAACAAGGGGGAAGATGGATTGAGGAAGATTGTTCCAGAGTTCACCAGTTGAGTAGATGAAAGACTGAAAATACCAATTAACCTTTGTATTAGAGAGCTGGACAGAAAAGGAATGAGAAAATGTCAAAAGTCTGGTACTCTGTGCTCTCCTTAAAGGAGGCAGCATGCAGTTCGCGTGTTCAGAAAAGCAGTGTCTATTATAATAGTGACAGTAGAGAGAGGCAACAGTGAAGCAAAGAGAGAGAGAGAGAGAGAGAGAGAGAGGTTGAAGAGAGTAAAAGGTGGGGAATTGAAGAGAGAAAAAGGCTTTGATTCCACCCAGTCAAGTACAGCTGTGTAGGTTGTCACCCAACATACAAGGGTGGACATTTTTTTTTTTTGTTATAAACATTGCTTTTGTTTGCACTGATTAAGCCAAGAATACCTTTAATGATTGTGATATGAAGGATATGTGTGTGTGTTGTGTGTGTGTGTGTGTGTGTGTGTGTGTGTGTGTAGTTTAAAATGACATCTGGGACTTATCAGGTTTATACAATTTGGGTAAACACTCATTGACCTTGCCCTAGTGACTAATATTCTTTTTTTTTTGTATTAATTATGTAAGTTCCTTTTCTTCTGCAAGTCTGGTCTCTGTGTGGTAATGGGGCTGGTGATGGCCAATAATTTAATGGTTTTATTTTATGTTGACATTTTTGTGTGTGGTATGGGACTAATGTTTGTTTCTTTTGGTTTGTAGTAATAGTATTTTTTTTTTTTTTTTTTGCCCAAGTGCTTAGTTGGTTTTGAATACACAGTGTATGATCAATAAAATTTTTCATATTTTCTTTAGTTACCTGTAAAATCTCACCTGCTGATGCAATTAACCTTTAAGTGTTATTTTTGTTTTGTTGATTAAATTAGGCAAAGGACCCTTTTCTTTTCTTAAATCCTCCCACCATAAGCAGAGGAGTAAGTTGTTAAAAGAGGCAGACTGGCTATGCCCCAGAGATCTTAAAAGGTGAGAACCCAGTTTCAAATTGGTAGGAGCCACCTATCCTGACAATCTCATCCACACTAAAATTGGGAACTTACTCATCTCATTTCTCTCATTCTTAACAGTGTGGGTGGTGCTGAAGTCAAAGGATTTATTTTTACTCAATTGAAGGCCCTCTGGGTGGTCCTCACTGGCAGCTCAATCTCCCACCTCAGCAACCAGCAGTAGCTGCCATGACCCCACTAACAGAGTATCCAGTAGGTGAGTAATGCAGGTGTATCTTTACACAAAACACTTGCCAGCATCACACCCCCATTTCAACAACAAAATCAATGTTTATAAAAAAAAAAAAAAAGTCTACCCCTGTATGTTAGGTGACAACCCACACAGCTGTACTTGACTGGGTGGAATCAAAGCCTTTTTCCCTCTTCAATTCCCCACCTTTTACTGTCTTCAACCTCTCTCTTTGCTTCACTGTTGCCTCTCTTTACTGTCACTATTATAATAGACACTGCTCTTCTGAACATGCGAACTGCATGCTACCTCCTTTGGACTAGGGAAATAGTCAAATTCATAAACGAGCGTATAGACTTAATAAGCGCAATGGCACGGCAGCTAACTTTAATAGATATAAGCTTAGACATCAGGTTAAAATATCAGTTAGGAATGCTAAGCGTAAGTTAGAGATACTTATAGCTACGGATAGTAAACAATCTGAAAAAGTTTTTGAATGTCAATAATCGTAAGACAATAAAAAATAACATAGGCCCTCTAGTGGATGTTAACAGCGCTTTGGCTTCTGACACTCAGGCGATGGCAGTTATTTTCAATAACTTTTTTGCGACAGTTTTTACTGTAGAAGACATAAATAATGTCCCCAATATGGATGATATCGTTCCATTTAGTAGCAAGACTATTTTGGCTAAAATAACTGTTTACAAGGGTGAGATTGCGCATTTTATCGATAGGCTAAAAGTTAGCAAGGCTCCAGGCCCTGATGCTTTTTATCCCAGACATTTGAAAGATGTTATCATAGGCCCCTTAACGAAGATTTTTAATCAGTCACTCGAAACAGGGATTATTCCTGAAGACTTCAAATTAGCTAATGTCATGCCTATTTTTAAAAAAGGCAACCACACAGTAGCTAGCAATTATAGGCCCATTAACTTAACGTCAATTGTCAGTAAACTTTTGGAATCCGTAGTTAGGGGTTGTATCATCAATCACTTAGAAAGTAGAGATTTGATTAATAGTAGTCAGCATGGGTTTCAACACCATAGATCTTTAACTAATTTGTCAGAATTTCATAATGAAATAGTGCATGAATACGATAGGCATAGAGCAGCTGACGTTATTTATTTAGCTTTTAAAAAGGTGTTTGATAAAGTTCTGCATAGAAGATTAATTGTGAAGGTTAAAGCGCACAGTATACACAGTCAGGTAGCTAACTGGTTAGAGGAATGGCTTCATGCTAGGAGACAGAGGGTCATTGTTAATGGTAGTGAATCAGGGTGGTTGGATGTAGGTAGCGGTGTCCCACAGGGTTCAGTGTTAGGCCCATTACCATTCGTAATTTACATTAATGACATAGATGTAGGATTGACTAGTAACGTGTCAAAATTATTGGATGATACTAAAATAGGCAGTAAGGTTGTTAATGAGGACAATAGAAATAGGCTCCAAGATGATGTAAATAGGATTATGGAGTGGATGGATAAGTGGCAGATGCAATTTAACGTAGACAAATATAGAGTTTTGCATATACCGGTACGTAGGTTCTCAACAATAATTACCCATAATTCCAAATTTAAATCGAACATTATTATATTGCCCCTTTACAAGTCCCTAGTCAGGCCTCATTTAGAATATGCCATTCAGTTTTGGTGCCTGTATTTGCGTGAGGATATTGATAGGTTAGAAAGGGTTCAGCATCGTGCCACAAAACTAATTTTGTCATTGCGCAACAAGCCTTGCATTCACTCAAAACTAGGAGATTAAGGGGGGAGCTTATTGAAGTTTTCAAAATTATTAACCCTTTCAGTGCGTGTGGTAAACTATGTTTACCATAAAAAAGCCCGACTCAGGACGCATGGTAAACTATGTTTACCATTAAAAATCTTCTTTCAGGACGCATGGTAAACATTGTTTTCCACTTTTAGTAAACAGTCTATGAACCCCCTCGTTCCTATTAGAACAACGTAGTTAGTTCCCTGACTAATATTAGACATCAATATGGTGGTATTTGGCATCTTTTTTTATTTTCTGACTCTCATCTCACCAGAGGGGGGAGTGAAATAGACTCCCCCAATCAGTTCAGCATGGCATCCACAAGCAGTAATAAGCGTAAAAAATCCTCTCTAGATGAGAATGAGATAAATGAATATCTCTCAATGTGTTCTGAAAGTGATAGAGAATGTGAAAGTGAGGATGACTGGGCACAAGATAATATACGGGATATTATACAAAACCGATCAAGTAGTGACGATGAAGAAAATGTGGTACTTTTGGAAAGAGATCTGCCTAAAGCAACAGAATCGAGCGAGAATTTTGAATGGCAGGAAATTGGTGAAAATATAGGCTGTACCAGAGGTGGGTGGCAGTTTACTGGTGAAAATAAAGTGCTCTTCAATGGTCAAACTCATACGATGTATGATGTTTTTTGTGAAGTTTTTCCCAAAGAAGTAATTGAGCTAATGGTTACAGAAACAAACAAATATGCAACTCAATTTCCGGCTGCCACACCTAATCTGAAATCAACATCTCGGTATAGTGCATGGGTCCCAACTACGTTTACAGAAATGAAGCAATTTATAGGGCTTTTACTTCTCATGGGTATTATACAAAAACCCAAGATAGGTATGTATTGGTCAACCGATAGTTTTTATGCTACTCCAGTATTTACAGCAATTATGAAGAGAGACATTTACCAACATTCTTTCTTTTTTGCATTTTGCTGACAATGCAGATGAGACGTTGAAGGAAAGGGGGGGGAAGATGGTGAAATTGCATGACTTTATTGAATTGATGACATCTGCTCTTGAATCAAAATATTCAACTTCTCAGAATCTAAGTTTGGATGAATCTTTGTTGCTGTGGAAAGGCAGACTCAGTTTCCAGCAATAAATAAAAATGAAAAGATCACGTTTTAGGATAAAAATTTCAAACTTGTGGATGAAAATTGTGTTACTTTGAAATATAAAATATATACCGGGACCATGGAAACTGTTGCTGATTTTTCTAAGACTGAAAGTATTGTAGTAAGTATGATAGAAAAATATTTAGGAAAAGGTCACAACGTCTTCACTGATAACTTCTATACATCACCAAAACTATACAAATACCTTAGTGATAATAAAACTGGTGCCGCAGGGACTGTTAGAAGTAATCGTAAGGGCTTATGCCATGCTATGAAAACTATGAATGTGGCAAAAGGAAAGAAACGTGCCTTTGAGACTCCTGAACTGCTTTCCCTTGTGTTTCATGACAAGAGAAGAGTTTGCATGCTCTCCAATTACCATTCGAACAGTGATGTGACAGTAACACGTAGATCAAAGGAAGGTTGAGTCGAAAAAACCATTCCAGCTTGCGTACATGAATACAACAAACATATGGGATATGTAGACCGAACAGACCAAATACTGCATTATTACTCTGTCCCAAGAAAGTCTCTAAAATGGTATAAGAAGCTGGCAATGCATTTGATTCAGGTCCGAGTACTAGATGCTTGTGGAATTTATAATCTCATAAAAAAGGGAAAAGTTCCCTTTCTAGACTTTTGCCATGAGATTATAAAAGGACTGACATCTGCAGATGAACCTAACTAGAAGAAATCAGTAGTTCCAAGACTAGTTGGAAAACATTTTACCAAGAAAATTACATCAAATTCTGAACATACCCCAAGACCAACAAAGAGATGCAGGGTATGTTATGCCCATGGGATAGAAAAATGAGTACGTTTTCAATGCGAGACATGCCCCGATACCCCAGGGTTATGCGCCGAACCATGTTTCAAAATTTATCACTCAGCATTTAACTTTTAGTTAACTAAATAAAGATAATATCTCTATTTCATTTTAACCTTTATTTTTTTGTTACCCATGAAAAATTAAAAATATTATTGATAGAAAACCTATTTTAAAGGCAAACAAAAAACGAAACAAAAAAATAATTCAAGTTTATTTTCTGGCGCATTTATACGCGCAGCTTTCATTCTGGGGTATTAGCGTGACACGCACAGGGCGTATCAGAATGGGACGCAGCGAAAGGGTTAATAACATCAATAATGTAAATTTTGACAAACTGCTCACTTTCAATAATAGCAATACTTGTAATAACAGATTTAAGTTGCATGGCAGACATTTCATTACTAATATCGCTAAAAACTTCTTTATGTTTAAAGTAATTGATAAATGGAATAATCTTCCTGCGCCCATCGTGAATTCTACCAGCGTTAATATGTTTAAGAACCGTCTAGATAGGCATTTTTAAAATATTAACGTTGTTTAAAGTAAAAAAAAAACAATTAGCAACAGGAGCTCTGGGGGTGGTGGTCGAGGATGAGTCTGTTGATGATAATGACAGCTTGTGATGCCAGCAATGAAATTATCATTAAAAAAAAAAATTAAACTAACACCAACGTAGATGTAGCTCGTAGCGTAAACTGACCCACTTTTTGTTTAACTTTACCTACTTTTTTTTTTCTTTTCCTCTCCTTACTTGCATGTCTGTAGTTTGCATGGTAAGACAGTGAGTTAAGACTGCTTACAAACCATGCAAACACATTCTTATTTTACTTCTCTTCATTTTTCACCCCTTTCCTATTCTCCTGACTTGTCGGCAGTGGCTGGTGGATGATGATGGCAAGTCTTTTTTCTCTTTTTCTGAATGAATGTTAACCCACGAGTGATAGGTTTTGCTACTTAACCTCTTATTCCCTTCTCTTAACCCCCTACTCTTTTCTTTCTCTCAGGCTAACCTTAGAGTGGATCTTAGTGTCTTTGTTAGCCTTAGCTTCTGTAGAACAACAACATTATTTCCCATGTGATGACATAAGTCCTTTCAATGAAAGGGTGGTAGTGCTGCTGAACTTGCAGGAAACCTATCATGGTAAGTGAAAACATGGGGAAGCTTGAGCTACCCTAATAATTTTCAGAATGGTAGGTATAAGAAAACATCAGAATATGAGTAAAAAAAGTGTGTGTGTATAATATAGTCTCCCAATAATAGCTATGTATATAACTAGTTCTTAAAAAAGTGGCATACGTTATCAAAAATAATATGAAGTATTATTGTATTATGTCAATAGATAATTAATTGATCATTTTATGATTTTGTTACCTGATAAGGAATCTTTTCTCTCACTATTTTCAATAAACTGATACCAACTTAAAATAAATTTAATTCTGAATAAATATTTTTTATTTTAAAATTTTATATGGAATTGTGTTCCTTTAGTTAATGAGCATTTCCATTATATGAATGTAATGAAAAATATCTACACATTTTATATTACAGCTTACAGCTCTTATGAAGTACAGGGTGAGTCAAAAGTAGCGCCTGATTTCTGTTTTTGGGGCTGTCAGATTCTTTCTGGGAAGTCATGTTGTTAATAGTTATCTTGCAGATTATTAATTTTCTTAGTTTATTTATTTTTGTTTTTGTTTCGTAGGTTATTGCTGAGAGTTTGGAAAGTTACTGAATTTGCACCAAATTGAACCATAATTACCTTTCAATGAATCAATGCATTGCGGCCGTGAAACATTACTACAAATGTAATGAACAACCAACAATGGCGGCATGCCATTTGGCACAGGAATTCGATATTAACCCACCCCAGGGAAGAAACATACGATTGATTGTCGAGAAATTTGAAGGAACAGGGTCGGTAGCCACTGCAAAGAAGTCCGTCATCCAAAAAAGGCAACGAATGTAGCTAAGGCTGAAGAAGCCATCAGGAGACTGGAACAAAGTCCGCAAAAGTCAACTCGCCATTTATCGGCAGAGTTGGAAGTGAGCCAATCAAGTGTTATCCATATCCTTCACCAGAAAAAATGGAAACCTTACATTCCACGCTTACTGCATGCCCTTCATGATGGAGATGACGACCGCCATCTTCAATTTTGCAAAGAGTTCTTAGCTAAACTTGATGAAGAGGACACAATGCTAGACAACATCTGGTGGTCAGATGAGTCATGTTTTAAGCTTAATGGCACAATTAACAGACACAATTGTGTCTACTGGGCTGCGGAGAACCCAAGAGTGACAGTTGAGGAGGAGGTAAATTTACCTGGTATGACAGTTTGGGCAGCCATATCTCCATTAGGGATAATTGGACCCTTTTTCTTTGAGGGATCTGCCACTGCAGAAATTTACCTGGATATGCTGCAAACCTTCTTTTGCCCCAGGGTACAAGATCAGGACTGTTATTTCCAGCAAGATGGAGCTCCACCTCTTTATGGACATCATGTTCGTCAGTGGCTTGATGAAAACTTTCCCGGAAAGTGGATTGGCCGCCGCAGTCCGATCGAGTGGCCAGCATGCTCCCCAGACCTTAACACCTCCAGATTTCTTTCTTTAGGGGCTCATGAAAGACCTTGTTTATCGTGAAAAGCCTCGTACCATTCAGGAATTGAAGGCTCAAATCACTGCAAAGTTTGAGGAAATTGATATCGAACTCTGCAGGCGTGTGTGCCACTCTGTGCCTGCTCGGCTGCAATTGTGCATCGATCACGAGGGAGGGCACTTTGAAAATTGCAAGTAAAACAGCTTGGTACAGTTCCGTAATAATTTTCCCCCGAATAAATGGTTAGATAAACATGTCATTCATTTATTTCTACCTTCTTGTACATTGTAATACAAATGGCAAACAAACAATCAACTGACAGAAATCAGGCGCTACTTTTGACTCACCCTGTATATTGAATACTAGCATACATTCCTTGGAATGTGATATTTTTCAATGGAAAAACAAGAATCTCAAAAGAAAGAAGACTGTAAATGGTGGAAGTACTTGTCAAAGCCTATTAAATATTTGATTTTAATGTATCACAAATATTGCAGAAGTATCGCTATATTTTTGATGGTTATTGAAAAGTTTTCATCAAGGATAAAGTAGAGATATGACCATTTCAGCATAGACCCCATATAATCTTTGAACTTTTTTCAGAAATAAATCATTAATGTGTAAAAAATTATGACGAGTTTTGTAAACTTCATAATAATATGGGGGTTGTGAAGTTTCTCACAACCCCCTTCCCCCAATTTTCAAATCCCCATTTTGGGGTTATGGAGTTTTTCACAAAAACCTCACCCTAATTTTCAAGTCCTATCTGGTTCTTCTCAAGTTTTTCTCTCCCCACAGGAGTCTAGTTAGTAAGCCTGTTAATTGTAAAAACCCTCTAGGGTAACGTCCAGACTATTTGATCTTGGAAGCCTTATTAAAAGGTTACCGTATGAAACCAGAATAGAAGGCCCAATAGGCAGACTGAGATTAATACAGACGTGTCCTGTTGGAAGCCAAGGGAGTTCGGAAAGCCTTTAAAGGTATGATGTTAAGTGCTCTAGCTTGTAATCCTTGGCCAGTGTACAAGAGGAATAAAGACTTGTTCATAATCCTCATTCCTAGTTATTGTGGTGTTGTCATTTGTATTTCACCATCATTATTAATTATTATTGTTAAAAGTATATATATATATATATTTGTTGTTGAAACTGTGACTAAGTATAGACAGGTTTGCCACCCTGTCATGTAACTAGCTAGCGAACCAATTATCATTATTATAGGTCACCAGTCACATTATTCCAGAATAGGTTTTTGCCCATGCTTGTTTAGCACTGATTATAGGTTGATTAACTCGTGAGATAGGTTTGCCATAATTGTCAATGTTTGTAGTTATTTTTTCTAAATAGAAAAAAAAATTTAAAAGAAATAAATTAGTGTAGCATTATATAATACAGTACTGGTACTGTAGTAGAATCAAACTAATTACAAGAAATCAAATATATACTTCATATTGCATTATAAAATTTTGGATCAACTTTAGAAGAAAAATAAAAATATTAATCATTCATTACTACAGTATACTTTTGCTTTGCATCCATTTATTTATGTATGAAAAAGCTTAAATAATTTATTTTAAAATATATAGAAAAAGAATTGGCATTTGAATCGGCACATCACTACTAATTTCAATTCAAATAATCTTAAATTTGTTTCTATAACTTAAAAAATATCAATAATAAAGCATTCTAACCTATAATAAGTGAATTACAAAATTTCCAAACAAAGCTATTGCAGCTACATAAATAATTTCATACTTAATCTTTACAAAGTATTTGTTTATCTCTAGCTTATTTTTAAACTACTATATTATACGCTTAAAATTCTTGGATTAGTCTAATTCTACATACCGTATGTTGCTACACTATTTTAAATCCAACTACACAAAACAGAACTTGAAATTTGTCTTTAACACATTCCTATTATGGGGAAAATTTCATTACAAAATGCGAGGCAAAGCTCCGCTAATTATTAAACATTTATATTACCTATTTTGGGGATAAGCTTAAATGCAATGTATTAATCAGCCTAGGCCACGAGTCCTTAACCCACTTCCATTACCTACCTGAAGCATTGGCACTCACCCTGTTACCCCTAATGACGCGTAAATCAGGGATGGGGAGTCAGCCAAAAACAACGACTCCCGAGTCGGTATTTTTAAAAACCGACTCTGACTCTTTCCTTATCATGCTGATCTACAACCTTATAAATATTGGGATGTTTGTTTCGTAGATGGCGTTTCAAGTTTGAGACTCTAGTTGGAGCATTAGCATATTTCCCAGTGTAAGCACTAATTTTTGCATTACACTCTTTACCATCCTTTTCTACTTGACAAATAAAAATACTTTCATCCTCATTTAGCTTAAAATATTGAAAGATGCTGATTTTCTACTAGGCCCACGACTCATTACTAATAGGGGCTAATTAAATTAAATTAATAATTAATATATTGCTAATTTTTATATGGTACCTAGTATCCTAAAATAGAAATATGAAATTCATTTGCTAAGATTTACCAGAACAATAAATCAAATGTGGAAATGTGAATCTAGAATTAGTTCAGGAAGATATTTATTTAGGGCAGAGTAGTATTTTGTAAATTGTTGGCATATAGAAATTGAATCAGAGAGTCAGGAGTCGGTCATTTTTACCGACTCCCGACTCTTCAAAAAAGCCCTGACTCCCAACTCCCCACCTCTGGCGTAAATTAACTGAGTGAAAGTAGTAGTTTATAATCATACAATTGTCTTTAAGCATCACTCTCAAATAATATATGTATGGCTAACATTACTCCCCTGGATATCCCAAATTACCCCTTTGGGGATAATTACCCGCCAGTTGAAAACCCCTGGCCTAGGCCTAGCATAAAGATTTTTCTACCCCTAGAGAGAGGTCAAACACAAAAGTCAGCAACCCCAAAGTAGGGTGCATAAGCCAAGTTTAACGCAAGAACAATTTAACTTTGCCAAAGTCCAAATCACATGGTATACTTGGTTATTCTAAGGGGTACAACTTATCTACACGTAGGGTTGACCAAAGTCCAAATTTTTAGGAAAGTCTTAAAATTTACCTCACAATGTTGTGTGTACAAAGGGCATGCTACATGACCCTCACTAATGGTTCATTCCCCCTTTCTAGCAACTAGAAGCAGCCACCACAACCCCACTAATAGGGTAATCTAGTAAGTAAATATAGATTGGTCTAATCAGTTTTTAAACACACTGGCACTGCACCTCCATTTCAACCAAATTGTATAACCAATTTATTTTCTTTGAAGATTGCACTGCAACTAGAGTGAATTATCTTAATATAATATAGACAGTTTTTCTTCATCTAAGGGCTACTGGAGTTGGCATTAGAAGCATAATCTTTCAACAAGATGGGTTGACTTTCCACTATGCTATTGCTGTTCACAACTTTCCAGACAAACCTTTCCTCAGTGCTGGATAGTCATAGTGGACTGATAGTATACTAGTAGGCCAGGCTGAAACTCAAGATAGAATTAATCAGAGTCATTAACAGTTGGCTTTTGATATAAAAATAAGATTCCTGAAAAAAATAATTGGTGGCCACCAATGTGTGTCCGCCACCCCCATTTTTGTAAAAACATCTAATGCCGCACTAGCAAAATCAGGAAAATGGCAATATCTCCTTCCAACATGCTAGAGAGATGGTTTGCATACCAAAAAGATGCAGAATTTGATTTAGAACAAATTATTAAGTGTGCTATTTTTTCATAAAACCTTTAGTTTTTGAGTTATTTTAGAAAAACTAATTTTTGGGGCCCATAGACCCCCTTTCAATGGACCTTAGTGACAAAAGAAATTCTAAAATAAGCATGATTTGGCTTTTTGATTACTAACTACCTCAACCATTTTACCCCGGGGAGTGGCAAAGGCATTGACATTGCTCATGGCATTTATAAGATCATTAAAGGGACAGAACTTGAGGCCAAATTAAACTTGGTTAAAGCAGATGGGACAAATACTAACACAGGACATATGCATGGGTCAATCAGATATTTGGAAATATTTTTAGGGCAACCTCTTCAGTGGGATATTTGTCTTCTGCATCTAAATGAATTGCCACTTAGACACATCTTCATAACTTTAGATGGGACAACAAAAGTCCAGACAAATTTTCTGGCCCTATTGGTTCTCAGCTCAATGGGGATGTGTCAGAATGGAATGTTGTGGACTTCAAATCTATACCTTATCCTGCATTTGTGCTTCTACCAAATGAGGTGGTCAATAATTTATCAACAGACCAATACTATGGATACTGCATCTGCTGGGCAATTATTACTGGTGAAGTGGATGAAGACCTTGCACTCTTAGAAGTTGGCCTGCTAAATCTCACTCAATGGCTCACCTTAGCCTGTAGAATTCTTCACTTTTATGTTTCACAAAAAAGACCCAGTAAGAACCTCAAAATCATAGTAGAATTCATCATCAAAGTATACTTTCACAGTTGGTTCAATATCAAGGCTAATAAGAGGCTAAGTGATGGGTCAAGAAACCTAGTCAATATGATCCAAAGAGTAAATAAATTCCCTGACAGGAAAATTAGAGAAATTTGTTATGACGTATTAAACAATAACAGCTATTTTGCTCATGGTGAAAATATTTTGGTTGGAATGCTGGCTGATGAAGATGAAGAGGTGAGGTGGTGTGCTGTCAATAAAGTTGTGTGTCTGAGGGGAGTTATAGAGGATTTTGATGATGAATCTGGTAGTAGCAATGATTTTGCAGGTGGAATAATTGAAAGTGATGATGAGAATGAAGAGGATCATAAAGGTGGTACTGATGAATATCCTGCTATAGATGAGAATGTTAGGGTCTTTAGAAAGCCAATCATCAATTTCAAAGCTTCTGCATACCACAAGCTGTCTGCTATGTCCCAATGAGAAACTGTTCCACCTGTATTAAAAGAATTCAGTAATGATGAACTGCGTGATATCATTAATACCGCATTGAAACTGGATCACGAGTGCCACAGTCAGAATGTTGAAAGGCACATCAAGCTTGTCACTGAAGCATCCTTGGCTGTTGTAGGTCATGAGCGTAGAGATGGTCTTATTAGAAACAAAATTAGATCACGTAAATTAATGAAAGATTTTGTGTCTAAAAAATATTTTAAGTTCTAGATTATTATTTATCATGCTAAAATATGACAAAATGACAATTTGTTAATTGCATAATTTAATGTTTGGCATTTTGGAATGTCAAAAAGCATTTTCAATGAATTTAAAATGGCTGATTTTGATTGATTTTGATTGCTGATTGAAAACCACTAATACATGTCAATTTGCAACTTAAGAATGTTTTATTGTGTTGACATTCAGTCGAAAGGGGGTCTATGGGCCCAAAAAATTAGTTTTTCTAAAATAACTCAAAAACTAAAGGTTTTATGAAAAAATACCACTTAATAATTTGTTCTAAATCAAATTCTGCATCTTTTGGTATGCAAACCATCTCTCTAGCATGTTCAGAAGAAGAGATACTGTATTGCCATTTTCCTGATTTTGCTAGTGCGGCATTAGATGTTTTTACAAAAACAGGGGTGGCCGGACACACGTTGGTGGCCACCAATTATTTTTTTCAGGAATCTTATTTTTATATCAAAAGCCAACTGTTAGTCACTCTGATAAATTAAAATCAAACAAAAATTATAGTTTCAGCCCGGCCTAATAGTATAATCACCTCAATCACCTAAATCTTTAGATTTTTATCTATGAGAGTATGTTAAAACATTTGTGTATCATGACAAATCCAGTAGCTAATCCAACAAAATTCAGTCAAGGAAACAGAGGTAACTAGATCTATTCAACAAGAGCACCTTGCTAATGCTCTAATGAAGTTAAAGTGTCAAATACACACTATAGTGACATGATCATCATCCTATGGAAATGTTCTAAACTTGGATATTTTGGAAATGTAAATAACCATATATATTGCATCTACACAATGATTAAGAAAAATTAGGATCAATGAAAAAGCCACTCCCAAATGGGTCAGGGGTGGCTTTCTTTCAGTGATCTGTAAGTTATTTAGGTTAATTTAAGTTGATATATTTTAGTTAGTTTAAATGAAAATATCATGACAACCTACCAATCATAAAGGGCATACAGTAATAAATAATAAACAATTCCTCATGAAGGTGTTTTTACTTACATTCTTTACTCTAGTGATTTTGGGGGGTGGCATTGTTTACTTGATCATTTTTAGGGTGGCATTGTTTACTAGAAACTTTTGGGGATGGCTTTCTTTCACTGATATACACATAGGTAAGCTGCGCCATACCTAAAATGCTAAATTTGAACAGATAAATATTGCACACTAGTTCCACATGTAGTACAATTATATACTGTACTGTGCAGCACACCTAGTGAGAGCCACCACCCAGTTGCTAGTGATGCACCCCACACACACACACATATATATATATATATATTACATATTTAACTGCAATGACCGCGCAATATATTAACGTATAGAAACGACGTAAGTATAGAGGAGTGTTCTGCACACGAGGAAGAGAAATAAACAAATGAAAAATAAGGCACCCACCCGGGAATCGAACCCAGGATCTTCCAATTGCCGGTCAGACGTGCTAACCACTACACTACGGAGCCACGATAGTCAGAAGTTGTAATTCTCCTACATAGGGCAGAAACCAATGCCTTGAGAGGGCACCCTCGCAAATCATGAATATGTACATTTAACTGCAATGACCGCGTAGTATATTAACGTATAGAAACGACGTAAGTATAGAGGAGTGTTCTGCACACGAGGAAGAGAAATAAACAAATGAAAAATAAGGCACCCACCCGGGAATCGAACCCAGGATCTTCCGATTGCCGGTCAGACGTGCTAACCACTACACTACGGAGTGCCTTATTTTCATTTGTTTGTTATTTCTCTTCCTCGTGTGCAGAACACTCCTCTATACTTACATCGTTTCTATACGTTAATATACTGCGCGGTCATTGCAGTTAAATGTACATATTCATGATTTGCGAGGGTGCCCTCTCAAGGCATTGGTTTCTGCCCTATGTAGGAGAATTACAACTTCTGACTATCGTGGCTCTGTAGTGTAGTGGTTAGCACGTCTGACCGGCAATTGGAAGATCCTGGGTTCGATTCCCGGGTGGATGCCTTATTTTTCATTTGTTTGTTATTTCTCTTCCTCGTGTGCAGAACACTCCTCTATACTTATGTCATTTCTATACATATATATATATGTTAAACACAGACCGTGCATGGAACAAGGAACTCTTCTGGGAAAATTAAATCCACTATAGTCCGAATAAGTAATGGTAAATGACAAATACCATAGTTTTTTCTTTTTCATGATTTTAGCCCGACGTGGGCAACGGGTCTCTCGCAAAGAGATCCCATAAATATAGCTTCCCTCACCAGCTATCTGCAAAGCAGACAGGATCACAGCTTTGGGACATGGATCTAGGGTTTAAAGCAAGCCTAGATCCCTACATTCAGAACCTCTATATAAGTAAAAGACTCGTTGCATTCACGTCGTGTTGAATAAATCAAAGAAAAAGGGGGTAACTATTGTATTTTTAGCCAAAAAAAACCAAAACTTAAACCTCAACCGGGACATTGAGCGTCCACTTTTCAAGGCACGAAACACGTCCGTTTAGTATACACAAACTCAGAATGGTTCCCTGAGAACATTATATGTTAAACACAGACCGTGCATGGAACAAGGAACTCTTCTGGGAAAATTAAATCCACTATAGTCCGAATAAGTAATGGTAAATGACAAATACCATAGTTTTTTCTTTTTCATGATTTTAGCCCGACGTGGGCAACGGGTCTCTCGCAAAGAGATCCCATAAATATAGCTTCCCTCACCAGCTATCTGTGTTTCGTGCCTTGAAAAGTGGACGCTCAATGTCCCGGTTGAGGTTTTGGTTTTTTTTTGGCTAAAAATACAATAGTTACCCCCTTTTTCTTTGATTTATTCAACACGACGTGAATGCAACGAGTCTTTTACTTATATAGAGGTTCTGAATGTAGGGATCTAGGCTTGCTTTAAACCCTAGATCCATGTCCCAAAGCTGTGATCCTGTCTGCTTTGCAGATAGCTGGTGAGGGAAGCTATATTTATGGGATCTCTTTGCGAGAGACCCGTTACCCACGTCGGGCTAAAATCATGAAAAAGAAAAAACTATGGTATTTGTCATTTACCATTACTTATTCGGACTATAGTGGATTTAATTTTCCCAGAAGAGTTCCTTGTTCCATGCACAGTCTGTGTTTAACATATAATGTTCTCAGGGAACCATTCTGAGTTTGTGTATATATTATATATTCCTAGCCCATTTGCATTTTGTTAATATCCAAAATACATTTTTCTAATGTATTTTGGTGTGTTTGGTTCATATATGACCTTCATTTCTAGCAAAAATGAACCAAAACATAGGAAAACTTTAATGTTTCATAACTTTGTTTTGGTTCATTTGCACAAGATATGAAGGTCATATTTGAATAGAACAAAATACATTAAAAAAATATTTTGGATATTAATTTCAGTGTTGGTGAAACATTCAATAATTACCTTGCCATTTTACTAGCCCAGGCAACTAATCTATAAAGATCTTTTTTAGTTTATAAGTATTTTCTTCAAGTATATTTGTAACTGGGCAACTACTTTTCTATCTGCAAATTTAGAAACTAATACCATAGACCCTAATTACCAACTTAACCAACCTAGGGCCTAGGCTAACCTAGCTTAATCTAACGTAATTTACGTTAATAAATTTTGCAGAAATTAAATATTACCCAGCTGTTATGGACTCTCTAAACTGCATCTGGATTCTTTAAATTAATAATTTTTTTAAATCTTTGGGACCTAGCCTCAGGGTCCAAGCAGAGATTAAAAAGGGTAAAGTTTACTGGGCCCGGACCCAGTTAAGAAAATGTTTTAAGCCTTTAGTTTTTAGTAATATTTTGAATTAGTTTAACCTTAACGTCGTTCAACAAAAAGTCCACACAAACATTTATAGATCATACTGCAACCAACTTTCGAGCAGGATTAATATATACCATCTGAAACCAGAGAATAGGAGTCAGGCCTAATTTGACCTATTAAATTATCAATTGTTCAACCGTAGCCTAAGCTTATAAGTTACTTAATCATCATAACTAATTAAATAAGCTCACTTGTTCACTAGGCCCTTAGTAACTAGTGATTTATAGTTTTAAATTAGTTTTTATTTATTTCAAATCTATACACTATTAATAAGAACACTTACCCAGACCCTTAACAATACCCTCTTACGCCGGTGTAACGGCGCCGGCTTACAGCTGATCAGCTTTTACTCTGACCCGGTTTAGTGGCCCATTGAAATGATAATCAGGTTGGGAATCTGAACCTTTTGTTATTATTAACTTTAAAAATCTCGTACCAAAATTTGACATGTATTTATTTCTTATAATTGCCTGTTAATATCCTTCAGATAATTAAAATTAATGGCTAAATTAATTATGAATTCAGTACAAACATGCATTCATCAATTTTGCATTGTAATAAAGTTGGTAATTATCCAATATCCCTCGTTGATCATATGAAATTATAATGTGTAGTTTTAGTGGGAATCTGCGTAATAAATAGAATTATGTGGTGATCAATACAATTTTCTGCTCTTTCATTTAATAATGAAAAAAGATATATATATATATATATATAAATAATATATATATATATATATATATATATAATATATATATATATAATATATATATATATATGAAAATTATTTCACGAAACAGATTTAGATAAGAAGGGTAAAACATTAAATCTTTGGTAAACTTGTCTGCTACTTTATTAACTTTTAATTTGCATTTTATTTTTTTTTATATATATCGAAACCTGACCATAGGCAGCAGTGTGTTAAAACCCGGGCAGAGTTCCAGTATAAATTTGTATTTTTATAATCCATTTGATCTTGTGCTAAAAATCGATATTTTTCCTTACAAATCTGTACGCCTCACTGGTAATCCTTTAAGGTTTTAATAATTTTTATTTTTTATTTTTACTTCTCTGTTTATTGCATATATATGTATGTATGTATGTATGTATGTATTTGTATATATAGATATGTATGTATATGTATATATATGTGTGTGTGTATGTATGTTATTTATTTATTTATTTATTTTTTCTTTCTGTAACCTATATATAGGCTGTAACCTTTTTATGTACTTCAGTGTTCCTGAGGATGTCATTAGACGAAAGCGCTTGAGCACCATTTTGTGTTTCCTTTCCTTCGTGGTTTTATTCATCATATATATATATATATGGACCTTGTGTACCGTTTTTCATAATATATATATATATATATATATATATATATATATATATATATTATGAAAAACGGTGCACAAGGTCTATATATATATATATATATATATATGGACCTTGTGTACCGTTTTTCATATAATTTATTTTGCTTCTTTTCAGATCAAAAATGAGTGATCAAAAATGAGTTCTTGATAACCTAACGTAACCTAACGTAACCTAACCTAACCCACATTATAACTTTCGTCACTTGGGCACAGGATGTTTACTATGCTGTATGTAATGTACTGTAGAAAACGTACATAAACTGGAAAACGTCTATATATATATATATATATATATTTATATTTGATTACCCAGCAGAATAATACAATTATGTAATTTGAATTTCAAACAAGCATCCCATAATTATGAAATTTTTATACACACAATAATTATCTTGAAATATATGTACTGTTAACACAGTAATTAATTATTTTAAATTACATATTTTCAGAATATTCCTAAAATGGAGTTCATAAGTTAATGTCAATAACAGAAAATGGGATTTCTATCATCATGTAGAGGGAATTTTAAGCTTTTGGGGAATTTTCCCTCCATTCATTGTTTTTAAATCTCACAGCTCTGCGAGCCGTCCTGACGAGTGGAGGTAAACCTAAAACGGCTAGCCACCTTTAATTGTTGTAAATATTAATTTAAATATTTAATATGAAGACTTCCATTATATCTTTAGCGAGAACCCTGCTAAGTGTGCCTCACCAAGCAAAGGTAGCTGTTCCTTCAGTGGTATCTCAGAAACGACACTGTAAGTACAAAGGTTTAAAGTTATCCTTCATATATTTTAAATCGTTTCATAATTCTTAAAACTCGACCTGTACTTCTAATACGCATGGGAAAGTTAACACACTGTACTTTCTTCGTTATCGGACCTTTTGTAATTTAGGTTATATTAAAAGGCAAATTTTTTGGTATTTTATTCGTATTGGCTAAGTAGGCCTTTGTCTGGCCCTTATAATAATATAGACATACAGTTTCATAACATTTAAATGCCTGTAAATAGTTGGAAAGTGTTGCGTATGTGTGACGTAAGCTATGTGATAATGTTTGTAACTTTATAAAGTATTACGTTAGTCGGGGGAGTTGTAGGCTACCGTTGTCTGTAAAGACTTAAGTAGACCTGAGATAGACGCCAATAACTATGTAAGTTACTACAATATTACTAACATCAAGTAGGCTCCATAAACTGTTAACTGGGAGGTACTTAAGCAGTTTATTAATGTAACAAACTCAAGGTACGCCAGTAATGTAAGCTATTTGAGATTCCCCTATTAATAGTTGTAGGTTTTTGATGTTACCTTCGGTCTTCTTTAATTGTAGGCCTAAACTAGTTGCGTTTAGGGTGGGCCTACTAGGTTTTTGCCGGAAGAATAATTTGAGGCATATTCTCAGAAAAAACTTTGTAAGCTGGGTTTCTTCGTGCAGTTATTGCACGAACGTAAGGTACATTATGCATGGTTTATCGGCGTAAGTGCTAGCGGCCTACATAAGCTTTAGGCTTGAACTACATTTTGGGTTTTATTATTACATAAATACTTTTAATATACAAAGTTTAATTTCGGAAATGAACATTTCTAGGCCTTAAAGATTAGAAGAGCGTGGATTTTATTTTTAGATTACTTTACCATCGCCTAATATAATGCACCTAGTATGTTCAATGTCTATCTGTATCTAGTTGGGCCACGATTATAACGTGTAAATAATTCCATACAGAAAATTTTAAACCAGTGAGCCCTTAAAATTTATAAAACTATTCAAAATCTAAGTAGTTCGTGAGTTTAAAGTAAATGTTGGCTCGCAGGCTTTGGATGTAAAGCTCAAAATTTTGATAGCTAGGCCTATGATGCTTTTATAAATTTATAGTCTGTCTTTTCCTCAATTTCACAGAAGAATATGAAATTTTGTTCAAATGTGGCTTGACTAGATATAAGTAGGTTTCGGTATGTGTTGTCGATCATTTTGGAAGAGTCCATTCCTGCGTGAGGGGTGTTTCTTGGCCCGTCACCTCAGCAGTAGAACTTGGTACACGGTAGTATCGACGGTCCTAACAGGACCCAACTTTCCTTAAATGATTGTCTGAAGACTTTCGTTTCCCATACTCCAGAAGAGAGCACTTCAACCCTGGTATTTGTTTTCTCAAAATCTTATCCGAACTCGCATTATCAATTTATTCAGGTGATGCCCCAAATCTGATTCAAAGAATGCACGTAAATCGTAATGGCTTTGCACTGCAAAATTCAGTTCTCTAATATGATTAATGGTTTACGACACGAAAAGTTGCCATCCAACCTCTCTATCAGTCGTGTTTAGGTTATCTCTTTCCTGATAGCATTTTATTTCATAGGCCTCGTTTTATATTTGGTGTGGCATCTGGGTAGGCATGACCCCATATTTAAGGGATTTGTAGATATTTACTGCAGATAAGAAAATCAAGAGACTTCTCATAACCTTAAAATAAGACGTTGATCGTTTCACAGGCGCGTGCGTCCGTGCGCTCACGCACGCACACTTTTGATGCCTTCGAACGATGGTTCATGATCGATCTGTTTTTTCTCATATATATATATATATATATATATATATATATATATATATATATATATATATATATATATATTTTTGTGATTTTCCTTCAGATCCTGTGAAGAAGTAAAATTAAGGAAAAAAGATCAGTTTCAAGGCTCTAATTATTAATCTATTTAATTTATTTTCAAATATATATTTTTTACTTCTTACCCTCGCACGATAATGTTTAAGCAATTTCCTAAAAAATCGTTAATTGGATCTTTGAAAAAAAAGTTATGATGTGGTTGTTTAGCCCTGTTCGCAACACCTAAGGTCATACGACGGAGGGGACCTACAGCTTTACGTGGAATCCGGGATACGGGTCGTTACATTGTCAGGACGCGGAGGACCGACGGTGTCGTAACCAAACAACTCGTGAAAGAACATCTGTGAAGTTTGTTTCACAATTATTCTAAACGGAGGAAGTAAAAAGTTCATAAATAATGAAAGTCATTGACGCATCTTCGGTTGAAATTGGCAAGCGGTCTTTCGGTGATAACGTCATCACTCGGTTCTTTATAGAATTTGTATTTGTATGCAATTAACTATAAAATCTGAGCGAATACTTCTCTTTTAAAATAAATGCGGGAGTAATCTGCCTGTCTAAATTAAAACGTAAATAGGTTGCATTCTAAATTGAATTATGCATCGCTGAGTTATTTTTAAGTTCGTTCAGCAAAAATAAAATGTGGATTTTTTTTAGAGTTTAATAATAATTAGATCTTTTTCGTTCTACCCCAGCAACAAAAAGTGAAATTATATATTATTTTCTACTGTAGTTTTACTTGCTGAATTCAATAATATATATCTTATTTTGGAGAAATTAATAACAAGAGAATAATTTTCAAACTAGTGTAGGAACGCATGAATTTAAAATTCAGAATTCGGTGATAACTAGGCATCCAATATAGCCGACGTTGTACAGATTTGGCTCTCTTCCACTGTATATATAAAAGCTTTGACATTCTTATTTAAAATATAGTTAATGGAAAACCGGATTCTGTATTACAGACCACATCTCACGCGGACTATTATTGTTATGCTCGAACAGTATCGGCAGGACTGGGGACTCCTTTTAAATTTCATGTGTAACAAATATCGATGTCAATTTTGTACATATTACATCCGCTCTCGTGCATTGACTATCGCTTCATCTTAAGATATATACCGTACGTCACATGAATAAAATTGTTCATGTACACGCTATGACTACATGGGATGAATATTTGCATATTGATCATATTCATAAGCCGGCAAGTTTTTTTTTTTTTTTTTTTTTTGGGGGGTCGATAAAATTGGTTATCGTGCAGGGATTCTGATTGTTATTGATACTTTGTAAATACTCAATATTTTAATGTCATTCTTACGTAACCACAATTGACTAGCACGAATCGAAATTCTCACGTTTTTGCATCAGATTCTCGGAGACAGGAGACAGTTTAATTTTTCAAAAGTCGCCTCGTGCTAAGTAAGGGGGAGGGGGAAGTCTTTGTTACTTCTCAGTCAACCGGTTACTTATTCAATTAAGATTAATTATTTGAACTGTACAGTATAATCAAATTTTTTTTGGGTGGTGGTGTTTAACCTCCTTCGCAACATCTAAGGTCATATGACGGAGGGGACCTACAGCTTTACGTGGGATCCGAACCACGGGTCGTTACATAATTTGGGCGTGGAGGACGGCCTCCCATCCAACTACTACCCAGACCCAATGTCGCTTAACTTCGCTGATCTCCGGAAAGCGGTGTTACGACATTGGCCACGACGTAGACCGTATAATCAATATATACCAGTTAAATATATAGGATCAAATAAATGCAGTATATATCTAGGATACCTGTCATTTTATATATATATATATATATATATATATATATATATATATATATATTAATATATATATATGGGATGAATGATACAAACCCACAAGGAAAAACTATTCCAAGGCCTTTCGTGTATTCAGAAGTACACCTCGTCAGGGTGTACTTCTGAATACACGAAAGGCCTTGGAATAGTTTTTTCTTGTGGGTATATATATATATATATATATATATCACCAAGTGATTCAAATTATATATATATATATATCACCAAGTGATTCAAATACTTTCAATGCGAGGCCAAATATTTGCATTTGAAAGTGAAAGTAGACTAGTCCGACATCCAAGATGGCCCCTGACATTAACATTCAAAATCTTGTTGCACGCATCACCGTGACCTCCTTTCTTCTCGATAATCAAATTGTGAACTCGGGGTGTTTATTTGTTTTAAATGCTGCTTGCTTACAGGGGTATACTGTAACCGTATATATAAGTCTTTCGTAAAGATTTTCTAGTTTCCCCTCCTCGCTCTGAAGGGAAAGAGAATTGTGGAAATTTCCACTGCTTTTATCAGAAGACCGGCAGCATTTTGCAGTCACTTAATATTCTGATATTTTAAAATACTTTCACCAAATATGCACACTATTTAAATGACACGTTAAATTAATAATCTTATAATGGTGAAAGAACTGACAGTTATAGCATAATAATTTATATTATATAGCGAAAGTAAACCTACAAATATGAGTAAATGCGTGAATTAATATTACCTTTAAAATCAGTCCTCAAAAGATTTCGTTTTGAGTTCCGTTATTACTAAATATACGGTAGATGTTGGGGGCCTACTTTGGGTGTGGAGAGAAAGCACGTGGCTCGCTCCGAAGAATTTTTTTCGTTCTCGTTTATTAAGTTTTTGTCTAATTAATAAAAGCAGCTGACGGCGTTCATCTTATGGGCTGAAATTTTTATAGTAGTATGTTTTTCCTTGTCCGTTCCTCGATCACCTCACATAGCGCGGGTGGGTGGAGATCTTGTTTGTGCTTTCTGATTGGTTGGACCTTGGCGCCGCGATCCCTTTGCCAATGCTCAGCCCCGTCGCAAGGCACGTAGATGCGTGCGGAAAAAGTGTGATTTCGTTGGAGCAACTTCATTTGACGGCAAAGGCCTTGGCACAAATGGTGTTCAGATTATGCAATACAGAAAAGGTTTTGTAATGCTATGGCATTTAGCCTAAGCTTACTGTGATGGAGGCAAAGCATATTTTCATTATATTATATATATACACACACACAAAGAAATCACAAAGCAACACGTGATCTTTTTAATAAGCAAAGAACCACAGGGAAAAGGAAATACGAAGTCCGAGCGCTTTCGTGATATTCGCATCTTCAGGGACAAGAAAGAAATAGAATTTATAAAGTAAGAGTTAAAATACACACAAATTCTGTCTATTTCTTGTCCCTGAAGATGTGAATATATCACGAAAGCGCTCGGACTTCGTGTTTCCTTTTCCCTTTGATTCTTTGCTTATATATATATATATATATATATATATACAGTGGTGGGCACGCGCAACGATTTTTGTAGCGCCGCAACCGCAACTCTGCTGAAATAGTTGCGCCGCACGCGCAAGCGCAACCCTTTTCAAAAAGTTGCGCCGCAAGCGCAACCAAAAATGTTGCGCCGCAACTTGCGGCGCAACTGCCCACCCTTTGGGTGTATATATATATATATATATATATATATATATATATATATATATATATATATATATAATAAACAGAATGGTCCCCTGAGAAACTTGTTAAACACAGACCGTTCATGGAACAAGGAACTCTTCTGGGAAATTACATCCACTATAGTTCGAATAAGTAAAGATACATGACAATTACTATAGTTTTTTTCTTTTCATGATGGGCTTTCCATCATGAAAAAGAAAAAAACTATGGTATTTGTCATGTATCATTACTTATTCGAACTATAGAGGATTCTCATCCCGTGATTTTTACATCGCTGAAAGTAAATGATGTCGTAAATATTTGGAACTGCATTTTTAAGGGCTCCACTTCCCCCAACCTTTTTCCCTTCCCCTGCACGAGCAGAAGAATAATGATGAAAAGACCGGCGTTTGCCGGCGTTTCTCGAACAAGTGGCGATTAAAAAAAGTTGCACGTCACGAAGCAGAAAGTTGGGAGAAGTACCGTACCACGTGAATGTCATAAAATAGTGCTTATAATGTTATAATTATAAATTTGTAGATTGAGGCGTGTGACTAGTATATAAATTCGTTATTTACTTTTTAGAGCCGACCTAGTCCATAGGCGAACAATGCGGTGCCTTTTCCGTCATGGTTACAAGAGTTTTTACAAAAGGTGTTCAATGATTAATGAACCATTTTAGTTTCTGAATTGGATTAATGGGTGTCTTTTGATGTAGAAGTCGCGTTTATACTTCTCTGAAAATCAGAGATGACTCCTTGTTCAAAATTTTAGTTTCTAAATCCTTAAGTTTAAATGAAAATTAAATTGATTTAGCGATTGGTTAAAAGTAAAGTGCGACGGTGTAGAAGAACCATTTAGAATTTTAGGTGTTTTGAGTAAGGCTTTATTTGCAACTAGCATTAGGAACCGCTTTGATGGACTTCTCTAGTCTAAGTGCGAGTTAGGGCAGCAGTATCCCACTTCATTAGATCCAACTAATCTGTTATCGGGCATGGGCGCACGCATTTTATATACCTTATGAACCTTATGTTGTTTCGTGCGTTGGTCTCTCTTCACACGGAGGTCAAGCTGGTGGCCCCGCCTCTAGGTCTGGCCTGGTGGAGGAGCGAGTTGCTTTCTTGCGCTCTCCACCGTACATAGCCAGGCACGCCCGGCTCATCTGGTACTGTCCTGAGCCAGGCATCCAGTCTTTTCTTGAAGACTTCAATTTTGACCCCCGTTACGTTTCTGAGGTCCTTAGGAAGCTGGTTGAAAAGTCTTGGCCCCCTGACAACCAAGCTATTTTCCTTCAGGGTTGAGGAGGTCCCTTGTCGGGCCTTTAATTTGGGAACACTACACATTCTGCCTTTCCTATTTTCCAGTGTTGTTTGAATGGTAATTGGGTTTAGTTTTAGGTTTGGTAGATAGATAGATAGATAGATAGATAGATAGATAGAATAACCTTTATTAATAATAAAATAAATACAGTAGTCTTTTTACAACTTACAATTTTTACAATGACACAAATAATTGTGAAGCTCGACTATTTATTTTTTTAATTTTTTTTAATTTGGCCCTTAAGCTTTAGGCTTTACTGGGCTCTCATTAAAAATAAGCAGCTAGCCGTTATAAATTAATAATAATAAAATAAATAAATAAGTAAATAAGTATTATTAATAGTTAAAGCCTGTATTTCAATATTAAACAATATTAATGGACAATATAAAACATTATTAGTGGACATTAATCCAAGATTTTTGTTAGTATCCCATTACACTGGTATGCATCAATTTTGCTGTCAAGGGTTTTGTAAGTGATTCTTATAGAGTTTTTCCTGCTGATTTCGAATCTGCAATCCGTTTTTCTCAATCAGCTCAGGTTATCCGGCTATGGCCTCATAAGTAAAATAGAATTTTTCGTGATTTTGTCGAAGCGGAATTGGAACAGTAACATCTATCATCACTTGTTTCACTTGTATATCTTTTTTTACTTTTCAGGCATATAGATAAAATATTTCATAATGAATAGAGCGTGTAAAAATGATCCCAATAGATTCTGCTACATATTTTTTTTTTTTTTTTTTGTTCAGGAAGAACCGATTCGCCTCTATTTAAAGGGCATATCTCAGCGGAAAAACAAAGAAAAAGTGAGAGGAAAGACAGAGGAAAAAGAAAGGGTGGAGGGGACAGTCGAAGTGGAAAAAGACCAAGGATGACAAGGACTGCAGGGTCGAGCCTCATCATCCTTGGGTGCTAGGGCCGGGAGGGCGCACGTGAAACCTCCAGGAACAAGCACGTACAAACGAGCACAAAGAGCACTCAAGAGCACGAGCTTAGAACCCCCTTGCGGGGATTCTGCTACATATGTGGGACGGTTACCATGCCAAATAACCGGTCCCAAATCACTAAATTTGTGAAGACAATGTATAGAGCATACTTTGAAATTAAGCTAGGGGACCAGGACAAAAATTTCGCCCCTCATATGTGCTGCAAGACGTCCATTGAAAATTTGAGAAGATGGAGGAAAGGCAGAGCGAAATCTTTGCCTTTTGGAATTCCCATGATTTGGAGAGAAGGAAAGGATCACGTGACAGATTGCTATTTCTGCATGACAAACCTCCAAGGTGGGCTTATAAATTTATTTTTCTTAAATATTTTGAAATCCTCGTATGAAACTTGACATAATATTCACCATAATGTAATATTCACCATATATAGCATAATATTCACCATAATGGTAATCATACATTTACATATACATATTGTTATAGAAAATACATTTACACATATATATTGTTATACAAGTTACATTTACATATACAATGATTGTATATTTTCTTTCTTTTTCATTCATATTGTCCCCGAAGGGACAATATGAATGAAAAAGAAAGAAAAAATATACAGACTCCATCGACCTATTTCATATCTTACAGACCACAGCCTTCCCTCACGAGCCGCCACTGTCTGAATGCTTCTTCTATTTCATATGCAAGTTTTATATCCATGTTTCTGTGTTTCTATTTTCAGGAGTTAACAAGAAGAATAAACACATTGTTGTATACCCTGACATTCCTTCTGCTATGAGACCTGTACCCCATGGTCCTGGAATTCCAATACCCGACCCACCTCAAACCCTGGACTTCGATGATTCTGATGATGAATCAATGACCAGTCCCAGTCGTATATACCTCAAAATACCGCTTCAAATGAGCCGAGGCCTCTCAACCAGGCCAAACTTAATGATCTTACCAGGGATTTAGGACTTTCCAAATTAGCTGCCGAGATCTTGGGCTCACGACTTCGAGAGGACAACTTGCTGGCTCCGGGAACAACATTCTCCTGGTATAGGAAACGAGAGGAAGAATTCCGCAAGTTTTTTGCAGTGCAAAATACCTCTTCCTTAGTGTACTGCTGCAATGTTGAGGGGCTAATCGAATCCTTGGGCCTGCCATATAACGCATCAGAATGGAGGCTATTTATAGACTCGTCTAAACGAAGTTTGAAAGCAGTACTTCTCAACATTGGGAATAGGGTTGCATCAGTCCCTGTAGCACATTCCGTACAACTTACTGAGAGCTACGATAACATGAAAATTTTACTGGATGCTCTCGTATACGACCAACATAACTGGAGGATCTGTGGAGATTTGAAGGTAATACTAATATCATAAGTAAACTATTGCTATTGACTATGTTTTTTTCCAAAGGTTATTTGAGAGCGTATAAGAACACTTAACTTCCCCACAGAAGTGATACAGTCCAATGCATAGATTTTTTTTATCTGATAGAACAAATTCTCTAAATTCTTTAAATATTTTCTTTTTTTTTCAGATTGTGGCATTTGTATTGGGAATGCAAGGGGGATACACGAAATACCCATGTTTCCTCTGCAAATGGGATAGCCGAGCGGATGAGAAGCACTATGCACAGCGTGAATGGGCATCCAGAGAGAATTTTGAACCTGGGTCGCATAATTAATGTTTCAGTGCCCCTTGTACCACCAACAAAAATTTTGCTCCCACCCCTTCATATTAAGCTGGGCTTGATGAAAAATTTCATCAAATCAATGAGTAAGGAGGGTTCAGCATTTCGATATATCGAGAGTAAATTTCCTCATATATCTGATGCTAAACTAAAATGCTGGGTTTTTTGATGGTCCTCAAATTCGAACTTTGATCAAGGATACTCAGTTCGAAAACGCAATGACTCCAACTGAGAAGAATGCCTGGCAGGCATTCAAATCAGTTGTCACCGATTTTCTTGGCAAGCGTAGAAGTCCAGAATACGAGTCGGTTGTCGAAAACTTGATGGAAGCTTTCAAAGCTCATGGGTCGCGCATGTCCATAAAAATGCACTTTTTGTGGTCCCACTTGGACTATTTTCCTGAAAATTGCGGGGATTATAGTGAGGAACAGGGTGAACGATTTCACCAAGATATCAAAATAATGGAAGAGAGGTGCCAGGGAAACTGGGATATCAATATGCTGGCGGACTATTGCTGGTGTTTGAAGCCAGACGCCCGAAGAAAAACACAGACGGAAAGCCAAAAAAACTTCATTCCTTCCTCAATAAACTTTTTTCCATATTCATTGTATGAATAAAAGTATTTATTCACACAATGTTTTCATTTTTCACGAGTGTTCTTATAATATTACTCGGATCTACAGTGTTTAAGCTAAAAAAAATCAATAAATTTGGGGATAAAATTGGACTTATAATAAATGGCCAATAGAGAAAAAACGACCTGATTGACGAAAACCAATGTCATTTTCGAATTCAGCATGGTCAAATTATATAATATGAGTTGAAAAAACCCTCACAGCAGACAAAAAAATTTCATATGCGTACCAGTGTTATTAATCGGGATTTTAACTTGGTTTTAAACAAATTTACATTCGCAATATTTTTTATATCGGCATGCAAGTCATTCCATAGTTTCAATCCAATGAAAATGGGTAGTTTTTGAGATGACAATCTAAATTGAGGTATAACAATCTTTGATCTATTTCTGGTCTGATACGGGTGGATTTCTTGATGAGTTACAAAATATCTATTTACCCATTGCAAATTAATGATTTTGCTCTTACACTTGTAAATAAAAATAAAATGTGCCAGTTTGGTTATATCATTAAGCTTTAGTAGGTTTAGCTCTTTAAATAATGCACTAGACTGCAGTGGTTCTTAACCAGGGGGGCGTCGGTAATTTCCAGGGGGCGCGATCCCTTGGGGAAAAACAGGAATTTCTCTAATTGTATTTGTTATTCTCTTAACGAGCATAAAATCTGGGAGAGAATGTTATTTTGATGCAAGGGGGGCGTGGAGGGAAGGACCAATTCCTAGAGGGGGCATGGTAGTAAAAAGGTTAAGAACCACTGCACTAGAGTGATCAAGGAAATCAGCATTAGATAATAACCTTATTGCTCGTTTTTGGATGACAAAGATACCATTTAATGCGTTGTTAGCGGAGTTTCCCCAAACAAGGGTGCAGTATGTTATATAAGGAAGAACAAGAGTATGATAGTCAATGAAACTTGTTTAGGGACTACATTTCTAAGTTTAAACATTATAGCAACGCTCCTTGAAATCTTTTTCGCGATATAATTTACATGATCACTCCATTGCAAATTCTTATCTAGCATTACACCAAGAAATTTTGTTACAGTACACTCCTTTATGGTGATTTCATTAACATTGAGTTCATCAAGATATACATTTCTTTTATTAGTAAAAATCATGAAATTTGTTTTACTGGTATGTAGGAAGAGTTTATTGGTGGTCAACCATTTCATTACACTGATGAATTCTGAATGAAATATATTCTTAGCTGTATTAACATCTTTGCAAGAAAAGGAGAGAGTTGTATCATCTGCAAACATTATGAAGTTCAGTATATCAGATGAACGTGGAAGGTCATTTATATATAAAAAATAACAGTGGACCCAGCACTGAGCCCTGTGGCACACCATGTTTGACAAGCGCTTTAGTGGAGCAAACCTTATTTACTGATACAAAATTATATCTATCGGACAAATAACTTTTAAACCAATCACTGATTGCCCCTCTAAAGCCGTAACAATACAATTTATTAAGTAGAATATTATGGTCTATTACATCAAACGCCTTACTCAAATCCATAAATATTGACATCATTATTTCTTTGTTCTCCTTAGCTATATTTACATTTTCCATAAGATTTAAAATAGCCATTTCCGTGTTCTATTATTACGGAAGCCATATTGATTTGGAGATAATAAATTGTAAGATTCTAAATATCGCTGCATTCTACTTTTTACAATTTTTTCGAAAACTTTGCTGAACACAGATAATGAACACACCGGCCTGTAATTTGTTGCTAGTGTAGGATCACCCCCTTTAAAAAGGGGTGTTATACAACCAGTTTTTAGCATTGATGGGAATATTCCTTTGGAAATACTGTGATTGATAATTTTAGCCAAAGTTACAGATATCTTATCTTTAACAAGTTTCAATATAGGTAGATTATGTAGATTATGATGTACCTCTCTCTCCTTCTTTCCAGTGAGCACAGATTTAGTTTACATAGTCTTTCCCAGTAGTTGAGTTCTTTGCAGCCATCAATCTTGGCTGTGAAATGCCTTTGCGTTTCTTCTAGTTTATTAGTTTCTTCCTTTTTATATGGCGACGTCAAAACTGAGCAGTATTCAAGTTTTGGTATAATCAGTGTTTTTAGCAGGGGAATCATTACTGTCCTGTCCCTTCTCTTGAACATTCTTAGAACCTGTCCGGCGACTCTTTTTGCTTTATTTGTCGCTATCTGATTTTGTGTTTCGAATTTCGCATCATCTGTCATTATTATCCCGAGATCAATCGCTTTCATGCTTCTCTGAATTTCCTGTCTATCTGGAGCATAATATGCAGTCTAAGTTCAAGTTCTTTTCTACCATATCTCAAGAGCTGAAATTTCTCGGCGTTGAATGACATGTTGTTGTCTTCTGACTATTTGTATATTTTGTTCGTGTCCCTCTGCAAGGCCTCCACGTCATATACATCGCTGATTTTTCTGCTGATCTTTGTATCGTCTGCAAAGGATGTTACTATACTGTTGCTGTTTACTCCGCTGTCTATGTCTGTTAGCATGATAATGAACAGGAGTGGGGCCAGTACTGTCCCTTGTGGTACTGAGCTGCGTACTTCCGATTCTGATGATGATATACTTTTAATTTTGACGACCTGCAGACGATCACTAAGGAAGTTGTAGATCCATTTTCCCACTTTGCCTGTTATTCCCATGTCTTTAATTTTATGTGCTATTATACCATGGTCACATTTATCGAAAGCTTTACCAAATCTGTGTATATAACATCGTAGTTGTCATTGCCTTCCAATGCATCTAGGATATTGTTGTAGTGCTCTATTAGTTGTGATAGGCATGATCTACCTGCTCGGAATCCATGCTGATTTTCGTTGAATCTTTCCCCTGTCTCCAGGAAATCATAAATTTTCTCTCTAACTATTCTTTCAAATACTTTGGTGAGGTGGGACGTCAATGACACTGGTCTATAGTTCTTTGCTTGAGATCTGTCCCCTCCTTTATATATAGGGACAATGTTTGCTCTTTTCAAGATGCTCGGTATTTCCCCAGTGTCTAGGGATCTTCTCCATATGCAGTATAAAGGTGTAGCTATTTCATTTTTACAGTTTTTAATCAATAATGCGTTCCAATTGTCCAGACCTGCAGCTGAATGTAGTGCCTTCTACTTTTCTATCCAGTTTTCTACTACTGCTAGGATAGTTGAAAGAAAAATAAACTTTTAATAACAGGAACCTCCCAGAGTGGACCAAAAGGTCTTTGAGGCTTCCTCTTGTCCTTGTAACTCCTTGTATAGCTCTCGCTACATCTTCTGGTGTAAAATCAAAGTCTGTTATATATACTCCTTGCAATTCCTCTTCAAAGAATGCATTTATGTCAGGTATCGCTTTGTCACTTTTAGGGGTACTGAAAACTGATTCATATTGAACTCTCAATGTATCAGATATTTCTTTTGGATCGTGCGTCGGGTTAGTTCATTATTTCCCGTCCTTAAGGGCCCAATAGCGGCGCGCGTTTTTGTTTTCCTTTTTGCATAGCTATAGAAGTATTTTGGATTTTCCTTTATTGCTTCTACCATCTTTTCCTCTTCCCTTTCTGTATGGTCCTTAATCTGGGCTTGTATTTCCCGATCGATACCCTCCAGTTTTTCTTTTATTGCTTTCCTGTCATTATCTCCGCAGTTACCTAACTTCGCCTCCACACACTTTCTTTTGCGGAATAGTCTTCTCTTTTGCCTTTCTAGCCAGCTCCTCTTTCCTTTTGGCTGTGATTTCGGAGCATATTTTTCTAAAATTCTCAGCGTTTTTTCTTCCAAGGTTGTTAGCATTTCTTCAGTTGTTTTATTCTCGAAAATTGTTCTCCATTCTATTTGGGCCATGTGCGATCTGATTGCTTCCCAATTTATAGTCTTCGAGTTTAAGTTAAAGGCCCCGAATTTACTTCTTTCCACAATGTGTATTGTCTTCTAATGCTGCCGTCATATTTGTTGATATCTCGATTAAGTTGTGGTCTGAGATAATGGTTGGGGTTATTTTTATATCAGCAATCAAGTTCGTGTTATTCGTGAATACCAGATCCAGACAGTTATTTTTTCTGGTATTGTCTGTTATCTCCTGTGTCAGCATACTCATTTTGAGAGCCATCAACATTTTTGCTTGTTCCTGGTCTTCTCTTGTGCCTCCCTTGTCCTGATGAATATATATATTCCTATTCACCTTTTTGTATTTTATAAATGGGAAGTTAGTCTCCGCAGATCATTATATTGGGGGATGGAGGGTTTATGGCCTTTATTAGCTTTCTAATGTCATCAATGGCCTCCGAGAATTTTTCGGTTGGGGTGCTTGGAGGTCTATAGATGACTATTACTATCAAGCTTAGTTTTTCTATTTTCACTGCTAGGAGTTCCACATAGCTGTTTGATTTACTTATTATCGTCTGTCATATGACCTTCCTGTATATATATAGCACAGCCACCTTTCCGTCTCGTCGTTCTATCCGCTCTTAGTAAGTTGAAGCCCTCTATATTTATCTCTCTTATCAATACAATGTTTGCAGTTTTCACAATTTCCTTGGCAATGTTTAAGATGAGTTTCTGTGAGGCATGCAATGTCCGCCCTTGTTTCGTCCATAAATCCTTTCAGGTACGAAACCTTATTGAGTGATTGGTTTGGTCTTATTCCTTGAATATTAGCCAGGACAATTTTTATGTTCTCTGTTTTTCGTTGCCCCTTGTGCATTTCAAGTTCGTTTTCCTTCGATATCGCTTCATTCGTTGCTCTATGATCCTCCGAAAGAGATCCGTTTCCTCCTACTTGTATTGGTAGCTTCTTGCTCGGGGGTTTCCAGCTGTGTCAACTGCATGTGGATGACATTTAGCATTCGTAAGGTGTCTGAGATGTTGAAAAAATTTTCTTGTTCGCTTATTGTGTTCCTATTGTTATTTTTATTCCTATTGTCATTTAAATTCCTATTGTCATTTAAACTTTTTCCTTTGTTCGCTGAGTCCGTCGGGAGATGTTGATAGTAGCATTTATTCCCGAATTTGCAGGTTCCATATTTTGCGTAAGTTCTGCAAATGTCCGGGTGGTAGAATTTACATCCGTCTCCAAATTTATAATGACCATTATTATAGAAGAAATTGCATATTGGGGGATGTTCATATATACATTGTCCTCTTTTAAATCTGCAATTATCTTTTATATAATACCTGCATATAATTCCTTCCCCATATTTACTCTTGGCTTTTGTTTTTTGCTCCTTATTGGGGGACAGTTTTACTTCGTTTGCTTGACTGCCCTCTTGTCTTGTCCTATTTGTGCTAGTTGTGTTTGTGTCCTTCGTTGCCCTTATGCTGTGTGTTGTCTTTACACTCTTTGTCGCCTGTGTTTTCGGCCTCGTTTTGTGACTGTATTTGAATTTTTTCTATTTCGCCTTTCTCCGTTTCTTCCGTTTTCCACTGTTCTTTGTTTCCACTTTCCTCTTTCATTCTCTTCTCGTAGTCTCTCTCTGCTTTAAATACCGTAAAAGAGTTTAATTCGGTCAAGCAGTTCTCGCAGAAAATTTTTATCCCATTAAACTGCTTTGCGTTCGTTATAAGGGAGATTTTTTTATCTCCCCATTCTAGGCATTTAAAATCAAAAACTAGCTGACAAAAATCGCACCTCATCGCCTCTGTCTCATCCGTTGCAGCTTTACAGATACCACAGAGTTGCAGGTATGCATTAATTTCCATGTTGGTGAAGTGACTCAAAAAGGGGGTATTATGGGGTATATATATATATATAATATATATATATATATATATACATACATACATACAGGGTGTCCCATAAGTCCGGCATCATAGGAGAAATTCATATTTTTCTATTTCTACAAACCATAATTCATATTTTACTTATGCTCGGAATGCCAATTTCCCGTCCACCATTCTGTTCAGTGACGAGGCTGTTTTTTATGGAAATGGTGAGGTAAATCGACAGAACACCCGCTGCTGGTCTCAAAACAACCCTCACTGGTATACCTCTTCAAAGGAACAAGGTGCATCTCGGGTGATGGTATGGTGTGGCATTTGGAAGGATCGCATCATAGGCCCCCTCTTTTTCGTATGCTCAAGGAAGTATTTCCCAGTGTCTTGAACGAAGAAGGAAATTTCCCAACATGGTTCCAGCAAGACGGCGCTCCTGCACATTACAGCACCCAAGTAAGGGAATACCTGTACCAACAATTCCCTGGTCATTGGATAGGACGTCGAGGGCCTGTGGAATGGCCAGCTAGAAACCCGGATCTCACGCCACTAGATTTTTATCTCTGGGGCCACTTGAAAGTGCTGGTATCCCCCCCCCCCCCCCCACACCAATTTGGACAGAATATTTTCGTTAAAACTAACGCAGATATCACGACAACCTAACCAATTATAATTATCAAGGGCGTACAGTTGATCTATTATTAATTATAACATTGTTTCTGGAATAGTATTTACTATTTACTAATAGATCAACTGTACGCCCTTGCTAATTGGTTATGTTAAGTCGTGATATTTTCGTTAGTTTTAGTGAAAATATTGTCAAAATTGGTGGGGGCGGGAGATAACCTACAAGTACCGACATTCGTTAATGCTGATACGAATGTTCGAATTCCGATCACGTCGCCAAAAGCGAGCCTCTGAATTAGGGTTTCTTTCCCCCGGGATCCCGGCTGTTTTTATTGGATTTGAAAATCCCGAGAATTGGACAAATATCCCGGGAAATCCCGGAATTTTAAAATGACTTAATTTATTTTTTATTGATTTATTTGTTTTTTCTTTTATTATTAGAAGGCTCTTGGGTAGAATTAAAACTGCACAATATTTACCACATTTTATTCTACTTTTCTGCTTTCTTAAATGAACACCTACTAGCATTAGCAACTTAGAGCAGTCTAAAAGTGGGCCCGTATGCCAAAAACTGGCCGAGGGAATGTCGCTAGCGTTGCGTATAATACAAGGAACTGAGTCTCAGTATATTATCTAGCGATCGCAGGCAACTCGTCTTGCTCAGAGTTTAAGCAAGCATTTGAAGCAAGAACTGGTTATTCGAGACAATAGGAAACAGAACTTCAAACATCATGAATTTATTTGATGCACTGAAAACCATTCGGCCAACCTCTGTTGAATCAGAAAGAGCCTTTTCTGCAGCAGGTTTATTTATCACCAAGTTGAGAACTTGTCTTAGTGATAGAAGTATCAATTGTTTGTGTATCGATTTTGTTTTTTAAGAAGCTATTTTAAAAATGTTGATTGACTCTCTAAATATTTTAAGATAAAAGGATGAAATTATTTTTCTAATGAAGTTTATTTTATTTTTATTTTTTTTTGTATTGGCTAAATATTTTAAGATAATGTTGAGATAAAAGGTATAAATTTTTTTTTAATGGTGTTTCTTTTTTTATTTGCAAATGCACTTAATTATAATTAAAGGAATATAATATTTTAGCCTTTTATTTGTCCCCTGCAGATGAATAGCATGATAAATATTATGTTTAATAAATAGCTACCACTGATTGGTAAACTCAATTCAAGTATTACAATGCAAAAATGGTCATCTAGGCATAAGTAATTGGTTATCCCAATTCTAAAAGGGTATTTTATCACTGAACAATAAAAAAAATTACCGTTCTCTTAAATATACAACCATTTCCTGGATTTTCCGGGATTTCCCGGGATGAAGAAAGCTGCATATAAGAGAAACCCTACTCTGAATCCGAATTCTTCTCTCTTGCTCCTGCTACAAATTTATAACATTAAGATGATGTTATAATATATTGATCATTTCCCTGCCAGACCACTGGTTCGTCATCTGCTTACGTCACATAGTTACCCACGTTCTCATTACTTGTACTTACTATTTCTACCTAACTCATTCAAATTCTATATTACTTATGTGTTACGTTATCATAAATGTCCGTGTATTTCCAAGTACATCGTATTTTTCCTCCGCTTTCCTCATCGCTGGCTATTTAGGCTTTCAAACTATGATAACCAACCATTTTTCTAATAATCAGACATGGGCAGTAAATACTTTAGATGTATTTAAATAATAAATACATTACTTGAAAATAAAAGTAATTAAATACTAAATAAAATTCAGGTTTTCAGAAAGTATTTAAATACTAAATACATTATTCCTAAAAAGTATTTAAATACATTTCAAATACAATTTAGATACTTTTCAAGAAGCACACAAAATCACTAACATCAGCTTAGTGAAATAAAATCGAGAAGTCGCAGAAGTAGAAGCTGCAATTGTTTTGTGGCACAGAAGACAAAGTTTTCACTTTACTACCATCTTTGGAAGTTATTCGGAAATATTTTCCATCAAAAAGTGGGTGCAGGTGTGATTCGCTATTTTTATTTTCACTTCCACCAACAGCAACTTCTATTTTAGCACTTTTACCAAGAAGGTGGTAATATGATCAATAGGCTAAGGCTAATTGCACAGTTAGCGCTGAACTTTACAGTTTACACAACCACATATGACGATGCCTCAGGATAGACTGCTGGCTGCCGCACTGCAGCTGTGAGTCTGTAACAATCGCCACTAGAGCAGGCTGGAAGTTGCATTTTTCAAGGTGTTTCCAGAAAGTTCTAGCCTGATGAGCCTGGAACTTTCTGGAAGCACAAGCACCTTGAAAAATGTTTCTGTTTTCTGTGGTACCAGTTAAATACTAGGTTGTTAGTACTGTACATCCTCGCAAAATTGAGCAGTTCACAAAAAAAGTATTTTAAAAATGTATTTAAAAACAGGTATTTACAAATACTAAATACTTTTCGAAAGTATTTAAATTAAATATACTCTCCAAAAAGTATTTATAAATACATGTACTTAATACATATTAAGTATTTTCAAATACAATACTGCCCATGTCTGCTAATAATATTTGACATAATTTGGTGTAATCATTAACTAAAAATATATAACGTTGTTAATCCTCTTTAAATTATATATATAAATTGTATCACCTATTTAGATTGTCAGTATTAGATATGTCAATTAACAATTTGCTGAAATTGTAATTAGCTGTAATAATTTAATATGATGTAATTAATGTACTTAATGTATTCCGTGCATGTCGGCACCCCGACATTATGTCGCCATCCAAAAATGTATACTTCACAAAAATTAGTATTTTTTTAAATTTTTTTCTTTCTAAATTTCGTTGTCTGCTTAAATTACGCTTAACGTCAGAATTCTTTAGCTCTCCAGTTAAAGTGGCAGCTTAACCTTCAACTGCACTCCCCCAAAATGTACTTACTTATTTCTTGTATTGTAAATTAAATCATTCCTGCCGTAGCCCTTACTCGAGGAGGACGAGCCTCCTCACTTTAAATTCCTGCTTGAGCTGCTGTTGCAAGAGGTAAAACCTTTCCCCCTGTAAACTTCTGATTATCATTTATCAGTGCCTCGTTCTGTATATATTTTGTGTAATAAATATTATGAGTGAACGAAAACTCCTATTGAGAACTGAAGTGTTTCCATTCACCCATTCGGAAAAAACTTGGTAGAAACTGTTTATTGTTACTCGGATGCTCTACGGCTAAGGCCGAGCTTTAACCTAACCACCAAGGACCACCTTCGTTGGATTGTCCAAAGTGCATTCATCTTAAAAGTCGCAAGCGGGAAGTGGCTCGCGTACACGCGCGACAACGGTGTATATAGAGCACCCGTTTGACCCAGTGGGCTACGTCGGAGGGGCTTAGCCCCAGGAAGGGTCACTCATGTCGGACAGGCTACTGGGAGACGGACTAAGCGTCACAAGTCTTTGGCTCCCAGTACGGGTCTCCAGTGCTGTCCTCCGGAGGTGACGCCCTTAGGGCGTCACCGTGTTGGATGGTTGAGTGTCCGGGCCGGTGGAATTCGGGGGCTGGGGTCTTTGCGCCGTTTGGGGGCAAACTTTCGTAACGGGGCCCCGTTTTTAAACTGACTGTGTCTCCCCTATGGATGAGGTACCCGCCCCCGGCGGTTTGCGCTCGGTCTCCCTTTCTCACCAGTAGGCAGTTTCTCGCGGCCCAGAGGTCCGTTTTTCTTAATCTAATAACGTATGGATACTGCTGCTTCTTGCCCTAGAACTCAGGTGGTGGGTTACCAGGTCCCCCGAGTCCTCTACCACTGGAAGACCACGTCGTGAGGGGTCGCCCCTCCTCTGGCTACGGAACACACATTCTCCCTCGTCACCGACCGCAACCTGTACCTCGACCATGCCTTTAGACACACCACCTCTAGAGCAGGGTCCCATCCCAGCTCCCCTCAGCCAGCTACGGCAATACAACAGAGTGCACGAAAGCCTCGCCCCGAAAATCAGGCCTCTCGCTCTCTCCGTATGCCCCTCTCACCCATCATCGACCCGCCTTTCCACGGAGAGAGCCCCGTGACGGAAGAGGAAGTCGGCGCCCACGTCCGTCCTATCGACCACTAGATGTCCCAGTCCACTTCGAACCAACAGCTTCCCTGTCCATACCCAGTATTCACACATTTTTAGTTCTTCAACGAGGTGGAGACGCCGGAGTGAGTCCAGACTCACCGACCATCCAACAAGCCTCCCTCTCTTCTCCTAAATCTAAAAGGAGAACTCTAGCACCTACACCCTTAACCTCGCCACGATGACCCTCGCACCGATGACCCTCTCACCCTCGCTCTCACCCCTGCAGAAGTTGACAGTCATTGCTGACGTGCACGTGCCACCACCTAGGGCGAGACGGGGCAGATCACCCTACATCCGAGGATCCAGTGGACGCGGCGCTGGCACGCCTACATGGTGTGACCAGAGTACCCTCGGCCGCACCCTCGAGCCTCATGGATCTATCCTTACCCCCTGGTGCCATTGTATCATTTGCTCGGAGTCACTAGCACCGGACCCCTGTCGTCACCCCGAGTGACCTGGGAAACCACAGACACAGGGAGGTGCCAATATGGGCAACGGAACCCTCCCCGTTGCATGACCACTGAACCCTGTCTGGAGACGACTCACCCTCTGAGCACGCCACGATCCACGCCTCCAGTCCCGTTCGGTCGACTCGGCCCCACAGTCCCCAAAGGGGTTGGCTGGTCAGCCAATTCAATCCTTGATGAACGGGAGGTGACCCGACTTAGCCCCGCCATTATCAACCTAGATCTCCATCCACAGTCTAACTCCCTAGCACCTTCACCCTCTCCACTTCTCCCTCGTCAAACGATGGACCCTCTAAACGTGACGATCCCTACAATGGAACTGGAGGGGATCTTCACAAATTACGAAGGCCTAAATTCCCTGATTGCCTCTGCTCGTCCGTATGTCTCTTTCCAGGAGCTAATTCTGGGGACCAGACCAATGCCCTGCCCCACCTGATATTCTAGCACTACCTCTTCGTCTCCTACCTGCACACGAAGGGGGGCTGCCATCCTCTTCCACCGTACATTCCTCTTTCACAACCTCCCTATCAGATCCCCGTTACAGGTGGTTGCTGCCAGGATTTTCCTGGACAAGCAATACACAGTCTGCTCGATCTACCTCCCCTCTCACTCCCAAGTTTCCCGCGGTGACCTGGTTGAGGTTATTCAACAACTCCCCAGGCCCTCCCTACTCTTAGGCGATTTCAATAGTCGCCACCCTCTGTGGGGATACGACCTCCACTTTTGTGGCTCCGACCCTGATTTACCCTCATGGCTGAACTCTCCTTCGAGTGCCTCAACGACGGCTCTCCCCCCACACTACCACGCCACCAAATGCACCCCATCCTCTATAGATCTATCATTCATCTCGACGGACGGACTCCTGGACTTCACCTGGCAAGTGTTTCGGGATGACTACGGCAGTGACCACTTCCCTGTTTGCCTCGCCCTAAATCGACACGACCAGACCGTTGGGGTACGGGAGGAGTGGATAACGGCCAGAGCTAATTGGCCACTTTTCCAGAGCAATACTTTCACACGTCGTACGACGGCCCACTTTCCATCCTCCGATGACTGTATTGTGTACTTTGAGGCGACTATTGTCGCACCAGCAAGCACCACCATTCCACGATCTTCTGCCTAACCCCGAGCCCGACGTGTACCCTGGTGGAGCCCTGAGTGCGCGGAGGCTACTCGAGCCAAGAAGAGGGCTACCCGACGATTTTATCGTACGCGAACCCCTGCCCATCGCATGGAGATGCAGTGGGCCAGAGCCGTTGCCTCGCCGTGCGATGAAGAAAGCGCGCCGAGTTTCCTGGCGTACCTTTGTTTCAGGTATCACCTCCACACCATCGGCTACCATCTGGAAGAAGGTGCGGAGTGTCGAGAGACGACATGCCTCTCCCGACCCCCTGTCCTCCGAACTAATGACGGGCTTTCTATGACCCTAGGTCGGTGGCGAATCTTCTTGCATCTACCTTCGCTGCCGTCTCCTCCACAGACAGCCCGTAACAAGAACTGCTCACGATCCCTCAACAACTCCTACAATCGGCTGTTCACCATGCGAGAGTTACAGGCGGCACTGGCCTCTAGACGGTCTCCTTCCCCCGGCCCGGACGGCATCCCCTACTGTATGATCCAACACATCCCATCTTGCTATGCAACTGTTCCTACTCGATCTCTACAACCGTATATGGATTGAGGTACTTTCCCCTCTGTGGAAAGAGGCCCACGTAATACCAATCTCCAAACCCGGCAAAGACCCCCTTCACCCCACTAATATAGACAAATCGCATTAACACGCTGTGCTTGTAAAATCTTTGAGAAAATGATTGCCGCGTGGCTCTCTTTCTCTCTGAAAACAATAACTCCCTCCCTGCTACCCAGTCTGGCTTTAGACAGTTTCGCTCCACTACAGACCCCCTCCTGCTCCTTAGCCGAGATATTCAGAACGCCCTCAATAGGGGACAATTTGTCCTGTCCACTTTCTTCGACATCCAGAAGGCCTACGACACCACCCATCGACGTACAATCCTCAGTGAGCTCCAAAATTTGGGTTTCGTTGGAGCCCTGCGACCTTCATCAGGGGCTTCCTCTCCTCCCGGACTTTTCAAGTACGGATGGGCTCGGTCCTCTCACACCTTTGAGCAAGAAGACGGGGTCCCACAGGGAAGCATCCTCAGTGTCGTATGCTTTTCATTAGTCACGAACACGGTAGCACCACAATGCTTTCCACCCACCGTCCGTTCCTCCATCTACGCAGACGACCTTGCGACATGGTTTGCGGGACGGGAACTGCCCGTCGTCCGACGAGAAATTCAGCTCGCCATCCATCGGGTGGAGAGATGGGTGACATCAGTTGGTTTCCGCCTATCCACCTCTAAAACCAAAAGCATGGTCTTCAGCAGAAGAAGATCCACAGCCATACTTGCCCCCTCGGTCGTGCTATACGGCGAGCCCTTCGAAGTGGTGCCAACCGCGCGGTTTCTGGGCATGACATGACCTTCAACCGACGGCTCAACTGGGTTCCCCACCTGTCACCTGAAACACTCAAGCGTACGGCGCTGACCGACGCTCGCTCCTCCGTCTTTACACTTCCGTGGTCCAGTCAAAGCTGGACTATGGGAGTGTTGTATACGGATCTGCCTCCAGCACCTTCACTCCGAATCTTGGACCCGGTACTTAACAGGGGCCTCCGCCTCTCCACCGGTGCTTTCCGATCCTCCCCAGTTTCCAGCCTCCAAGAAGAATGTAACCCTCCCTCTCACCCACTGACGGATCTGCTCCTCATGAGGACACCTTCGTGCGCAAAGGCTGCCCTCGTCACTTCTGTACGCGGCAATTTTAGAACCACCCCAGGGTTAGAGCTGGAACTTCAAGGAAGCGGTCCGCTCTTTCCTGGATATTTCCAGCATGCCCCCTCCCTCAGTCACCCCCATCTCGTATCATATCCATCCTCCCTTGCTTCAGTATATAAGTCGCTCTTCCAGAAACACGTAACCCAACACCTGAACACTGTCCCCCATCTATACGGATGGTTCCCGGTCAGAGGTTGGTGCGGCTGCCTCAGCGGTGATAGTGACCCAACCGCTCTCTAGAGTCGTTCCCCTTCCTCGTGAGGCCTCTGTCTTTTCGGCTGAACTCTTCGCTAATCTTGAAGCCCTCGACATTATAAGCACCCACTCCAACTCCTGTGTCATCTACTCAGATTCCCAAAGCGCACTGCTCTCCCTTGAAAATTTTAATCCCCCCTCACCCACTTGTCCGCACCATCCAACAACCCTTCCACTCCTTAACGGCATCCCAACATAAGACGGTCACCTTCTGCTAAGTCCCGGCACATGTCGGTATCCGGGGTAATGAGGAGGTGGACCGTAAGGCGCAATCCGCTTGCTCGTTGCCAGTCTCCACCCGGCCCCTCCCTTTCACGGATTTTTTCCTGACACTCCGCTCCCACTTCGGTTCCATCTGGCAAAGGGAATGGGACCAGGCTATACACAACAAGTTCCAGCGGATAAAACCTCAACTTGGCTACTGGTGTTCCTCGTTCCATAGGTCCCGTCATAAAGAGGTGGTTCTAGCCCGTCTCCGCCTAGGGCACACACGGTCACCTTATGGCTAAATTGCCAGCCCCGCTCTGCCCCACCTGCCATACCCCGATCACCGTTGTCCACCTCCTGATCGAATGCCCGAATCTGTCTGGCCTCCGCCACAGCCGTTTCCCCCTACCTGTCCCGCATCCCTACGTCCATACGTCTTTAGTCCATACTCGCCGAAGGCCCCCACTTCTGAGCGGAAGCGATTCTCTCATACCTCACCCATTCCCAACTACTTCACCGCATCTAATTTCATACCCACCCTCCCACATATTCAATAACTGAACCCCCTCATTCCCTGAGTTCAATACTCCCATGATCTAGGACATGGCTCTGATTTATCAGTTAATCATTTTTTCGAATGTAATCATTAATTAATCAAAAAAAATTAGAAAATGATGGGAAATGATTAATTTGAATTTGGCACCTTTTTGCATGTATAATTGTCTAATCCGCTCATGCCTGATTTCTTGAACTTAAAGCAAACTAAATGTTTGACCAAACTGTTTTTTTCGGTCTTATCTCACGCAACAGAAATAATAAAGTTCTTTCTTACTCTCTTCAGACGTATTTAATTTTTAATCAGTTAATAATTGATTAATTAGAAAATTTCATCATTTATCACTTTTTCCTAAAAATAATTGATTAACCATGCCCTACTCCCATCCCAGCGACACACTACCCGCCCTCTGTCTCGCCGAGATATGTACTACTATAGGTACGAATCGGCGGTTAAGCAATATATATATATATATATATATATATATATATATATACATACATACAGGGCGTCCCAAAAAAATGTATACACACTTTAACAGCTGATAGCTCAATTGATGTTTCTTTCTTTCCAAGTTAAACCCATTAGAATTAATAATGGCAGTCAGACTAAGCTTTGAACAAAGGAAATTCATTCTAAAATGCTACTGGAAGTGTGAAAACGCAGTTGAAGTGCAAAGACAGTTTAGGAGGGAGTTTCAAACAGATCCACCAACGCGACTTACCATCACTCGAATTAGAGAAGTTTGAAGCCGATGGAACTGTTCAGAATGTCCACAAGAAGCGTTCCGGAAGACCACGGACATCGACAAGCCCCACAAAGCAAGAAAGAGTACTGGAAACGTATCACCAAAGTCCAAGAAAATCTGTGCGGCAAGCGAGTCGTGAGGTAGGAATTTCAGAATCGTCTGTCCAACGCATTTTGAAGCGCTGTCAATGGAAAAGTTACATTCCAAGATTAGTCCATGCTATTAATGAAGATGATCCGGACCGAAGAGTGGAGTATTGCGAGTGGTACTTGGCACGATGTGGATGTGGATTGGACGAAGGGGTTTCGTAGAATACCCTCCGCGTTCACCAGACCTCACACCACTAGACTTTTTTATGGGGATACTTAAAAGACAAAGTCTACGCTATAAAACCTGCAACAGTCGCTGAATTGAGAGCAGCCATTGAACGAGAATGCACACAAATACCAAACGAAATGTTTCGTGATGTTTGCGATTCCATTGCTTCGCGTTATCAGCAGTGCCTGGACCAGAACGGACGTCGGTTTGAAAACAGGCGTTGACAAAACAATTAAATAATGTCTGTAGATTCTATTACATTTTGAAAATGAAATGTATTTTAATAAACACTGCCTTTATAAGTATTTAAAGTGTGTATACATTTTTTTGGGACGCCCTGTATATACACACACACACAGGGTGTCCCATAAGTCCGGCTTCATAGAGGAAAATTAATATTTTTCTATTTCTAATACAAACCATAATTCATATTTTTCTTATGCTCGGGATACCAATTTCCTGTCCACCATTCTGTTTTAGTGACGAGGCTGTTTTTTATGGAAATGGTGAGGTAAATCGACAGAACACCCGCTACTGGTCTCAAAACAACCCTCACTGGTATACCTCTTCAAAGGAACAAGGTGCATCTCGGGTGATGGTATGGTGTGGCATTTGGAAGGATCGCATCATAGGTCCCCTCTTTTTCGATGAACATGTCACTGGAGGCACCTACCTACGTATGCTCAAGGAAGAAGCATTTCCCAGTGTCTCGAACGAAGAAGGAAATTTCCCAACATGGTTCCAGCAAGACGGCGCTCCTGCACATTACAGCACCCAAGTAAGGGAATACCTGTACCAACAATTCCCTGGTCATTGGATAGGACGTCGAGGGCCTGTGGAATGGCCAGCTAGAAGCCCGGAACTCACGCCACTAGATTTTTATATCTGGGGCCACTTGAAAGCGCTGGTATACGCAGAGAAAATTAGGAGTGTTGAACATTTGCGGCAGCGCATTATTGGGGCATGTAACACCATTACTCCTGACATCATTCACCGTGTGCTTGCTGACTGGGTATCACGTCTGAATTTGTGTATTGAAAACAATGGTGGACATATTGAGCACGTTCTGTAAATAAAAGCTTTTGTTTTTCCTTTTTTTATTATTTTTCCTATGATGCCGGACTTATGGGACACCCTGGTGTATTGTGTATATATAGTGTTTGTTTTTCCTTGTCAAAATTTATTAAATATTTCATCTATCATTCTAGTTTTCTCCTCTTATGAAAAGAACTGAAAGTATTGCATAGCTATTACGCAAATTATTTAAAAAATGGAAGTTTACATATTTTTCATGAGTAAGCTTTAGTAGCCCTGTTCAAAAATCAACTTTTTCTTATTTTCATAGGTTTCTGTACATTTTCCCATGCTTTTTGACCTGAAAAAGCCGAAAATCACAACTATTTTGACCTAGGATGTTGGGAAGCATTGCCGCATGGAGCTTTAAATTTTCTGCCTTGAAATCGGCCAAAGCGCCAATTCCGGGGTCCCTTGAATTATGTTTTGCACTTTAACTTTTGATCTAAGCAAGATAGAGCAACAAATTAGGTATCAAATGAAAGAGCATAAAATTAATAAATAATAATAATTATGAATAAATAATGAATAAATAATAAATAAATAATAATAATAATAATAAATCATTTTTCAGGAAACAACAGAAACTCAATCAGAATCTAGAAAACCATCTACAAGTTACAACTTCACAATGGCATTAAGCAAGGAGCTGAGGGAGCTCCGTGGGCGCACAGTTGATATCTCAGAACCTCCACGTACTGTCCACAGGCAGGTGTCAACTGGGCCATCTACCAGATCTCTCACTGAAACTTTCCTGGTTGAATACCCTTCAGCTTTTATCAGTGGTTCCCAGCTTCCCACCACCAGACAGGCGTTCCAGTATTTCCTTAATCTTCAGAATTTACCGGAAAATGCAGGGAGGCCCATGGTTCAAGACCTTGCATATAAAACAGTTGAATATATCATCCCATTCTGGCAGATGGCTAGGATCAAGACAATGACCAAGTACAACGCAATGAAGCTCTTCATGAAACTACATGAGAAACATCGTGCTCTGGTGAAAAGCAAAGGAAGAGCAAGTAACCCTGGAGGAAAAAGAGGAGCATTTGTGCTGGAATTAGACAGCCTGTTCGATATAGGAGCTCCAGATGCAATCCAGGAAATACAGAACAACAGACTGTTATCCAGAGAGAAGAAAGATGAGGATATCAGGTTCTACGAAGACCAAAAAACTGAGAGGAAAGGTCATATGTCTGGTCATGACAAGATTTTTGAGAGAAGATCCCTGCAGCAAGCAGCGAGGAATGAAAGACTGCAGCATAGACAAGAACAAGGTAAAACTAATTACTTTGAACGTTACAAAAAGTTTTAAGTTTTACTCCATTGCGATATTTAACATGTACTTAACAATTACTGTCTTAACATGTTGTACTATTTTACAGCTGCAGCAGAACAAAAGGCAGTTGTTCATGTGGATGACATTACCTGGGGTGACTCAACTGACAACGACGCTAACACAGAGGACATGGATTACCATCAGCCTCGTCCTGGATGTTCTCACCATCAAGACACTGTGACTAGTGTGACTTTGACGTTTCCAAGGAAGGTCATGGAATGTGATGTCATCTGCAATACAGCTGATCATCTTGGTTTATCAGACAATCAAGTTACTGCCATGGTTTCTGCCACCTTGAAAGCTGGAGGGGCTGATCTGGATAACTTCGTCATCTCAACCTCAACAACACGTCGCAACAGAATGCTGTCCAGGTATAATATCAGCCAGAGTCACATGTCCAAGTTTTGTGAAAACCCCCCACAGTACGCTGCCTTACACTGGGATGGAAAGTTGCTCAAAGATGTCTTGGGCAGTGAACCTGGAAGTACCTCAGAGACTTTAGCTGTGCTAGTGTCTGGTCCACCTTCATACACTGAAGGAAAGTTATTGGGAGTACCTGTCATCGACAATTCTTCTGGCACAGCTCAGGCTGAGGCTTCAATGGATTTACTGGAGACATGGGAACTTACGGATAATGTTACTGCTCTTGTTTTTGACACTACATCCAGTAACAGTGGAGTTCACAGAGGAGCTGCCAAACTGCTAGAGAAAATGCTGAACAAAAAGGTGTTTTATCTGGCCTGTCGACATCACATCCTGGAAATCATAGTAGGAGTAGTTTGGGAGAAGCTGTTTGGGAAGGTGAAGGGGCCAGATAATCCCTGGTTTGAGCATCTGAAGGATGTTTGGACGGACTTGTTCAAGGAAAACCCAAAGATGCTGGCTATCAACAGCAAATGGCTGAAGGAAAAGAAGAGTGAAGAAATACTCCAAGACATTCTAACAGCAGAAAGGCTTCCAAGAGCCGACTACAGGGAAATGGTTGAACTGAGTCATTGTTCTTGGAGGAACGCCGCCTCGAGGTATTCACTGGAGTCGACCAGGCGCCATTCATCAGGCCAGATGGATGGCCAGAAACCTGTATTGCATGAAAATGCTGATGTTTGCAGATCAACTTGAGTACGACGAAGACACTGTATCAAAGCTGGAAAGACTCAACACCTTCCTTGCGCTGTTCTACACTCCTGTATGGATGATGTCAATGTCTGCTGCAGATGCTCCCGTGAATGATCTAAGTCTAATCCAGGACATGTTGAAGTACAAGAAAACTGACCCAGAGCTTGCTGATGCAGTACTTAATAAGATGGAAAACCACAAATGGTACCTGACGCAGGAAGTCGTGCCATTTGCCCTGTTCAGCAGTAGATTGAGTGACACATTGAAGCACGACATTGCTGCCCAGTTACATGCCACTGAGAAGCCAGACAGCTTCAGAACAGGAAAGCCTCTATTCCAGAGAGTCACAGCTAAGACCACCCTGGTTGATCTCATTGGCCCAGAATCACATTTCCTGCTGGACACACTGAACATTGGAAACGAGTGGCTTCTGGAACCTGTCACGTCTTGGCCACAGAATGAGGACTACAGAAAAGCGTTGGACCATGTTAAGAATCTGAAAGCGGTGAATGACATTGCTGAACGTGGTGTCAAGATGATGAGCGACTTTGCAAATGTCATAACAACAAATGCCAAGCAAAGGGACTATCTCCTTCATTCAAGCTGTGGAGTTCAACAGACGCCGCTTTGACAGCTTCAAGAAACAAACTCTCAACAACTGACTGTGTAAATGTCATTATGAAATTAATCATCATGTAATGCTTTCACTTCTTGATCGATTAGACTTGACAAAATGTTAATCTCAAATTTGTGTCATGAATAAGGCGCCTTGTCTGCCTTGAGTGTGAGAAAACGAATTTTGTGATATTTCTGAAATCTTTGTATGTACCAATGTGCCATTTCTTGTTCCAAGACTATCATAATTGTATAAGTTAGAAAGAGGATTAAAAACACTTTAATTTGGTGCCTATTTTGTTGCTCTATCTTGTTTAGATAAAAAGTTATAGTGCAAAACATGATTCAAGGGACCCCGAAACTGGTGCTTTTGGCCGATTTCAAGGCAGAAAACTTAAAGCTCCATGCGGCAATGCTTCCCAACAACCTAGGTCAAAATGGTTGTGATTTTCGGCCTTTTCAGGTCAAAAAGCATGGCAAAAAGTACAGAAACCTATGAAAATAAGAAAAAGTTGATTTTTGAACAGGGCTAAAGCTTTAGTCTAAGGGGGTAAAGTTTTGAGGGGGGGGGGGGGGGTCGGCATCATTTTTGATGAAGAGTAAAGTAGTTGAATTTTAATTTCTAATTTTTTAATTTGATTAAAAGTAATACGAAAATTGAAGGTGACTTTTTGGGGTTTTGAAGATTTATTTCCTTTCTTCTTTGTGGACTTCGTGTTTGTGAACGATTTCTTCAACATCAACTTTAAATTTTGATTTAAGGGACCTCACTGTTGACATTGACATCAGATTCGCATATATATATATGATACACAGACCGTGCATGGAACAAGGAACTCTTCTATAAAATGATAAAGAGGGTCTATAATCAAATGTATCGCACATTTGGCCCCCATTGGCCCAGAAACTACAAAATAAAATGTTCAATATATTTCCAAAAATTTCCACAAAATACTTGATATAGCAATTTATTTTACTTTAAAATGCTTATCAAGAAAAAAATTAACAGAATCGTACGATGAAAACCGGCCTAAATTACAAACCTATCCACCAAAGTTAGGATTAAAAAAAAAAAAAAATTCTCTTGAGTTGATTAATTCATTAGTTTATTTTTGAATGTTCGTAAAGACTTCATTATACTGTACATAGGTTAGATCAGTGTCTGAGGTAGTTACAGTATTGGTCAAAATGTTGGAGGAGGATGATTTTATTGGGTGATCATTGGTTTTCGGTCTCGCGCGAGGGAGTGGAATGACTGAAATTGGTTGGTCTGTTGGTCTTTCACGCGTTAAGGGTCCCATACACGCTCAGGCCCGGATAGGGACAACTAATCGCCGCCTATTCATCGCCGCCTATTCATCGCCGAACCAACTCATCGCCCCAACTAACTTACCTTAAAAATTGAAATTCATTGAGGTTAAAGAGGAAAGAACCTTTTAATAAAAAATGGAATTAAATGGAATTGAAAAACACCTCTATTCAAAATAATAAAATAAAAAATAAAATGCTTATTACTAAAAAAATATTATTATACAGAAAAAAATAGGAAACGAAAATGCTTATTTTAAGTTATGGGAAATACCATGTAGATATTCAATAGGGGTCCTTTGAGCAAAATTTCTGACTATTCTGAGAATTCTTTCATCGGTGTCACGGTATTTTTTCAACTTGGCCAGTGGTGCATTGCCAGCTACGAGCGACTAAATAAGTGTGTCGACCTTTTTGAATTTTTTTTAGTCCTGTAATAAACTTCCAAATTGTTGGATGATCCATCTCTAATTCCATGTGGAGCCTTCGATTTGCTGCTTCTGCATGGTTGTTTGTTTTATCTTCATTATTTTAAGTGCGAAAATATAAATTCCACATTTCCGTTGGGAAGAGAGGGGTACGTCTGTTATTTGCGCGTCTATTTAACCGACCTATATAATTGTCTTCGAGCCAATTCAAAATTGGGATATGTTCTGCTGATAATTCGTCAGCCAAGGTATCAATATAGGAATCTATATGTTCAATAGGTACAAATGCTAGGGCTAGTATCATTTTGACTTGTAACGAAAAGTTGCTGTCATTATTGTAACGAGTAGTTAGACCCAAAGCAGCAATATGCTTTTGCATATTCTGACTAAGGTGAAAGAAGCACCCTTTTAATTCTACGTTTGGAAATATTTCTTTGATTGCACTAAATGCTGAGAGCTCAAAATCACATACAATCTATTTCGGGTTTATGGCGGGCTCAATTTCTTTGATAATTTTAAAATAGCCTTGAATATGTAACTTTCTGTTTGTTTGGTAAAACAGCATAAATTATTGGGATCACCCCACCAAGTTTTTGAGCAAGTACAATATACACTTGCGAAAATAACTTTGGAGCTATCTTAAATGTTCCATCTACATACCAAACTTCTGATGGAAACCAGCTGCTGCAGCCAGCTTTTCCTTCCAAATAGCAAGATTCTGTCTTTTCCGGGACCGCTATCTTTTAATAAGAAATCTTCTTGTGAGTTTGGGCTTGTTTCGTAGGTCGTATATTCATCGGGGATTGCCAATTGATGAAGGTCAATTGGGTCTGGCGGAGGGGCACTAATTTCATTCCGTTTCCGTCGAATAGTTTTTTCAGTGCAGACGAACCTTGTACCGAACCTTGTACCGAACCTTGTACCGAACCTTGTACCGAACCTTGTACCGGTTGGGAAACACTGGCCAAAACTTCATTAATTACTACACTTGGGTTTTCCATTGTCTCTTCAGCCCGGCTTTTAATTTTTGTAGTCACCTTTGCCACTTCTACTCTGGTGAAGAGTCATGGGTGTGAGTATTTATGAATTTAACTACGGCACCAAATTTTGTGAATTCTGCTTTACATCTGCCGAGTTGTTCACAGCGCCAAAACATTAAGTCACTGTCGGCTTTACTAAATTTATCAAAAATAAACAAATAGCCATTATGTGAAAACTTCTCTTTGCCTCGCTGGCTTAAAACACGCTCCATTGTGAAGGGCTTACTTGAAAAATTTAAACTGTCGAAGTTTAAACAGCTATGAGTAAATGATACGAACTGAAGTTGCCAGCGTCGAAGGTTAATAAGAACTAAAGTTGCCAGGTTTAAGTTGGCGATTGGTTGGTTTGGTAATTAGTTGGTTTGCAATTTGGTAATTTAGTTGGTTCGGCGATGAGTCGTACTAGACGCCTCAGGCCTGCCCGTTCAAGCAAGCCTCACGGTAAGCTAATCTCCCACACACGATTCAGGCCAGCTTCACAACAGAGCTCAGTTTGCAAAAGGTACGGTAGAGTATGGTTAACTTATTTGACTGGGATAAACATGGCAACTCCGCTGAACAACGAGGAATTGAATCTATCGCAGTTGGCGCAGTTGCTGCAGCATATATATCAAGGCAGGAGAGAAAGAAGAAAGAGAGGACAAAGTGGACGAAAGACTGGTTGATGAAAAGGGATAATTTATCACCTACGTCACTCTTAGAAGAATTAAGATTAGAGCCAGGAGAGTGGTTCAATTATCTCAGGATGGATGAGGAAACCTATCTGAAGCTTATTGTCTTTAGTTTCTCCATTAATTCAAAAAGAAGATACTTGTATGTGAAAAGCCGCTCCTGACTTTATAGAGGACGCAACCTTTCTTGAACTCTTTCCGAAATGCACTTCGCATGTTATTTATTTTGTTTGTTACCGTTTCCCTACTCGCTGAATTGTCTTTCTCTTTCAATTTATCTACTAATAATTGATAGGCTGCTGCTTTTTTACCTTTGTCCGAATATTTTTTTACTTTTCACTTTCCATAAGCACGTGTTCTCCTTATACATTTCGATAAATTCGGACCAAAATTGTTTGTCTTCTTGCGTTGTACTCATGCTTCCACAACCAATCGGTGTCATTTTTGCTGAAGAACTGAGCGCTGGACTAATAAAGCAATCTCTGTTGCCCACACAGGCACAGTTTGGCCGGAACCTCACGGGTGGGCGGGGCCGAAAATCAAACACAGCTTCATTTCCTGTTGGCCGGAAAGGTCGCCTGAACGGGTCAAGATCTTGGACTGAACTACCCCAACACACGGAAGTTTGACCTGAACGGGCAGGCTTGAGCGTGTATGGGGCCCTTTATATACGATTGCGTGAGTTCGCCAGAGTTCAAGAATTATTCTTCACAGCTGATGTTACGCCCATAAAATTAACGACTGCTAATAAAGTTCTTATGCTGAAGACGTAACATTCGTATAAATTAAATTTTATAGGAGTTATATTTAGAATTTGAAGGGATTGTAATAAAAACCAAACATACTTTTTTTATTTTAAACAAATTAGGGACATGGTATCAGGCATCCCCCGTCAAGAAGAGAAGTTCAGAAATTGAAAGATATTGTTTTTTGAATTTTGATATAGGTATTGTAAGTTGGTGGAAATGCAGTGTGTGCAGATGAATTCCGCAGTGTGCGCGCGTAGTATAAATGAGGTTTTGTAAAGGTGTATTCTGCAATGTGGTATTTGTACTGTAAAGGCATGCGCAGTCCCATATCCCCCAAGTGGGTCCGGAATTCAAAATTCAAATTCAAAATCTTTATTCAGAAAAGAATGCGAGTATAACAGTTTTAAGTGTTTTGGATATTTGATAATGACGTTAATATGTTCACAGTACTTTCATCTGAATAAAATGATTGGATCAAAGAAAAGTAAGTTTGAATTTGGGTGTGGCATGTATTGTTGGTAGCAAATGTCCATAATTGGGATCGAGGCTGCAGTACTGGAGCCGATATTTGCAAAGTTGTTTTATGAATTGGCTATGTCTTTGGGGTCACTGTAAAAATCAAAAGCAGCAGCAGGGTCCGTGATTCCTCTCCCGGGGCCTTATCTTTTGCCAGTTCGCGACTCTCTCAAGCGTTCAAAACGAGTCATTTTCTCGCTTCTTGGCCCCTCCAGGTTCTCAGCTCCCTGGTTTGAACCCTAGTGGGGACGATTCATCACGAAAAAGCGTGCGAGTTCATGCGAGAGATACATAATTGTAATTTTTTTTCCGGTTGGAATCATTATTGAAAAAGAAATAGAGACCGTTAAAAAACGCTTCATTCTTTATTGAAACCTGAATTTCAGTACTTGCTTTAATCCCAGCGTTATTCGTGTGTTGTATGAAGGATTTCTAATATTGAAGATGTAAGAGAAATTATTCTAGCGAAATTGGTTCAGATTCCACTTTAAACTGGATGATCACTCGCCTTCAAACGATACTAGTAATTTTGATTGCTCTCTCGCACTCTTCTGCACAATTGACGCATTAGCAAAATGTGACTATTTTAATGACATTTGTTTGCACATCATTTATCAGAAGATTTTGAAACCACTTTGTCATCTTCAAATGTGATTTGACTTAAAAATATTTTTCTTTCACAAGTTCGTATTACAAAGGAGATTTTTTTAAGTACTCAGCGTCGTGTGTGTGTAATATACAGGGTGGGCCGAAAGTCTGGATCCATAGGAAAATATTTATTTTAATACATAAATTACAACAAATGGTAAATACTTAAAATGAATATCAACTTTAACTCGTAAATGCGTATCCGTGATACTGTACAGTGGTTCGTACTCCAGTATAAACAACAAATTATAACAAATGCTCAAATTGGCGGCCTCTGACATCGAGATACTTAGGGATGGAATTTATGATTTTTAATAATTCTTCGAATTGACGTTCTCGAGATGCGTGTTTCATTTGATAATCTTCTTGTTGACTTTACTGGACTATTCGTTAAAGTTTCACATACCATTGCAGAGGTATTTTTATCAGTTGCAGTTTTTGGACGACCAGAACGCTGTCGATCATGTGCACTTCCTGTTTCTTTGAAACGTTTAAACAACTTGCCAACAGTCGCATGTGTTACTGGATGCTTATCAGGATGATTTCTATTGAATTCGGTAGCAACTTCTCTGTGTGTAGTGCCCTGTCTTGCGTACATGAGCACAAGTTCTACCCGGTCTTCTTCTGTTAGATTCGAAGCCATTTCTGGGCTGAAATAAAAAAGTATTTGAGTATTTATACTGGAGTACGAACTACTGTACAGTATCACGGATACGCATTTACGAGTTAAAGTTGATATTCATTTTAAGTATTTACCATTTGTTGTAATTTATGTATTAAAATAAATATTTTCCTATGGATCCAGACTTTCGGCCACCCTGTATATAAATTTATTATATATGATGTAATCCCACAAGAAAAAAAAGAAAATGATTCCAAGGCCTTTCGTGTATTCAGAAGTACACCTCGTCAGGAATGACGAGGTGTACGATACTTCTGAATACACGAAAGGCCTTGGAATCATTTTTCTCTTTCCTTGTGGGTTTACATCATTCATTCATTTCACGCGTTTGTGAATATATATAATATATATTATATATATATATATATATATATATAATAAATTTTCTTTAAAATTTTTCAGATGCGAGTGGGAAGAGAATTGAGGTTAAGAATCCTGTGGTTGAACTGGACGGAGATGAGATGACCAGAATTATTTGGGAGAAGATAAAGGAATATCTGATCTTCCCCTACCTAAAGGTAAGTCTTAGCCAACATTTTGTTGGCACTTTTTCGTGTATACCAGCAATGCCTGCCGCCCGTAGGAACTATCAGTTCCCAGTAGAGTGGAAATAGACTGTCTGCCATGATTCACTTCGTAAACAAACGATTTGCTAAATAAAAGATCGCTGTGATTTTTCTAGATCCTTACCCGAGGCCAGTAAAGAGAGGTTGCGCGTTCGTATATTTGCTTCCCTTTTCACGGACAGACGAAAGGTTAGGCTATACTTACTATGGGTGCCCAATGCCAATAGATGACTGCTTTAGCTATTGCGAACTAGTTTTCATCGCAAAACAACCATTAGACAATGAATGTTTAAGGTGAATCTATCAAAAAGTGTGTGTTCTACATTGCTTTTGTAAAAGTACGTTTGTTATTGAACCCAGATATTTCTCGAATATTGACTGCAAATTGTAGGGGTCATTATGTTAACGCTTTTGGAGAAAACTTATTCATTTGCTGTCCCTACTCTGTCACGACTCTTTGGGATTGGTAGGTTGTTTCCCTTGAACTCTGTTCGTGCAACCTCTTATTTGGGCTTTCGGTAAATTAGTTTTATAATTAAAATGGTATTGATAATGCTAATTACTTGATTAGAATATCGGGGTTGACTGTGAGCTTACCTGCCACGTCTTCCATTGTCATCGTGAAATAACCAAGGTTAGAAGGTTGTAATCGCTTCCAACCTCGGTAACATACCACAATGAACAGTGAAAAGTACTCTCATCGCCGAAGGTAATTGAGGATCACCTTTAACGTTTTTTTTTCAAATGAAGTCTCGACGCTCCCCTTTACGCAGAATTTTTCTGCACTGGATAAAACCAAATGGATCATGAGCTCACAGCAGAGTCGGAGTGGCGCCATCACATGATGAGGGCCAGTTCTAGTGATGGCCTTCCTGGCACTAGTTCTCTTATTGATTTAAGTCTTGTGGCCTCCCTGGTCCTTGTCCTTGTATTCTTCCGCAGCGTGAAAAATCCATTAGCTCGCATTTCTTACGCTGGGGTTCGGTCAGAGGCAGTGAAAGGTGGTGTGGGATCGCTAGCAGTGGATGCGTACAGGATTATTTTGATCTGTCATTCGTCCAGCACTCCAACTGCCTCACTTGACTTCTCATTCAGTGGGATCTGAATGTCACAAATCTGTTTTCTCTGATGTGGTGTCAGGGATTGGTTATTTGATGATTTTGTGTTGAAAGCCAAAAACTAGTGGCTTTTTGATAATTGAAAAATGGTTACGTATGAATAATTTAAGTTAGTAGGTAAGCTAACAATGTTATCTTGTTGCTTTTTAGGTTGACCTGAAGTACTTCGATCTTGGCCTCCCCTACAGAGACCAAACGGACGACCAGGTTACTATCGACTCCGCACATGCAATCCAAAAATACAACGTTGGTGTCAAGTGTGCAACCATCACCCCTGATGAACAGAGAGTGGAAGGTAGATTAAATAATTTTACTGTATCATTTTAGTTTAATGGGTAAATCTTAGTACCTTTGAAGGATTATTAAGGCATATTGTCGTTAACTCGATATTTTGTATATAGTCTACCATAGCCCTAATTCACTTTGTCCGTAAGATCCATGACTCTCTGACTAATAATTTAAAATTCCAATTACAGAATTCAAACTGAAGAAAATGTGGCTCAGCCCCAATGGAACCATTAGGAACATCTTGGGCGGAACTGTGTTCAGAGAACCAATCCTTTGTAAAACCATTCCCAGATTGGTTCCTGGATGGACCAATGCCATCGTCATTGGCAGACACGCCCACGGTGATCAGTACAAGGCCACTGACATTGTTATCCCAGGCAACGGAGCGGTAAGTGATTTATTAAAGGCACCTTTTGTTCTTACCCACTGAACCATTCGTACGAATCTCGTCGGCCACCAAAATATATTATTGTGTAATGTGTTCCTCATTCTCCGTCAAGGTTGAGTTGGTGTACACCCCCGAAGCGGGAGAACAGCAGAAGTTCAAAGTATTTGACTTCAAGAAAGGAGGAGGAGTTACCATGGCAATGTACAACACCGACGAATCTATCAGCGACTTCGCTCATGCCTCATTCCAGGTTAGATTAAACCTTGAACTTTTTATTACTAACTTAGGCTAAACCCTAGGTAAAAAAATAGCCCTACTTCACGCTTATCCGAAGGTTTGGTTTCGTTTTAAAGCGGGTCTTTTCACTTGAATGACACGTCCCAGAATAGAGAGGAAAATTCAGATTTGTCTCCGAGCTTGTAATCTCAAAATTTTCATTTTGACATTTTGTCCAACTGTTTTTTCTCTGAATGATACCAATTTCTTTGTTAATTTTATCAAACATAAATTTCAATAAGTATGAAGTAAGCTGGGCGCCCAATAGCTTAATGGTTACGGTGGTGGACTGTGAGCGGTGAGGCTCTCGTTCGCTCCTGCCTGCTGCTGGTTCTTGGATTAGGTTGAGTTGGCCGCTTAACCCGTTAATGCTCGGGCTAAAGGTGACCCTCCGGGCGCACTCGCCCCGTGTAGTTGGGAATTGAGCTTCCTGGTTGTTACCTTTTATCCTTTATGAAGTTAATTTTTTAAAGGCTGGAAATTAAGTACATTTTAGAAACTGACCACTTCATCTCATTGTGATTCATTAGAAAACTGAACTTCAAAATTGTCGCCTAAAATCTTTCGTTTCCGGTCTTTGGAAATTTTTAATTTACTTCCGAATATGGCTTAAAATTTTGTTATTCACAGTTTGCATTGACAAAGAAATGGCCGCTTTATATGTCCACGAAAAACACAATTCTTAAGAGATATGATGGCAGATTCAAGGACATTTTTGAGGAAATCTTCGAAAAACAATACAAGGTACTTAATTGACTGAACGTTGGATTATGGAGCAAAACTAACTTCTGTCAAGTAGATCGTGTTTTATTCGAGAGAGCGCACTAGTACATTTTTTTTTTTTTTTTTTTTAAATAACCATCCTTGATCGATCTCCTCCAGAAAACTATTCCCCAAAATGTTCTCAAAACACTATTACTCTGATAATAAAAACCCACTCTAATGGACAGAGTTTATTTCCACAACAGTTTCGATGCCCACTGGCATCCTTTTCGGGTGGACACGGAAAAACGAAACTTGTGGAAATAAACTGTCTATTAGAGTGGGTTTTTATCATCATATTTTGACCTTCACGTAGAAAAGTGGAGTTTTTTGCATTTACTATATTACTCATTTATTCATCTACACTTGCAATATGTAATTACAGCATGGGGTAGTACAAACAATGCTAACAGACTTCATACCTCTCCAATCTTCAGAGATTTAAATATTCTAATACTAAGTGACTTGTATAAATTGTGTATCGGATAATCGGTATCAGGATGTACAAAGTTAATAATAATAGAAACTATATTTTGCCCATTCACAGGGCGATTACCCTTCATCATACCAACCATAATTATAATATAAGGCCTCCCAATGATTTCGTGCACAAACAAAATTATTCAATGCAAATTGCAGGAAATGCTCTCGCTCACAAAGGGGAACAGGTATTTGGAACTCTATACCTATGTCAGCCAAGCACCATCATCATTAATTTCGTTTCGCAAATCACTAAAGCAACGCTATTAACTCCTATTAATGTACAACAGTGTGTATATATATATATATGTAGATAGATACGGTAGATATAGATATAATGTTTCATAACATGTGGGACGCACTTTCAGGATGGATTCAGGACCTGAAAACAATGAAAAAGAGTTTATATGAACATATGCCCGAAATCGCTTTGTTTCCGAGTTAGTCCGTTTTGTGTTCCAGCAATTCTTTCTGCAAATTGTTTACAAACACTGCTTGCCGACAATGTGTGTGTGTGTGTGTACACGAGACTTTTCATGTATGTCCTTGCCGATTGTAATGTTTCGTACACTGACATGTTTTAATATCGTTGAGTGTAGAGCCATCAGTCAGTCAGAGGCGCATCGCGGTGTTTCACTGTTTGTATTCGTAACTTCTTACCGTGAATAAGTGCAGTCTAGTGAAAAAAAAAAACTTAAAAGTTTTTGTGATAGTGTACTTTTGAAGTGAGTATGGAGGCTTATTCAAACAGGAAAATGGCAGATGCGCATCTCGTGTATAGACTTGCCGAGTGTAATCCAGCCGCAGCAAGACGTCTGTATGCGGAAAGGTTTCCGAATCGCCGTCTGCCAGATAAGAAGACCTTTCAGAGAATAGACAAGAGTCTTGGTGATACAGGATCATTCAACAAACTAGTTTCAGATGGTGGTAGACCAATCAGCGCCAGAACTGTTGAGTTGGAGGAGTGGGTCCTGAATCGCGTCCTGCAGCAGCAGAGGGTGTAAAATAGACAACTGTGTGGAGAATTTTACGGTAACAACAGCTTTACCCATATCACATTCAGAGTACAAGGCCTTACTGAAGCTGATTTCCCACCACGAGAGGTTTTTTTGTACTTGGTTCCTTCAACAGTGTGCTCGCGATCCTCTTTTTCAATCCTGTGTGTTGTTTTCTGATGAGTCTGCCTTCACAAGAAATGGCGTGATCAATTTTTCACAACATTCATCACTGGGCTCAAGAGAATCCGCATGCCATCATCCAGTCAAGGCACCAACAATAATTTAGTATCAATGTATGGGCAAAACTTATTGCCGACAACTTAATCGGTCCTTTTGTTTTGCCTGGAAGATTAACAAGAGAATCCTATTCCAATTTTTTAAGGAATGATTTAAGCGATTTACTAGATGAAGTTCCTCCTGGTGTCCGACGTCGAATGTGGTTTATGCATGACGGCGCTCCGCCTCATTTTAGTCAAGTAGCCAGAGACTATTTGGATGACCATTTCCCTGATAAATGGATAGGCCGTGGAGGACCCATTTTTACCTATTTTTACCTGTGGGGTCATCTGAAATCCATCGTTTACGTGAACACCCATTGACAACGTTGAAATGCTTCGCCAACGTGTAGAACAAGGATGCCAGAAAGTCCGAGCAATACCTCGAATGTTTGAACGCGTCACAGTCTATGACGAGGCGTGTTCAGGTGGTCATTTTGAGCACTTCCTTTAAAGGTAAGGTGGATACATGCTGCAACACACAACGGAATGTAACTCGGAAGCAAAGCGATTTCGGGGATATGTTTCTATAAACTTTTTTCATTGTTTTCAGGTCCTGAATTCATCCTGAAAGTGCGTCCCACATGTTATGAAAGACCCTGTGTATATATATATATATATATATATATACACAGGGTGTCCGAGAATTATCTGTACAATTTTTGGCTGTTATTAAAAGTCAACCATGAAGTGTAGAAATTCCAGTTGTCCCATTTTACAAAGAATATCATTAAGTTTTTTCTGATACCAAGTTGTGACAAGTTTTTTAGAAATTCCAGTGTGTCCGAACATTATCTGTACAATTTCATCTTTTAATAAAATTCTTGATAACACACGTAAAATTATTAAACAAGATTATTTAGAATCTGTATTTTCAAAAGTTTCTTTTATTAAAGTAACGTTGTTACAAACATTCGGTATGTGCACCATTAGTGATTCGCAAAACATCCAATCGATACTCCAAATGTTGCCATGTACGCTGCAGCATATCCACATCAATTCGCTCAATAGCAGCTGTGATTCTTGCTTTTAAATCATCAATGTCTGTCACCCGCGTACATTTCTAAAAAACTTGTCAAAACGTAGTATCAGAAAAAACTTAATGAGATTCTCTGTAAAATGGAACAAAACTGGAATTTCTACACTTCATGGTTGACTTTTAATAACAGCCAAAAATTGTACAGATAATTCTCGGACACCCGGTATATCTCCCTTTGCTTTGTCCGGAGCTTTAGGGCGCGTCCCTCTGTGGCCAATGGGGGAATGCATCTTCCTTCGATGTAAGGGCTTTCTCTGCCCTCGTGGACCATTGGACCCGTTTGGGGACCCGGCTGATCTACTCTCCTACTTATATTTCTCCTTTCCCCAACTCTTTCTGGCTTTTTTTTTTTCCTCCCTGCATTTGGCTTTGTTTTGGACCTTGATTTGACTCTTTCCTTGGACCTTGGGTGAGGGAGGTGGTTGTCCTTCACCCTTGTCGCTCTTAAACCAAACCCAAACCCAAGCCCTGTCCCTGCCATCTTTCACCGCGCGTTGGACGAGAGTGGCCGCCTTTTAGGCACGGGGACTGGGAATGGGTGTATCTTTCCTGCGTGACATATATTGGCGGTGGGACCGAGTGTGCCCACGATTCGCCTTTCCCTTGTTGGAGTATGTGATGGCTGGATGGGCGTGGGGGATGAAATTTCTTTGTTTGCTATGGCTTCTTCTACTTCTCGGACTACTTCTCTCGACACTCGGGTGGTGGGCAACCAGGCCCTCGAGTCCTCTACCACTGGAAGACCGCATCCTGATGAGGTTGACCCCCCTCCGGAAGCGGAACACCACCTCTCTCTTTCCGTTGCCGACCCCAGCCTGTACCTTGAATATATGCCCTTGGACATACGCCCTCTGGAGCAGGAGTCTCGCCCCAGCCCTCCTCAGCCGCCTTCGGGCAAGTCAGATTCCACCCAAGATTTGCCCCCAAAACCCGGCTTCTTGATCTCCCGTATGCCCCCCTCACCCGCCGTCGGCCCGCCTCCCCACGGAGTCCCGCGGCGGACAGGGAAATCGGCATTCACGACCTTCCTATCGACCGTTGGATATCCCACTCCACTTCGATTCTACAGCCTCCCTATCCCTTCCAAGTATCCACAAATTCCGTGATCCGGCCTACCTCTGGGTCCCTCCCGTCCAACTGAACGGACGTTCCAGGCGATCCGAGCCCGCAGCAACTCCAGCCGCTATGATGTACGACCACAGAGGGATGGCTCCCTCCTCATAAAATCACGCTCAGCCGCAGAGACGAAAGCCCTACTCTCCCTCACTGAGGTCCTCCGATGTTCGGTGTCCGTTTCCCCACACCCTCGCCTGAACCAGAGTCAGGGCACTATTTACACCACCCGCCTATTGTCGATCACAGTGAACGAGCTCCTGGAGGACCTCGCACCCCAGGGTGTCACTAAGATCCATCGTTTCTCATCCCGACAGGGAGGTACCCCCTCCCTCACCCCGCGTCTACTTCTTACCTTCAATACCTTAGTCCCTCCTGACCGTATTGTATGGGGTATGAGAGACCGCACGTCTTGCGAGTTTTCTGTCGGCCCATACATCCCAGACCCGACCCGTTGCTTTAAATGCAACAAGTTCGGACACGTTAGCTCAGTTTGTCGGCAGCCGCACCAACTGTGTGTCGGTTGCGGACAAATCGCTCATCCAGACAAGTGCCCCAACACACCCAAATGCTCCAATTGTCAAGGCGCACACCCCTCTTCATCCCGCGAATGCCTGTTCTTCAGGTTCGAGACCTGCAGGTAGCGGACTTCCTTAGCCTCCGAGAGGCACGAGACAGGGTGCGGAGTCGGGAGGTAAGGCCGGGGGTCTCTTATACTGCAGCCCTCGGCTCAGTTCCCTCGACTCGCCGTCCGGATCCGCCACTCAAACCCCCATCGACTACTTATCCCTCTTCCTGATCGGGCCCCACGCCGGGCCTGGCAGCCGCCTGTCCCCCTAGCACGCCTACCCACAGTGAATCTCCAAAGCTACACACTTCCCAGACCTCTGGAATCAGGACTCTCGGTTCTCGTCTCCCAGGAACCCCGCTTTCACCGCACTCCGAGAACACATCCGAACCCAGCGCCCAGGGTAAATCAACGAGGCGGAGACACTGGAGTGAGTCTCCAGAGTCGCCGACCACCCAACAACCCTCCCTCTCTTCTTCGAAATCTAAAAGGAGAAACTGAGTACTTACACCCTTAACCTCGCCTACGATGACCCTCTCATCCCCCCCGCACTCACCTCTGCAGAAGTTGATAGTCGTTGCTGACGTGCACGAGCCACCACCTAGGGCGAGACACGGGGCAGATCACCCCACATCCGAGGACCCAGTGGACGCGGCAATGGCACGTCTACATGGTGTGGCCAGAGTACCCTCGGCCGCACCCTCTGAGCCCGCGACGGTCCCCGGGCCGCCGCGATCCACGTCTTCGGTCCCGTTCGGTCGACTCGGCCCCACAGTCCCCAAAGGGGTTGGCAGGTCAGCCGATTCCCTCCTTGGTGAACGGCAGGTGACCCGACAGGCCCCCGACTTAACCCCCGCCATCATGGGTCTAGATCCCCATCCACAGTCTAATTCCCTAGCACCTTCACCCTCTCCTCTTCTCCCTCGTCCAACAATGAACCCTCGGAAAGCGACGATCCTACAGTGGAACTGTCGGGAAATCTTCGCAAATTACGAAGACCTAAATTCCCTGATTGCCTCTGCTCGTTCGGTATGTGTCTGTCTCCAGGAGTTAATCCTGGGGACTAGACCGATGCCCTGCCCTACCGGATATTCTAGCACGACATCTCCGTTTCCTACCTGCTCACGAAGGGGGGCTGCCATCCTCTTCCACCGTACAGTCTCCTTTCACAACCTCCCTATTAGATCACCGTTGCAGGTGGTTGCTGCCAGGATTTTCCTGGACAAGCAATACACAATCTGCTCGATCTACCTCCTCCTCACTCCCAAGTTTCCCGCGATGACCTGGTTGAGGTTGTTCAACAACTCTCCAGGCCCTTCCTACTCTTGGGCGATTTCAATAGTCGCCACCCCTTGTGGGGTGATACGACCTCCACTTTTGCGGCTCCGACCCTGATTACCCTCATGGCTGAACTCTCCTTCGAGTGCCTCAACGACGGCTCTCCCACACACTACCACGCCACCAGATGCACCCCCGTCCTGTATAGATCTATTGTTCATCTCGACGGACGGCCTCCTGGACTTCACCCTGCAAGTGCTTTGGGATGACCACGGCAGTGACCACTTCCCTGTTTGCTTCACTCTAAATCGGCAGATCAGACCGTTCGGGTACCGGAGAAGTGGATAACGGCCAGAGCTAACTGGTCACTTTTCCGGGACAACACTTCCACACGTTGTACGACGGCCCACTTTCCTTCCTCCGATGAATGCATTGCGTACTTTGAGGCGACTGTGGTCGCAGCTGCAAGCACCAGCATTCTACCATCTTCTGCTTAACCCCGAGCTCGACGAGTACTCTGGTGGAATCCAGAGTGCGCGGAGGCCACTCGTGCCAAGAAGAGGGCTACCCGATGATTTTATCGTACGCGAACCCCTACCCATCGCATGGAGATGCAGCGGGCCAGAGCCATTGTTCGCCGTGCGATAAAGAAAGCGCGCCGAGCTTCCTAGCGTACCTTTGTCGCAGGTGTCACCTCCTCCACACCATCGGCTACCATCTGGAAGAAGGTACGGAGTATCGAGAGATGACATGCCCCCTCCGGTCCTCCAAACAAATGACGGGCTTCTCTATGAACCTAGGTCAGTAGCGAATATTCTAGCCTCTACCTTCCCTGCCGTCTCCTCCACAGACAGCCCCCACGCGCTGGCCCCTAAGAAGAACTGCTCACCATCCCTCGACGGCAACTACAATCGGCTGTTCACCATGCGAGAGCTACAGGCGGCACTGGCTTCTAGACCGTCTCCTTCCCCCGCCCGGACGGCATCCCCTACTGTTTGATCCAACACACCCCATCTTGCTATGCAACTGTTCCCAATACCTGTACGCTGTCCCCATCTATACGGATGGTTCCCGATCAGAGGATGGTGCGGCTGCCTCAGCGGTGATCGTGGCCCAGCCGCTCTCTAGAGCCGTCCCCCTTCCCCGTGAGGCCCCTGTCTTTTCAGCAGAACTTTTCGCCATCCTGGAAGCCCTCGACATTATAAGCTCCCACTCAGCCAACTCCTATGTTACCTACTCGGATTCCCAAAGCGCACTGCTCTCCCTTGAAAAAAATTACCCCCCCCCCTCACCCACTTGTCCGCACCATCCAACAAACCTTCCACTCCTTAACGGCATCCCAGCACAAGACGGTTACCTTCTGCTGGGTTCCAGCACATGTTGATATCCGGAGTAATGAGGAGGCGGACCGTACGGCGAAGTCCGCTTGCTCGTTGCGTCTCCACCTGGCCCCTTCCTTTCACGGATTTTTTCCCGACTCTCCGCTCCCACTTCCGTTCCATCTGGCAACGGGATTGGGACCAGGCTACAAATAACAATCTCCAGCCTTCCTCATTCCATAGGTCCCGTCATAAAGTAGTGATTCTAGCCCCGTCTCCGTCTAGGGCACACACAAAGCGCACACTGTCACCGTATGGCTAAATTGCCAGCCCCAGCCTGCCCCACCTGCCATACCCACATCACCGTCGTCCACCTCCTGATCGAATGCCCGAATCTGTCTGACCTCCGCCACAGCTGTTTCCCCCTACCTGTCCCACGTCTCCAGTCCATATTCGCCGAAGGCCCCCCACTTCTCAGCCGAAGCAATTTTCTAATGCCTCACCCACTCTCAACTACTTCACACCATCTAAACTCGTAACCGCGCCCCCCTTCCACATATTCAATAACTGAACCTTCTCATACCCCCATCCCAGCGACACTACCCACCCTGGGGGGAGGGATAATGTATATATTTATTTTTTATTTTGCGTGCTAAATGTTACTAAACAAAGTCAGTCCCTTTTTAAAAAAAATTATAGAGCAGAGGCCTATTATATATGCAAAATTCCGTCTTAAATTGGATAGTCACAAATTATATAATTTAGATTTTGAAGATTTCATTTATATTACGCCATATATTATAATGTGCCTCATTTATCTCTATTTTTATTACTTTAATATTGTATCATTTTTCATTTCTAATAATAAAAATAAATTATTATTGGTATTTCATCACTTCTCCTTTTCTGTTTGTAAGATTATCTCAATTTTCATTTGTCATGACGAAATTAATTAAATGCAACTATTTTTTTTTTTTTAATCAATCAATCTCAAAGACTTTTGCCTGAAAAAAATCCTGCTTCCCCACGGCATATTCACATAAGAATGCTGATTAGATTACTTGCCAATGAAATATAAAATTAAACGTTGACGTTTTCTAAACGTACATGGAAGGGATTTATACCGTTGTAATGTATTTTTTCTGAATAAAGATTGTTGTTGTTGTTTCTGACTGATGTTTCCTCCCTCAGAGCGCGTTTGACAAATTGGGCATCTGGTACGAGCACCGCCTGATCGACGACATGGTCGCTCAAGCCCTCAAGTCAAATGGAGGTTTCGTGTGGGCGTGCAAGAATTACGACGGTGATGTGCAGTCAGATATCGTCGCTCAGGGATATGGTAAGACTAAATCGCAACTTAGAGTTAAAGTCAGCGTCTGTTGCTCAGTGGACATCATCATTTCCTTTTAAGTGAAGTGAGTACACTGAAGGTTGGGAGTCTGAATCCTGATAATGATGGTAATAAATAACAATAATAATAATAATAATAATACAGGAGTTAGAACAATGGGCCGCGTTAGTTGGCCTGAGCCTGTTGCCAATTTTTGGCCCTCCTCGATGATTATTAACTTTCACTTGAAATTAAATTTTGTAACTAAAATTACGTTTGTCACGGGTTAAGATAAAATGGTATTACGAGATCGTATTCACAAGAGGAGATTGATTCGCTAATTCTATTCGTAAATATTGATTGTACGTAATTTTGACTATTATTGTCTCCATTTCATTATTTCTTTTTCGCATGAATTTAAAAAAAAAAATCAACCTTGCTTTTAACTGTTATTATTCAGCATAAAGTTACTTCATTGAATTACCTCTAATTTCCCTGCAGGTTCATTGGGTCTGATGACGTCAGTGTTGATGTGCCCGGACGGTAAGACTATCGAATCGGAGGCGGCGCATGGCACCGTCACGAGGCACTACAGGGAGCACCAGAAAGGCAAACCTACATCCACCAATCCTGTGGCTTCCATTTTTGCTTGGACGAGAGGGTTCGAACATCGGGCTAAGCTCGACGACACCCCAGAATTGGCAAGGCACGTAATCGATCCATATCAGTCTTGTAATAATTCTCGCTATTAGTATCGGGTAGGGGGGTGCCCAAGTCTTGACTACGACCCAACACCGTTTCCCGTTAGATCAGTGAACTAAAGCGACGCTGGGTCTGTCCAGTAGTTGAATGGGTGACTCCTGTTCAGATGACCCATAGTTCGAATGCCATATAAAGCTGTAGGTCCCGTCCGTCGCGTGACCTTACTACTAATTAGTACGATTTTGCATATAGGTAAGTGCATCTTGTTCAAAGAATTTTATTTCAAATCAGGTTCGCCACGAGCTTGGAGAAAGCGTGCGTCGACACTATTGACGCCGGAAATATGACTAAAGATCTTGCCGGTTGCATCCACGGTCTCAAGAACGTGAAACCTGACATGTACCTCAATACGATTGACTTCCTGGAGGCCATCAGAGAGGACTTGGCCAAGAAAATGGCATAAGATAAAAACTAAGTTGAAAATTTCACTTCCCGAATCCAAAATTGTTTTAAATTTGATTTTAAAATTTGTTATACTATTAACTTGTTACATTCTCACCAGAAAGGGGAATAAGGTTTTTTAAATAAACATTTTAGGATGATAAATGAGGGATGGTAATTTGGTTTAGTTACCACTTTGATAATTTTTTAGCGATTTAATCCAGTTGGCCTACTTCACTTTCAAGTTTTTAGTACAGACCTTACGATTTGTTTTATAGTGGGTGATTTTTAGCGGAAGACTTCCAAGCTATCGTGTGATTGAAGCAGGAGATCTTTTAATTTATTTGAGGTTGGGCCATTATTTCGGGAGATAATCGTTCATTTTGAACGTTAACGGGTTGTTAATCAGTTTTCTGTTAAATGGAAATCTGGTTGTTGGGCTGTACAGATTTTTTTTTCCCAATTAATCGGCATGTGCAAGTTTTTGGTCTACTGTGTAGACTTTGGTTTAATTGATATTGTAATGTAAACTTGTTGGCGGCCAAATTTAGAACTACAAAAATTTTACCCGTACTGGAAGAAGACGTACCAGGTTATATATATATTTTGAACAGCAAAGAATTTGTATACAGTAGCATTTAATAGGAAACAGTAGTACAAATTCTAATTTATTTTTAATTATAGAAATTAATTTATAATTGTGTTTATAAAATGTTGACTTAATGATGAAAATCTTTTATCAGTAATAAAATGCGAATATTTTTTGTCTTGCTGAAGGCTTGTTTTCATTCCATAAATTCTGGATCTTTTGAGAAGGCTTTTTACCCTTCTGTGGTAAACTACGTCAGTTCTGTCTTAAAACTGATTGAAGGTGTAGGGTGTTATCAGTGTGATGTACGGAGCTCCAATAAACCTTAGCCCCTCCGCCCATGGCCTAAACCATTAGAGGTACAGTAAAACTAAAGATACCTTACAAAAGAGAACTTAATCCTGCATTTAATGAGAAACAATTAAAACTTGGTGTTCCCGCCATTGGCTTCCAAGACAGCCTGAATTCGCTTTGGGTAGCTTGCCAAAAGTGACGTGAATAGATCTTGATCGTTACGCAAATTTGCTAAAATAGTTTCAATGTGTTGCGTCATTGTATCCTTCGAAAATCGATTTGCTGCAGGTTCTTGAAATGACACACATTCAACCTTGTCCTTTATAACTGATCCAATGTGTTCACAGACGTTCAGGTCAGGAGAATTTCCTGGCCATTCTTCATTTCCAAAGAAATCGATCTCATTGTTTGGGTTTCTTAGAAAAGGAATGACATGCTGGGATAGAATAATATCACGAAAATACTGTCCATCCCAACTCTGACCATTTGGCTTCAGCACCCACATGAGCTTCTTTGCAGTGAACAAAACACACACACCAACACAGTCTGGACTTTTTAATAATTCGCGATAATGTTCATTGTCATCGATTTCATCTGGTGGTGTGGCCCACACTCGATCATTTTGGTAGTTAGGCCGACGTGTTAGGTAAACAAAAAAATTCATCGGAGACAGCTAAATGCATGAAGTCATCCACATCCCAATCTTCAAGATAATGGGCAAACCACATTCTGTTATCGATGTTAATTTGAGTTTTTCTTGGCTTTGGAAGTTCATGCCAAGGCTTTAAACCTTGCCTATGACAGTACAGTCGAATGATCTCACCACTAACGATCTTTCCTCTCAACAACTCGGTCTCTCTAGAAAGTTTAGCACAGTTGTTTTTCCGCTTACGCGTACCGCTTTCAATGATGTCCTTTGTTTCCTGAGAGAGTGGCAAATTTGGTTGTATCCATTTCACATTCATCCAAAGTTTTATTCCAATTTCTTTTGACGAAGTCCTCACTTCTTCGCAACTTTTTGGCAACCCATGAACGTTATAAAAGGCTCCAGCATCACGAGCTTCCCGAAATGTTGTTGCTCGTATGCGATCTATCACACGTTGCCTCCGAATCACCAATTAATTGAGAAGCCATTATATTATCACTATCAGCTAGAGTAATTTTAATACCTACAATAAACAAAGAATTTTATATATTTTTATAATCACTGAAAACTATTTCGATATAAGTAAACATGTAAGCTGCAAATGGGGGGGCTAAGGTTTTTTGGAACCCCTTACATGTTTTATTGAATTGATTTGGCATAATTATTCAATAACTTGTCCCGATTCAGATAAATTCCCTTCGCGGTCCCTATAAATATTCTGCCATTCTTCCAACTACTGCAAATAAATTTGGCCAATAACCAAAGCCCGATTTAGTGGCCGATTATTAAAGAATTTGGCTATTTTCGAAACCGAATTTGATTATTATTCTTCTTACGTCATAAGTTAAATGTAGGACACTTGACCCGCGTCGTAACTTCAGGATTTTAATCTAACGAGATGATTGAACATCGTCACGAATTTCTTATAATACACTGAGCGGCAGAAAAGTCGGCCCACTTGGAATATCGCGAAAAACAAAAAAGTGGGCAAGCTTCTGTTTTTAAGTTTTAAAATTGAAAATATTGTCTGAGGCAACTAAATAACGAAACAAAACGTCAGCTGTGAACCCACTAGCTGTAACGAATTTTCGACTTTTAATAATTCGACAGTCTGACATTCAGTTGCTCTTAGACTGCTAGTGCCACTTTTTTCTTCCACTAGTGAGAGTAGGCATTTGCGTTTAGTAACAGATAGACTTCTAATTCTTTTGGGTCTCAAAATTGGACATTTACAATGGATTGCTTTCGCTCGTGAGCATGTCAGTTGAACTATGGTCCAATGGGGACAAGTATTGTTCATGGACGAATCAAGATTTAATCTTCGAACATCCGATGGACGGGAAAGAGTGGAGAAGAACAGGAGAAAGATTCGCCTCATGCACTTTTACGGAGAACGTTGCTTTTGGAGGAGTCCAATTGACATACGAGCGAAAGCAAGACGAGCATTGCGGTGGTAGTGGAGCAATTTCGGGCCCATTGCTGGACGTCTAGCATGTAAGCTACTTTCCATAAGTACTTCTAACGGTTCGCTCGGGTACACTGACGTCTCGAAACCTTTCCAGCTCGTTGCGGACGTGTGTGGCAGTCGAGCGACGATCTCACAAAACACCCAAGACGACGAAACGATCGTCACGGGCAGATGGTGCAGCGCGATCTTCCAGATCCTGGTCTTCGGGTGTACTCTCCTGTCTTCCCATAACGTTGGTAGACACTTCGAACCGTTGTTCTTGGAATTCCTAGCGCATCGGCGACGTAACGCTGGCTCCGACCATCTTCAATTAGGGCGACGACTCTTGCTATGTTCACGGCACTCAAATCCATTGTAAATGTCTAATTCTGAAACCCAAAAGAATTAGAAATCTATCTGTTACTAAACGCAAGTGCCTACTCCAACTAGTGGAAGAAAAAAAGTGTCACTAGCAGTCTAAGAGCAACTGAATGTCAGACTGTCGAATTCCTAAAAGAAGTCGAAAATTTGTTACAGCTTGTGTGTTCGCAGCTGACGTTGTTTTGTCTCGTTATTTGGTTACCTCAGACTGTATTTTCGAATTTTAAAACTTTTAAAAACAAGCTTGCCCACTTTTTTGCTTTTCGCGATATTCCAAGTGGGCCGATTTTTCTGCCGCTCACTGTAGTACCATAATTTAGTAAAACTTTACAATTCGGAGTGCTCACCGGCCCGTAAGCCATGCCCACATTTTCTGATCAACGGACATCATAATCATCGTCATAACGTTACCTCAATGGCATCCGCTGATCTGAAACTATGTGCGTGGCTTATGGGCTATCAGAGTGGCCTGGATTAAAATTTTACTCAAACCTTATTTCTTTGACCTTCTTTTATTTATTTATTGTTTTTATTTATTTAGTGGATCTTTTCGGTTTGGCGGATTGCTACGGATTTTTAAGAAACTTAGCAAATCAATTATTTACAAGTTTTATCCTAAGGAAATATCTAATTCCTAACGTAACTTAACTAAACCTAACCAAATTTTCTTAGGATAAAATATGTAAATAATTGATTTGCTAAGTTTCATAAAATTCTGTAGCAATCTGCCAAACTGAGAACACCCTATTATTTACTTATTTCTTTGGCCTGGTTTTATATAAACAAGACTTTGGTAAAATTTAAAAATCCAGACACGGCTTACAGGCCAGTTAATAAATAACCTAAGCTATTATGACCTCCCAATTTTACTAACTATTATCATCTCCTACAAAGTGTATACAAAAGTTACCTTTTCTAGAAACGCTTCAAACTTGCATAATTATATAATCACAACCTAACGTAGTGTAGGCCTACAAGCTAGTTTCTATTGGTTGTGCGTAATGCTTCCCATCACTAATCTTGATTTTTGCCTAATTCTTGGGAAACTATTAAGGCTTAAATAATCCTGTACGCCTTTGACTAACTGGGAACCTAGGCCTACAATACTCACGGTGAATAGATCTAATAGATCTACTTACTTTACTTTTTAGCCCCCTGGCTGGTCTATTATGGCCAGCCCGCGTCCCCCAGCAAGGCCGCCACCGCGCCCACAGATCTCTGACTGATGAGATGTTTGTCTAAGGTGTTGGGAGTTGGGGCATGTAAGAATTAGGTGTTCGGTATTTTCGTTGGTGTGGTCACATCGTGGACAGTTTGCATTGTTCGTTTGGTGTATAAGGTATCTGTAATAAAGTAGGGAGGGGTGGTGGCCCAATCCGAGTCTAGAGAGGGTAACTCGTGTCTCTCTCTCGGTAATGCTTCTTCTTTGGCTATGTTGGGAGTCGTGCTTGTAGAATTGGGTTATTTGGTAGTGTGTCAATATGTTGGTTTACGAATTGTGTGTGTGTATATGTTTTGTTTGGTTTTGTTGTGGAGGGCATGGGGGTAATGTGCTGCTGGTGTAGTGATGAGTAGTGTGATGTTGGGGGTTTCCTTTTTGTTTCGTGGTGGTTGAATGGTTGTGGCAAGGCGGTGGCAAGGCGGTGGCATGGGTGGGTTGGCGCGAGAGTTTTGGCAAAGAACTGTGTGCCTATCATGTTAGTGTGTGCGTATTGGAAGGATGTTAGTTTGAGTGTAGATGTGGGATGGGGATGGTTGATGATTCCGAGGACTTTGTTTGGAATAATTTGCAGTCGGTTTTTGTTGGTGGTGGATATTGTTGGGTGCCAGGCTGGTGAAGCGTAATTTAATGTTGTACGGATGAATTGTTTGTATAGGGTGGTGAGGGTTTCTTTGTGTTGTCCAAATGTAGTACTAGTTAGGGTGCGTAGGGCATTAAGTTTCTTTGTAGCTTGCTGCACTATATATTACGTACGTTGTAGTGAATGTCATGTGCGTGTCATATGTTGAGGCCAAGTATTGTGGGTGTCTTATTTAGTGAGAGGCGGTGGTTTAGGCGGGTGATTTGTCGGTATTTATTTGATTTTTTTTTGTGCGAGGATAATAGTGTCACTGAGGACTTTTGTGGTGAAACTGTCATTCGGTTGGTATGTAGCCAGTTCTCAAAATCTATCATGTATTGTTGTATGTCTCTAGTGGCTGTGTTTATGTTATTGTGCTGCAGGTTACGGTGAGGTCATCTGCATATGATTGGATGTTAACATTTAGTGTATGTGGATTTTGAATGTCATGCATAAATAAGTTGAAAAGGATTGGGGACAGGATTGCACCCTGTGGTACTCCGTTGTATAGCGACATGAATTTTGATGTTGCCTGTTTGTGTATGACTCGTGCTTCTCTGTCTGCGAGGAAGTTTGTCAGCCATTTTTTGTCGTTGGGGTGAAGGTTGGTGTCAAGTATTTTCTGAGAGAGGTTGTCTCTCACTTCTGAGGTTATTTCTCACTTGCTTTAACACTTCCCACAATTTAAATCACACTTCAGTTCTTAAACTGTAAATATGCAAGCAGTTCATACTCATCCTCCAAGAATTTGTACAAGTCACTTATTGCTGAGATAAACATCTTGATACGAACACTCCCAAATTAGGTCTCGTCATCTGTAATATTGGTATAGCCTATACGTAATTAAATGACGTATGTGCGCGGCTTCGCAATTGCGTTAGTCGATGGGCGGAGCGTCATCAACTAACGATTATACCCATAGTAAAATTTTCCCCCCATAATTTAACTACCAACGATGCAGAAACAAAATTGGCCAAATTTTGAAGAGGGGGAAATTCCACGTTATTCAGGCCCGTACTTAATAAAATGTTAGATATTTCGGAATCACCCGCTTTTATGATACGTAAACCTCGCAAAAGTGCCACATTTTCCTGTCAGTTATCACTATAACAGTATGTCAGCAAAATCTGAAATGATGAAAATTTTCTTGTTTGCACACGAAATGCAGATCGAAAGGAGGAGATTGTGAATAGCCCAAGAAGCGTTTCCCTATGAACTTTTCGTTCCGTCGTCGGATAATCAAAAGCAAATTAGATTTTCCTACAAGATAAGGAAGAGAAAATCTTCCAAAAAAATATTTTTTACTGGAATGAAAAATTTGAGCTTTAATTTAATTAAAAACATTTATATTTACCGTATTTTACGCCTCATAAGACGCTACAAGTGGTAAGACGCACCCTATATTTAGCAAAAAAAATATTTCGAAGATTTATGAGCCTGACAAAAAATATATTCCCATAACTTTATTAAAAGAACATTAAACAAAACAATAACATATGAGCCCTGAAGTGACATATTTAATTATCCTCAAATCCTGAGATTTCCGTGCTGCTGCTGTCATCACTGCTGGCATCGTCACCAACATCACTGCCACCAGCTGATTCTGGGTCGTCCGCTGTCCGCTGTGTCACTATCTTCATAAAGAAGCTCGTCCTCTGTTCCATCCAATGAATTGCTAATTCCACATTTCTTGAGTGACTTCTATTTCTTCTCTCACTGCTGCCCATGATGTCTTAACTCACTCACACACCTGCGCAAAAGTGGGTCTCTTAAGTCGTCCTGTTGGTGTTAGGTCGTGGTTTCCAACAGCCATCCACTTGCCCCACTCCTCACACATAAAAGGCTTGAATGGTTTGTTAAGTGAAACGTCCAGAGGTTGTAGTTGCGATGTTAAGCCGCCAGGGATGACCACTATCTTGGTTTTTAATTGCTGGTTTATCTTTATGGCTTCTGTCGTGTGGGCCCTGAACTGATCCCACAGTAGTAAAGATGGTTTCCTCAGTAGACATTTACGTGTCTGGCGTTCGTGAGGGCTAGTAAACTTATCTCTAAGATCTTGACCTTACGATGCTAAGACGCAGGCTGATTTTCGGAGACGTTTTTCAGGAAAAAAGTAGCGTCTTATGAGGCGTAAAATACGGTAACTAAAAATACAAATTAAACTCATACAGTATATATACAAAAGTACAAGCAATTTTTCACACAAAGTATAAATTACATCCCAATTTCATCGACAATGCGCTCGTGTATAAATGTTATCTTAAAAATTTGGTAGTTTTACCTTCTAACGAGTGTTAAAATAGTCAAAATATTTGTCAAATACATACAAACATTATCCTCTTCCCTAATGTCCTACTCCAGACCAGAATTTGCCTACACACGTACATCGAATATTCTACATACACTCGTCCACACGAGTGGATTTAGTATGTAAACATACAATTTTTGAGGGTGCCAATTCTCAAATTAATTTTCAGATATACAGTATATATATACACATAAAATCAGTATTATCTCTTACTACCTGACCTATTGTTGCTATTTCCCGCCCCGTGCATCCCTCTCATACCCTTGGAGGAATTGTTGCTATACCCAGAATGCCTTCCTGAATGTCCATTGGGAGGGGTGACTGTGTTTGTACTTCCACCTCCCCCCGCCATCCCAGTGCCTTTTGAGGCCCTGGGGTCAATCTGCGAACCGTTTGAATTGGGTTTCAATAACCGGGGATCTCTACCAGAGTTGTTACTACTATTATTATTATTGTTTTGAGACCCTCCAGTATTAGTCTGCCCTGGTCCACTGTTTCCATCCCCCGAAGTCATAGCACCACTGGGTTTATTGACGACGCTGTACTCGGGGTTCGGTTCCGACATGTTTGGCACTTCTGTGAACGGCATGCAGAACCTGGAGAAGGAAACATTCAATTTTACGAAGTTCACTTGCATATATATATATATATATATATATATATATATATATAAAAACCACAAGAAAAATGAACAATGATTCCAAGGCCTTTCGTGTATTCAGAAGTACACCTCGTTAGGGAATGAAGGGAGAAAGCGAGATTCATTCCTGACGAGGTGTACTTCTGAATTACACGAAAGGCCTTGGAATCATTTTTCTTTTTCTTTGTGGGTTTGCATCATTCATTCATTTCACGTGTTTAATTGTGAAATTCATCGCGCATATATATATATATATATATATATATATATATATATATATATATATATATATATAAAACAATGTATCGGTCAATTTGATTTTTATATTATTAATTTACATTTTATATTTAAATACCATTCCTTTAATTTTGTATTAAATTTTGTTTAAACTTGAAGCTGTATGAAACTACAATACGACAGTGTTCCCATCTGGCACGCGATACGAATGCTGCCCTTGCCCTCAGCACCAACCGCGTGCCAGGCCGGAACAATACTGGACTGCTGTAGTTTGTTGCAATTTCAAGCTCTTGTCTAAATAACGAAGGCACTGAGATGCCCTTATTCAATATATTCTGCGACTTATAACTTTATAGACAATTTTGGATAAGATTCCTCTACAGTTGAGCTTTCCATCTCGCGACCCGCGTCAAATTCTGTTACGGTCCACGACGCATCAATAAAAAGTTTAAAGATCGGAATTTGAAACAGTCTACGCATATATATACATATATATTTTTTTTTAAAGTTCGGGAAGAACCGATTCGCCTCTATTTAAAAGGGCATATCTCGGCGGAAAAACAAAGAAAAAGTGAGAGGAAAGACAGAGGAAAAAGAAACGGTGGAGGGGACAGTCGAAGTGGAAAAAGACCAAGGATGACAAGGACTGCAAGGTCGAGCCCCATCATCCTTGGATACTAGGGCCGGGAGGGCGCACGTGAAACCTCCTGGAACAAGCACGCACAAACGAGCACAAAGAGCACGAGCTTAGGACCCCCTTGCGGGGAAAAACACACACACACTTCATTAGGCAACAGTGGGATGTTGTATAGATAACACAAGGATAAATAACTTAGTTTATGCCGATGATATGGTGTTAATAAGTCCCTTTGTTAAAGGTCTGGATCGGCTACTAAAAGTCTGCGAAGTGTATTTGTAGAAACATGATATTCTTTTTAATGTTACAAAAACTAAGGTTATGCAATTCCATCCGAACAGCTGTAATCACCCAACTGATATTAGGTTTAAAATAAGAGGTGAAGTAATTGAGGAAGTACAAGAGTTTAAGTATTTGGGTCAAACTATCACCAGCTCCTTGAGTGATGACTCAGATATAAGAAAATCTCGAAGCCTTTGTGCTAAAGCGAATGACTATAAGGAAATTCCGGTTCTGTACAAGTGAAGCTAAAGACACTCTTTCGTACTTTCTGCAGTTATATATACGGACAGCAACTCTGGGTGAATTATAAAAAAGGTTCTGCCAGAACCCTAAATTTGTTGTACAACAGTTCTTTTAGACTCCTACATAAATTACTCCCCGAGATGCTCAGCTTCGCAAATGTTTGCTACCCGCAATGTCCCGAGCTTCCCGGAGGTAACGAGATATGCTCAATACAGTCTAATGCAAAGAATTAAAAAATCAACCAACCCGACTATCCAAGCTATCTATGAGTCCTGCCGTTTGTCTTCTAAGCTATGGAATTCATGGTACGAAAACGTCTGTCTGTAGCTCCACTTAACTTCGACATTACTGTATTATTTCTAATCAATTGTGTATATTTCTATCCTCAGTATGTGAACTGTCATTGTATTATTAATATTTGTCATATGGACTTAGTCTGCCAATAAACCTTTTCATATACAGGGTGTCCGAGAATTATCTGTACAATTTTTGGCTGTTATTAAAAGTCAACCATGAAGTGTAGAAATTCCAGTGTTGTCCCATTTTACAGAGAATATCATTAAGTTTTTTCTGATACCAAGTTTTGACAAGTTTTTTAGAAATTCCAGTGTGTCCGAACATTATCTGTACAATTTCATCTTTTAATAAAATTCTTGATAACACACGTAAAATTCTTAAACAAGATTATTTAGAATCTGTATTTCCAAAAGTTTCTTTTATTAAAGTAACGGTGTTACAAACATTCGATATGTGTACCATTAGTGATTCGCAAAACATCCAATCGATACTCCAAATGTTGCCATGTACGCTGCAGCATATCCACATCAATTCGCTCAATAGCAGCTGTGATTCTTGCTTTTAAATCATCAATGTCTGTCACCCGCGTACATTTCTAAAAAACTTGTCAAAACGTGGTATCAGAAAAAACTTAATGAGATTCTCTGTAAAATGGGACAACACTGGAATTTCTACACTTCATGGTTGACTTTTAATAACAGCCAAAAATTGTACAGATAATTCTCGGACACCCGGTGTGTGTGTGTGTGTGTGTATATATATATATATATATATATATATATGTATATGTATATATATATATATATATGTATATATATATATATATATATCTATCCTTTCTTTATTTTTACCGCCGATTCGTACCTAATGTGGTACCTATCTCAGCGAGGCAGTGGGTGAGTGGTGTTACTGAGTTGGGGATGATAGACCAGGGGGGGGATGTAATGTTCAGTTACTGGGTAGTGGGTATGAGGGGCCTGGTCTCAGACCCGTTGAAGCAGGTGGGAATAAGTGAGGAAACGGGAAATCGCTTCCCCCGAAAAATGGGGGCCCTCAGCGAGGATGAATTGTAGACGCTCGGGTATGGGAATTTCGGCCAAGTGAGGGAAACATCTACAACGAAGAGCGGACAAGTTTGGGCATTCGACCAGGGATGCACGAGTGATGGGAGTATGGCAGGTAGGGCATAGCGGGGCTGGCGATTTAGCCATAAGGTGACCATGAGTAATGCATGTGTCCTATGCGGAGACGGGCTATAATCACTTCTTTATGCCGGGACTGGTGGAAGGAGGAGGCCCAATATCCTACTTGCGGTTTAATCTTGTGAAGATTGTTGTGTGGCCTGGTCCCATTCCCGTTGCCAGATGGAACGGAAGTGGGAGCGGAGAGTCGGGAAGAAGTCAGTGAAAGGGAGGGGCGGAGTGAAAGGGAGGGGCGGAGTGAAAGGGAGGGGCGGGAGGAGGCCAGCAGTAAGCAGGCCGACTTTGCCGTGCGGTCCGCCGCCTCGTTACCCTGAATGACGACATGTGCCGGGACCCAGCAGAAGGCGATTGTTTTGTGTCGGAAGGCTGTTAAAAAATGGAAGATTTGCTGGATGGTACAGACGAGCGGATGAGGGTGGTTAAATCTCTCTAGGGAGAGAAGTGCGCTTTGGGAATTTGAATAAATGACGAAAGAGCTGGCAGAGTGAGTGCGCACTATGTCGAGGGCCTCCTTAATCGCGAAGAGTTCTGCCGAGAAAACGGAGGTCTCGCGGGGCAGGCTGACGCCTCGAGAAAGTGGCTGGGCCAGTATCACCGCTGAGGCGGCCGCACCAGTCTCCGAACGGGAACCATCTGTATAAATGGAGACTGTGTCCGGATGTTGGGTTGCATGTTCACGGAAGAGTGACCTGTATAGTGTATACCGTAGCACTCGTGGTATTCTTCGGTAGGGCACACAGGTCCCTGCAAAACTTGATAGGGGTGAGGAGCCAGGGGGGGTAGATGTATGAAATGGGTATATTTGAGGGGACGGGCATGTTAGAAAGGTCAAGGAAAGAGCGGACCTCTTTAGTGAAGTGCCAGCTCCGTCCCTGGGGTGGGAGTTCAGAAATCGCCGCGCATACAAGCGAAGAGGGTAGTCTCTGTGCACGGAGGTATGTTCTCATGAGGAGCAGACACCGTCGGAGGGCGAGAGAGAGGTAATTGCAATCCACTTGAAGGCTGGAGGCTGGGGAAGAGCGGAAAGCACCTGTGGCGAAGCGAAGGCCCCTATTAAGGACCGGGTCTAAGATACGGAGGCAGGTGTTGGAGGCTGAACCGTATACTACACTGCCATAGTCCAGCTTCGACTGAACCATGGAAGTGTCAAGAGTCAAGACGAAGGAGAGAGCGTCGGTCTGCGCCCCCATGTGGTGTGGGAAAGGTGATCTAGTAGAGCGAGGGGACGCTGGAGGGACTGCTTCAGTTGTCTTCTTCTGCTGAAGAGCATACACTTGGATTTCGGGGTGGAGAGGCGGAAACCCACCAACGTCGCCCACCTTTCCACCCGGTAGATGGCGAGCTGAATTTGCCGTTGAACTACGGACGGCTCCCGCCCTGCGAAGTAGATCGCAAGGTCACCCGCGTAGATGGAAGAACGGATGTTGGGTGGAAGGCATTTTGAGACTGTGTTCATGACGATGGAAAACATAGAACACTGAGGATGCTTCCCTGTGGGACCCCATCCATCTGCACGAAAGTGTCTGAGAGGACTGAGCCCACCCAAACTTTAAAGGTTCGGGAGGATAGGAAGCCCCTGATGAAGGTCGGCATGGCTCCGACGAGCCCTAGACTCCTGAGAAGCAGGAGGGGATCAGTGGTGGATCGAAATTGTCTGAAGCCTGACTGGGTAGCCGCGAAGGAATTACTATTTTCGAGGAAGAACGATAGTCACGTCGCGACCATTTTTTTCGAAAATTTTGCAGGCACAACACATTAGGGCGATTGGTCTGTAGTTTGTGGGATCGAGGGAATCTTTGCCTGGTTTGGGGATAGGTATAACGTAGGCCTCCCTCTACCGGGAGGGAAAGGTGCCCTCTATCCATATGCGGTTGTATAGGTCTAATAGGAAATTTTGTAAGGTAGGGTGGATGTGCTGGATCATGCTGTCGGGGATACCGTCCGGGCCGGGACAAGGGGATCGTCGAGAGGCCAGTGCCGCCTGTAGTTCATGCATGGTGAACAGTCGGTTGTAGGCGCTGTCTATGGACGGTGAAGAGGAGCTATTTTTAGGGCGGGTACGAGGGAGCTAACTGCAGAGGAAGAAATGGCGGCGAAAGTAGAAGCTAGATGGTTTGCCACTGATTTTGGCTCGTATAGGAGTGCATCGTTTGTCCGGAGTACCGGGGGTCGGGAGGGGACATGTCGCCTTTCGACGCCCCGTACCTTCTTCCAGATGGTAGCCGAAGGTGTGGTGGTGGTGGTGACGCCGGATATAAAGGCACGCCAAGAAGCTCGGCGCGCTGTCTTCATTGTGCGGCGGGCGATGGCCCTGGCCCGCTGCATCTCCGTACGATGGATGGGAAGTCACGTACGGTAGAACCGTCGAGTAGCCGTCTTCTTGGCGCATACGACCTCCGTGCACTCTGGGGTCCACCAAGGTACCCGTCGGGCGCCGGGGTAAGTGGAGGATCGCGGGATGCTAGAGCACGCAGCCGCTACCACGTTTGATTCGAAGTATGCGATACACTCGTCGGAGGATGGGAAGTTGGCAGTCGTTCGGGTTGTATATGTATCGTCGTGGAAGCAGGACCAATTACCTTTTGCAGTAATCCATTTCTCCAGTACCCGAACGGTGTGGTCGGGCCAATTGAGCGTGAGTTGAACTGGGAAATGGTCACTTCCATAATCCTCTTGGAGGACTTGCCATGAGAAATCTAGGAGGGCATCGGTCGAAACGGACAGGTCTATACAGGATGGAGTGCAGGTGGTGGCATGGTAGAATGTAGGAGAGCCATCATTGAGGCACTCAAAGGAAAGCTCGGTCATGATGTTGATCAGGGTCGGGGCCATACAGGTGGAGTGTGTGTCTCCCCACATGGGGTAGCGACTATTGAAATCGCCCAGTACTAGAAAGAGCCTGGGGAGTAGTTGTACCACCTCCACCAGGTCATCGCAGGAGACGTGTGTGTGTGTGTGTGTGTGTGTGTGTGTGTGTGTGTGTGTGTGTGTGTGTGTGTGTGGAGGGAGGTATATTGAACAGACGGTGTACTGTCTATCCAGTGAAAGCCGGGTAGCAATCACCTGTAACGGGGATCGGATAGGGAGATTGTAGAAGGGGACTGCGTGGTGGATGAAAATGGCAGCCCCCCCTTTCGAGTGCAGGTAGAAGGGGTGGTGATGAAAGAATATCCAGTCGGGCAGAGCATGGGTCTGGTCCTCAGGATGAGTTCTTGGAGACAGACACACACCGGACGGGAAGTGGCAATCAAAGAATTCAGGCCTTCGTAATTCGCAAATATTCCTCTGCAGTTCCAGTGTACTACTGTAGTTTTCGGGGGATCCATTATTTGATGATGGGGGATGGGTAAAGGTATAGGTGCGAAGAGGTTGGAGTGTGAAGGTAGATTTGAGGTTCACGAAGGCGAAGAATGGGTCAGGAGTATGGCTGGCTATCTGCCGTTCACCAGAGAAGGAATCGGTCGGCCAGTCGAGACCGGAGGCGTGGATCACGGCAGCTTGAAGATCGTCGTGGGCTCTGATGGTGCAAAATTTCTTGATGGGCTTTTGTGTTCGGGCCATGGGGGGTCATTTTATTTCCCAAATTGGCACCTCCCTGCCTGTCTGGGGTCTCACGACGGACCCCAGGTGGCGATAGGGGTTTCCACAAGGACCCAGCAGGTGGGAAGGAGGACGTGCTCAGAATGGCTGACAGGGTGTGGGCCGGGGATTTTAGAGGAGCAGGTACAGTGGGGGTGGGAGGAGATGAACCAGTGTTCTCGTGGAGGGGTAGAAAAAATTGCACCAGGAGGCAAGGGCAAGATATATATATATATATATATATATATATATATATATATATATATATATATATATATATATATATATATAAAGGTTTATTGGCAGACTAAGTCCATATGACAAATATTAATAATACAATGACAGTTCACGTACTGAGGATAGAAATATATACAATTGATTAGAAATAATACAGTAATATCGAAGTTAAGTGGAGCTACAAACAGACGTTTTCGTACCATATATATGGGGTGGGCAAAAAAAAAAAGAGGGACCTCGAACTTTGGCTGTAAAATTTTTTTTTTTCTTTCTTTCTCCGATTTACCGCTGATTCGTACCTAAAGAGAGTGGGTGATGTTACTGTGCTGGGGGTGGTAGACTAGGGGAGTGAGTAAGGGTCAGTCGCTGGATAGTGGGTAGGAGGGGTACGGTTTTAGATGTGATGGAGCAGATGGGAGTGAGTAAGGAAGAGAATCGCTTCCGTTGAAAAGTGGGGGCCGTCGGCGAGTATGGATCGTAGGCGGTCGGGTATGGGATTTTCGGCCTAGAGAGGGAAATACCTGCGACGAAGAGCGGACAACTTTGGGCATTCCACCAGGTGTATGACAGTGATAGGGGTATGGCAGGTAGGGCAAAGCGGGGCTGGCGATTTCGCCATAAGGTGTCCGTGGGTGATGCGGGTGTGGCCTAGGCGGAGACGGGCTAGGATTACTTCTTTATGGCGGGACCGGTGGAATGAGGAGGCCCAGTATCCTATTTGTGGCTTGATCGTGTGGTTTATTTTGTGTGGCCTGGTCCCATTCCCGCTGCCATATGGAGCAGAAGTGGGAGCGGAAAGTTGGGAAGAAGTCGGAGAAGGGGAGGGGTCGGGAGGAGGCCGGCAGTGAGCAGGCCGTCTTTGCTGTGCGGTCCGCCGCCTCGTTACCCTGGATGCCGACATGAGCCGGGACCGAGCAGAATGCGACTGTCTTGTGTTGGAAGGTCGTTAAAAAGTGGAAGGTTTGCTGGATGGTGTAGACGAGCGGGTGAGGGGAGTTAAATCTTTCTAGGGAGAGAAGTGCACTTTGGGAATCCGAATAAATGACGAAAGAGCTGGCAGAGTGGGTGCGCACAATATCGAGGGCCCCCGTAATGGCGAAAAGTTCCGCCGAAAAAACGGAGGCCTTGCGGGGCAGGCCGACGCCCCGGGAAAGCGGCTGGGACAGAATCACCGCTGAGGAGGCCACACCAGCTTCCGAGCGGGAACCATCTGTGTAAACGGCGACTGCGTCCGGGTGTTGGGTTGCGTGTTCGCGGAAGTGACCTGTATATCATGGCGCTCGTGGTAGTCTTCGGTAGGGCACAGATCTTTGCAAAACTTGATAGGGGTGAGGATCCAGGGGGGGTAGATGCTGAATGAAATTGGGATAACTGAGGGGGCTGGCATGTTGAAAAGATCAAGGAAAGAGCAGACCGCTTCAGTGAAGTGCCAGCTCCGTCCCTGAGGTGGTAGTTCTGAAATCGCTGTGCCCAGAAGCGAAGAAGGTAGCCTCTGTGCACGGAGGTATGTCCTCATGAGGAGTAGACCCCGTCGGAGGGCGAGAGGGAGATGATCGCATTTCTCGCCCTCCGAAGTAGATTGCAAGGTCATCCGCGTAAATGGAAGAGCGGATGGTGGGTGGGAGGCATTGTGAGACCGTGTTCATCACGACAGAGAAGCAGAGAACACTGAGGATGCTTCCCTGTGAGACCCCGTCCTCCTGCATAAAGGTGTCAGAGAAGACTGAGCCCACCCGGACATTAAAGGTCCGGGAAGAAAGGAAGCCCTGATGAAGGTCGGCATGGCTCCGACGAGGCCCAGATATCGGAGCTGACCGAGGATCATTGCTCGACGGGTGGTGTCATAGGCCTTCTGGATGTCAAAAAAAATTGACAGTACGAACTGTCCATTGTCGAAGGCATCCTGTATGTCTCGGCTGAGAAGCAGGAGGGGATCAGTGGAGGAGCGGAATTGTCTGAAGCCGGACTGGGTAGACGGGAAGGAATTGCTATGTTCAAGGACGAACGATAATCGCGTAGCGACCATTTTTTCGAGGATATTGCAGGCACAACACGTCAGGGCGATTGGTCTGTAGTTTGTGGGGTCCAGGGAATCTTTGCCGAGTTTGGGGATAGGGATGACGTGGGCCTCCTTCCACCTAGAGGGGAAGGCGCCCTCTATCCATATGCGATTGTATAGGTCTAGCAGGAAAATTTGTAAGGTAGAGTGGATGTGCTGGATCATGCCGTACGGAATACCGTCCGGACCGGGACAAGGGGATCGTCGAGAGGCCAGTGCCGCCTGTAGTTCACGCATGGTAAACAATCGGATGTAGGTGCTGTCTATGGACGGTGGAGAGGGGCTATCGTCAGGGGCGGGTACGGAATTGGCTGCAGAGGAAGAAACGGCGGCGAAGGTAGAAGCAAGGTGGTCTGCCACCGACTTGGGCTCACATAGGAGTCCGTCGTTAGTCCGGAGGACCGGGGGTCGGGAGGGGACATGTCGCCTCTCGACACCCCACCTTCTTCCAGATGGTAGCCGAAGGTGTGTTGGCGGTGATGCCGGACACAAAGGCACGCCAAGAGGCTCGGCGCGCTGTCTTCATTGTGCGGCGGGCGATGGCCCTGACCCGCATCTCCGTGCGATGGATAGGGAGTCGCGTCCGGTAGAAGCGCCGAGTTGCCTTCTTCTTGGCGCGCATGGCCTCCGCGCACTCCGGGGTCCACCAAGGCACCCGTCGGGGGCGGGGGTAGGCGGAGGATTGTGGTACGCTAGTGCTTGCGGCCGCTAGAACGACGGACTCGAAGTATGCGATGCACTCGTCGATGGATGGGAAGTGGGCAGTTGTAAGGGTGGTATACGTGTTGTCGCGGAAGCGGGCCCAATTCGCGTTGGTAGTAACCCACCTTACCGGTACCCGAACAGTCTGGTCAGGTCGATTGAGGGTGAGTTGAATGGGGAGATGGTCACTTCCATGGTCCTCTCGGAGGACTTGCCACGTGAAGTCTCGGAGGGCATCAGTTGAAACGAGGGACAGGTCTATACAGGATGGAGTGCAGGTGGTGGCATGGTAGAATGTAGGAGAGCCATCGTTGAGGCACTCGAAGGAGAGCTCGGTCATGACAGATATCAGGGTTGGGGCCATATAGGTGGAGTGTGTGTCGCCCCACAAGGGGTGGCGACTATTGAAATCGCCCAGTAGTAGGAAGGGCCTGGGGGGTCGTTCTACGACTTCCACCAGGTCGTCGCGGGAGACTTGAGCGTGGGGGGGAAAGGTAGATTGAGCAGACGGTGTACTTTCTATCCAGGGAGAGCCGGACGGCAGTCACCTGTAGCGGGGACCGGATGGAGATTGTAGAAGGGGACTGCGTGGTGTACGAGGATGGCAGCTCCCCTTCGAGTGCAGGTAGGAGGCGGGGTGGCGATGCAAAAATAACCAGTAGGGCAGGGCATGGGCCTGGTCCCCAGGATTAGCTCCTGGAGACAGACACACACACCGGACGGGAAGTGGCAATCAAGGAGTTAAGGCCTTCATAGTTCGCAAATATTCCTCGACAGTTCCAGTGGATTATTGTGGTTTTCGGGGTATCCATTAGTTGATGAAGGGGGGAGGGGTAAAGGTGTAGGCGCTAGGAGGTTGGAGTGTGAAGGGAGATCTGGAGTTCGCGAAATTGAAGGCTGGGTCGGGAGCATGGCTGGCTATCTACCGTTCACCAGGGAAGGAATCGGTCGGCCTGTCGAACCCCGCGGAGGTTGCGGGGTCGAGTCGGCCGAGCGAGACCGGAGGCGTGGATCACGGCAGGCAGAGGAACATCGTGGGCTGAGAGGGTCAGAAGTGCTTTGACGGGCTTCTGTGGTCAGGCCAGGAGGGGGCACGTTAACGCCAAAAGTGGCGCTACCCCGCCTGTCCGGGGTCTCACGGCGGACCCTAGGTGGTGACATAGGGTACCAGAAGGACCGGGCGGGTGGGAGGGAGGGCGTACTCAGGGTGGCTGACAAGGAGGGGGCCGGGGATGTTGGGGGGGTAGGTACGATGGGGATGGAAGGAGGTGAACCAGAGTGGTCTCGTGGAGGGTGGAGAAAATGGCACCAGGAGGCAAGGGCAGATCCATGAGACTCATGGGCGTGGGCGAGGCCGAGCTTCCCTCGGTCACACCGTGCAGCTGCGCCAGGGCCGCATCCACTGGATCCTCAGGGAAGAGGATATTGTTCGGACTGGGTCTCGTCGTACGGGGCGGGTCGTGGATTTCAGCCACTATTGTCTGTGGGGGTAGAGTGGTGGGACTTCTGCGATGGGGAGAGATGGACATAGTAGACGTGATGGGCGGTGTGAGGGTCCAAGCCGTCTTCTTGGTTCTAGGGGAAGGGGGAGAGAGACGTTGGAAGGCCGGAGGGTCTGGCGACACGCTCCGGCGTCTCCGCCTCGACGGCTTGCTCCGGGCGTGTGCAGGGAGTATTGGGAAGGCAGGGTTTGAGGTGGATGGGACCTGGGTGTCCTGGTCCCAGACTCCTGGGGGATTCGTGGCAGGTGAGGTGCGGGAAGGAGGAGGAATGGTGGGGGGACAGGAGACCGTCGGGTCCTGCGAGGATTTTCTTTGGGGGGAACAGGGAGCAGTGGCTGGGGGGGGGGGGGGGGGGTTCGGCGGCATGCCAGGGCGGCGTGCCGAGATGATAGAGCCGAGAGCAGCGGCATAGGACACCCCCGGCCTCACCTCCCGACTCCGCACCCTGTCTCGTGCCTCACGGGGGCTAAGGAAGTCCGTCACTTGTAGGCCTCGGACCTCCTCCTCGAACTTGAAGAAAAGGCATTCGCGGGATGAAGAGGGGTGTGTGCCTTCACAGTTGGAGCATTTGGGTGTGTTGGGGCACCTGTCAGGGTGAGCGAGTCGTCCACAGTGGACACACAGTTGATGCGGCTGCCGACAAACGGAGATAACGTGTCCAAACTTATTGCATTTAAAGCAACGGGTCGGGTCTGGGATGTATGGGCGGATAGAAAACTCGCATGACGCGGGGTCTCCCATACCCCATACAATGCGGCCGGGGGGATTAGTGTATTGAAAGTAAGGAGCAGACGTGGGGTTGGGGAGGGGGTGCCTCCCTGTCGGGATGTGAAGCGATGGATCTTAGTGACTCCTTGGGGTGCGAGGTCCTCCAGGAGCTCGTTCACTGCGATCGACAATAGGCGGGTGGCGTAAATAGTGCCCTGACTCTGGTTCAGGCGAGGGTGTGGGGAAACGGACACCGAGCATCCAAGGACCTCAGTGACGGAGAGTAGGGCTTTTGTCTCTGCGGCTGAGCGTGATTTTACGAGGAGGGAGCCATCCCTCTGTGGGCGTACGTCATAGCGGCTGGAGTTGCTGTGGGTTCGGATCGCCTGGAACGTCCGTTCAGAGTTGGTCGGAAGGGACCCAGATGTAGACCGAATCACCAGGAATTTGTGGATACTTGAAAGGGAGGGAGGCTGTAGAGTCGAAATGGACTGGAATATTCAACGGTCGATAGGACAGCCGTGAATGCCGGCTCCCCCGTCCGCCGCGAGGCTCTCTCCGTGGGGAGGTGGGCTGACGGTGGGTGAGAGGGGCGTATGGGGAGAGAGGGGCGTATGGGGAGAGAGGGGCGTATGGGGAGAGAGGGGCGTATGGGGAGAGCAAGAAGCCGGGTTGTGGGGGCAAGTCCTCGGTGGAACTTGACTTGCCCGAAGGTGGCTGAAGTGGGCTGGGGCGAGACCCCTGCTCTAGAGAGTGTAGGTCCAAGGGCATAGTCGAGGGACGGACTGGGGTCGGCAACGGGAAAGGAGAGTGCAAGCGTTCCGCTTCCACATAGGGGTCAACCCCATTAGGTTGCGGTCTTCCAGTGGTAAAGGACTCGAGGGCCTGGTTGCCCACCACCCGAGTGTTGATAGTAGTAGTAGTCCGGGAATGAGAAGCAGTAATCGTAAGCCGAGGGGGAGAAGTATTCATAGCGAAACAAAAGAACTTCATCCCCCGCGCGCATCCAGCCACCACCGACTCCAACAAGGGAAAGGCGAATCGTGGGCACACTTGGTCCCACCGCCGATAGATGTCACGCAGGGGAGATACACCCGTACCCATTCCCTGTGCCTGAAAGGCGGCCACTCTCATCCAATGCGTGGTGAAAAGTGGTAGGGACAGGGTTTGGGTTTGGTTGGAAAGCGACAAGGGTGCAGGGCAACCACCTCCCACACACAAGGGCCAAGGAAGGGGTCAAAATCAAGGTCCAAAGAACGACGCCAAAAAACAGAGAGAAGCCAGAAAGAATGGGTTAAAGGAGAAAGAAAGAAAAAGAAGCAGATCAGCCGGGTCCCCAAATGGGTCCAATGGTCCACGAGGGCAGAGAAAGCCCTTACACCGAAGAAAGGTGTATTCCCACATTCGCCACAGAGGGACGCGCCCTATCGCTCTGGACAAAGCAAAGGGTGCTGTAAAATCTAAAGTTATGCTCCAGATTTCAATATTTTTTTCACACCCAACAACTAAGTAAATTTCCTATGAGCGGGTTTCAAAGAAAACTAATGAAAATTACGGCTTTATCGAACATTTCTTTACACCACTGGAAATTCTCCATTTACACTACTACTGCATTGTTAGGTCGGCAAAAAAAAAAAGGGAGACCTTTTAAATCCTTCATATCTTGGCAAATATAGTACATAGAACCGTGAAATTTTAGTATGTTAGTACTAGGTAATTTTATGGTTTGTATGCCATCTTTTAGCAATTTAGCCAAGAAATTGGATTTATGGCAAATATTCCAGAAAAATTTTGCTAATCATTGGTTCAAGTTGATAATTATTAAAGCGCTTTTAATTAACATAAGCCAACTGCAGGAGGTTTGGACAAGCTTAAGAAAATCGATAAAACAGGATATATGAAAAGAATACCAGGTAGAGGTATTAAATTTGGCCACCGAACAGTCCTGATTTAAATCCTGTCAATTATGGCCTTTGGGAAAATTTGTCAGAGAATTTATCGGGTCAAAGTAAGAAATTTTGCTCATTTATGACAGCTGCTTCTGGAAAAATGGGATGAGCTACTACAAGAACAAATCAATAAAGCCAGAGACAAGTTCCGTCCTAGACTGAAAAAGGTTGTAGCAGTTCGTGGTAAACATATCAAGCAAGTTTTTTTTAATATCAAGGTAGCACCATATGTGAGTACTTTGCAAAATTTTATCTGCACATATAATGCAGTAGTAATGTAAATGGAGAATTTCCAGTGGCATAAAGATATGTTCAATAAATCTGTAATTTTCATTAGTTTTCTTTGAAACCCACTCACATTATAGGAAATTTACTTAGTTGTGAGGTGTGAAAAAAATATTAAAATCTGACCATAACTGGATTTTACAGTCAAAGCTAGGTCTCCCTTTTTTTTTTTTCCCACCGACATATATATACACATACACGTGTCGGAGGCGGAAAAGGGGAGGGGTAGACCGAGGAGGAAATGGAAAGATGGAGTGAGGGAAGCTTTAAGTCAGCAGGGCCTGGATGTCTGGGAGGGTGAAAGATGTGCATTATATAGAAAAAAGTGGATATATGTGGTATGGGTCATTCCACGTCAAGTGGACCAATTTTGGAAAAGTGCCCCACCTCACCATGTCAGATTTTGTTCTAACTTTGCTCACAGATTCCTTTAAGCCTTAAAAGAAGTTCTGCAAAGTGTTAGTTCCATATCTCTTGTGGTTCTGTCACTAGGGCTCCAAGAGCATAGGCTACTTTGTCCATCACATTGAGCGCCAAATTATTTGTGCCATTTTTAGCTAGTCAGCATTCCATATTAACAAATCCTTCTGCTCTGAAAATTTGCTCCTAGGGTCAAAATTTACTGTAGATTTCAAAACTCATATTACTAGAGCTCTAGGAAGTATAGATTTTCCATAAAATATCCCCAAAGTAGGCTTCAAATTACATTTTGATTCCTGGGAAGCCACTTTTAGAAAATTATAGCTCTGGATCGACTTGACTCTGTGAGCTTTTGTTAGAAACCAAGAAAGTACTGCCCATATGCAACAAAATGTTTCAATCCAGATCTTCCTACCTGTTCTAGTTGCTGAGATATAAGGCATCAAAAATAGCCAAAATTAATTTGTGACAAAAACATCCCATCTTTAAAGCTCAAAATGATCATGTGGGATGGCTTGCACCATACTCTAACAAAAACCAATGAAAAGAGCATGTCCTGAAATACTAGGGCCTAGTTTTTTATTTTGGTGTCGCTTTTTTGTAGGTCCAGTAGAGCTTTGAAATTTTGTTCCGCGTGATGTTTCTAGCATTATAATTGTTATTTCCTTTGCACAATGTTCTATTTTTCTTTTGTTCTTATTACCGATTATATAGTGCAGGACTAGGTGCTATGTGCTAGGCTATACATAATATTTTTATTTATGTTCAACATGTAATACATGACTATTATTGTTTTCAGATCAAAACTGAAAATGGCCAAATCATCAGATACTAGTAGTGTTCATGTGGGAGAACCCATGGAAACAAAGAAAACTGGAAGCTTGTACTATTGGAAATAAAGAGGGAACAGAGTGTCACCTGAAAACATATTCCAGAAAATGTGGTTTGAAACTGTTCACAGAGCTGACAGTTCAGGAAAGACAACTACTTTTTCTTTGAACAGGAATAGAAGTCCAATTTAAGGAAGATGCATGCATATGCTTCCACCATAAACAGCTTCTTTTGACCAGATATGAGAGTCTGCAGAAGCACTGTTGCAACCCATTTGAATATCATAAATCAACATTACCCAAAAAATCACTTCGGGCAATTGACATTGCAACAGCTCAACTGTTGAAGGAAGAGACTGGCAAAGACATTAAGCCTGGACAGAAACTTTGTCCTGATTGCAGGAAACAGAGGACTGAAATACAAAGAATCACTTCATCATCATCAAGTGAATCATTTGATCCACCAGAAGCACAAAAGCAAAAACTAGACACCAGCTGTTCAGCACTTGACATTTCCCCTGTAAAGCCACAAAAAGTGAGCAAGAGAGATTTACCAGGATATGTCAAAAGAAAGACAAGACAAGCACAAGCTATTGGTCAGAAAATGGCAGCTCTTACAGGGATTGATGTGGGTGAAATGGAAGCTAGCACAAGTCAGCAGAGGTGCAGAAATTGTGAAGATTATGAAATACTATTGGAAGAATTGAAAAGCCAAATGGAATTATCAGACAAAGAAAGGAAACTGCAGATTCTAACTCTGGAGCCTACAACTGGTCTATACAACAAACAGCAGAAGAATTTGGAGTTTCTCTTCGAATGGTTAAAACAGCCAGGAAGTTGAAGCAGTCAGGTATTCTTGCAATACCAGGAAAAAAGAAAGGAAAAAAACTGCCTGAGGAAGTAGTAGTAAAAGTTCAAAAGTTTTATGAAGATGAATTCAGCCAGATGTGCCCAGGGAAGAAAGATTGGGTGTCTGTCAGGATTGATGGAAAAAAGCTTCAAAAACAAAGACTGCTGCTCAGCAATTTGAAAGAAATGTACATTGCTTACAAAGATCGAAATGGCCCTGAAATTGGCTTCTCTAAGTTCTGTGAACTTCAACCAAAGTGGTGTGTGACAGTTGGTGTAGCAGGGGTACACAGTGTTTGTGTATGTACAATTCACCAAAATGTGAAATTGATGTTGGCTGGAGCTGATATTCATGAGGATTACAAAATGCTGATGCAAAATTGTTTTTGCAATTTGGAGTCAAAAGACTGTATGCTACAACAGTGTGAACTGTGCCCTGGAGCACCAGTACTAGAAGATCACCTTTCAGCTATTTTTACAGAACAAGCAGAAATGGATCCACAAGAAATTAATGAATATAAACAATGGATTCACACTGACAGGGACACCTTGATTATGAAACAGTTGTCAGTAGAGGATTTTATCACAGAACTGACTTCAAAAATTATCTTCCTTTGTGGTCATCATTACGTTTCAAATCACCAAAGTGCTCACCTGAAGTCCCTAGAGGAGGAAATAAAACCTGAAGTAATAATCTTAATGGATTTTGTAGAGAACTATTCTTTTGTGGTACAAGATGCAGTGCAAGGTTTCCACTGGGACAACAGCCAAGCAACACTGCATCCTTTTGTAATGTATCACAAAGTTTCAGATGAAATTAGAAGTGAATGTTTTTGTCATCAGTGACTGTCTGAAGCATGATACTGTTGCAGTACATGTCTTTCTGAAAAAGTTGATTGGATTTCTGAAAGAAAATTTTGAAGTAATCAAGCACATTCATTAATTCAATGATGGTGCTGCAGGCCAGTACAAAACCTACAAAAATTTCATGAACCTTTGTTGGCACAGCAAAGGTTTTGGTGGGATAACAGCAGAATAGAACTTTTTTGCTACCAGCCAGCAGCCATGGAAAATCAGCATGTGATGGTGTAGGGGGCACTGTGAAAAGATTGGCAGCTCATGCCAGCTTGCAAAGACCAGTAACTGGTCAGATTCTCACACCTACCAATCTCTCTGAATTTTGCCAAAAAGATGTGCACGGAATTACGTTCTTTTTTGTTTTAACTGATGAAATAGAAGCAGAGAGAGAAGCACAGGAAATAAGATTTAATCATGGGCATACAGTAGCTGGAACTCGAGAAAATCATCATTTTGTTCCAGTAAATGATAAATAGATTCAAGTTAGCCCAGTTTCAAGATCTACATGTTATTTTGTGGCCAATGTTGGAATATACAGTGACATTGATCAACGACAGTTGAAACTGCAACCAGGCCAATATGTGGCATGCATTTATGATGATTTGTGGTGGCTTGGAAACATTTGTGAAGTCTGTGAGGAAGAAAAAGATGCATTAATTACATTTATGCACCCTCATGGGCCAGCATGACAGTTTCAGTGGCCATCTAGAAAACACACTTGTTGGATTCCAGAGCAGCATATCTTGACAACTATTCCTGCTCCTACACCGAGTGCCATGGGAAGAGGGTACATGCTGCCAGGGAATACCTTGTCTACTATAGAAAATTTGTTTGAAAGCTTTGAAAAGAAGTTGCACAGTTCTGGATCCAGTTAGAAAGTCAAGGAAAAACGAGTTGGTGGGTGGGTGGGTGGGACCTGTGGCTGGACCTGCATGGCTATCAGGCGTGGCCCCTTGGCAATGGGGTTGCCAATTTCTCAAAAAACTGAAACAGACTCCTTTGTATTAATAAATTATCTTTATCTTTAATAGTTATCAATTAGAGAAATTGGCAGTGGCTTAGCCACCATGGACCAACGCAGGAGTGCAAATAAATTAACAAATATAATGCTAGAAACATCACACACAACAAAATTTCAAAGCTCTACTAAACCTACAAAAACGCAAGACACCAAAATAAAAAACTAGGCCCTAGTATTTCAGGACATGATCTTTTAAATTTTTTTTAAAGTGCTGGGAGCAGATTATTTAATCACAGAACGAAATGGACAACCTCAGTTGTCAAATATTTGTGACCTTGACTTTCGTTACAACGATCTGATTTTCACTAGCAACACATCGTTTAGTGATGATGCATACACAATTACACATATGAAGTTTCATCAGTATGTTGAATGGCTCAAAAGTTATGGTGCAGACACAAAAATGCTCCAGTTATTGACTTTTGTCTTCTACTTGCAACTGTGACTTTTGATGCAGGGATCCGAATCTCGCTCAAAACAGATTTGTCTTATGATGATCTATACGTGTATGAAGTTTCATTATTTATGATGAGCAGTTCAAAGGTTATAGCCCAGACACTAAAATGTGATGGATAGACAAGTGCTATCCAGCATATCCCCTCTAAATTTGTTTGGTCAGGGACAAAACTAGTACACCTATATACCCATGCACAAAATATGTGACTGAATGAATAATTCTTTCCAATTAGACTTCATTTTGTCCTAAATTTATATTCATTAAATAAGTAGGAACTAGTATAATATAAAAAATGCTATCCTTTGTCATGAACTTGCTTCGTAATTTCACTAAAGTGACTTACTCTCCAATTTTCTGCAATTCTCCTCCTTTGCTGACGTAAAGAGTGAGGCAGCTCTTAAATATGGAAACGTAGCCTCTGTTCAACGTTACAATGTCTCCTGGCTGAAATGAACATTCAGTTTTATAAAATCTTTCATCATTGGTTTGAGCAACAAGTTTTTGTACGCTTACAATTTTATTAATAAATACTCTAAATGTTCCCAAAAGCACATTCACAAAGGTGAAAAAAGTGTGGATGCTTACAGTTTGGATTGGATCCTTTAAAATTCATCATGGCCCTATATAGTTAAAATTTCATGAAGGCTTGCCTACCTGCAATAATGTTCCAGGTTCATCCCAAAGGGAAATGTTAATGCAACCAGTTCTGTCCGCAACTTTACAAGACCTGACTTCATGCTGTTCTTTGGTTGTATTTGGACGTCCTGCGAAAAAAAGAAATATTCCAGCTTACATAACCCGAAGATAATCAACCAATCACAATTTTTTATTGAACATTTGAGCTCTACATATAGGCCTGAGCCTAATGAATGACAAATCTGATTTCACCATGCCATACCAAATAGTCAATGTCTAGTGAGCCAAAACTTTATTTTCAAACAAGATAATGACCCAAAACACACAAGTCCAACTTTTGTATGAATTATCTGAAGCATAAAGAACAAAATGTGCTGACCACTTTGGAATGGTCTCCAGTCACCTGATATGAACTCAACTAAGTATTAATAAACATTGTACTTTTCCTTTCTGGACTGGAATAACCTTAATAATTTTAGTGATTTATGGGAAGTGATACAACAAGGATAGAACATCACCTAAGATACTATCAATAAATTGATTGAATCACTGCCATAAGGCAGTGGTTCTTAACCCCTGGGTTGCCAAGCCATTTTGATTGAGTCATTAAATTTCATTTATCATTTAATTATGTTATCCCTAATCATTTTACCATTTAATTATTTATTTTATTGTTTATTACGGGTGAACTGTTTGAAGGCATGAGTCACTGAGTTAGCCCATAACCAGAATTTGGGTCACAGCCTAAAGAGATTAAGAACCAGTGCCATAAGGTGATATATTAGCTGTAAAAGGACATACAAAATAATATTACACCCTTCATTCATAGTCCAACTTTGTTTTTTTAATACTTATTTAATTTGATTAAAATATGAATTAATAAGATACCATCTTATTTTTATTTTCCAAGCGTTACATAAAAGCATATCGAGGGCTGACAACCAGAACTGGTTATGTCCATTTTGAACCAAAATGAGTTAAGGCCACCACTTAGCTCGTTATTGAGCGTAGTTTATTTGCCAAAAGTGTTTATGTTCAAGATCTATTAATAGTGCATTATCTAGGTCACCAGTGATTATGTCCATCAGCTGATGGATCATGAAAACTTCAAAATTCATTTTTCTCAAATGATTTGGGACACCACCAGTTCTGGTTGTCAGCCATCAATATGATGAAATACACTTCTAAGTCACCTTCAATCATTTAAATAAAGAAATATTTACTGAAAGTAACTACAAAGAACATTATGGTAACTATTTACTTTTTACTTATGATCAGTTGCATTTTTTCAAAGGCTATAATATGCTATACATTAAACTTTAATGAAGGTCCTATGACTATACCTTCATTTGTGTAAAAGAAAATGCTTACCAATGTCAAGCACAATGAAGATTACTTTGACATTTTTCATTCCAGCTTTCAAGTCACGTATCTGTCTATATTCCAAATCCATATTCCTGTAACAGAAAAAAAAAGAAAAAAGAGATGACCCATTACTACTTGCTTTTCTACTATATACTTACCAAAATCTAAATATTTTTAAATAGGTAGTACCTAAGCCTAATTAAGCCTTCCACACTGATGACATTACTTTTAAAAATGTTTTAAAATGCAACTCTACAAAACACAGTGAGCATTTGATAGCTATGTTATACACATGAATACTTCTAGTAACTTAGTCTAGATTTCAATTATTTAAGAAAATTTGTAGTAAAGAATATTTAAAAAATTTAAATTATTAATTTTGAGTTAATTGATATAAATTCAATATTTAAAATAAAATATTCCTGACAATATGATGATATTTTTTTGTCCTAAGATGGGTCAACTGTTTCTCAAATGCAAGCAAAAGTAAATGCCAAGTTTCAGAAGGGAATAGAGAAGTTGAAAAGAAGCCTAGAAAGTGCCTATGGTGTTGAGCATACCAGCCCATCAAAGATGTTTTGCCAATCTCAAGTTAAAGCTCTAACATCAGTAAGTTTCCTACACTCTTATTATCCATTTGATTACGGTATTTGTTTGTTATATTATATTGTTATAGAGCGAGATTAATCAGCTAAATGCTTGTGAGATTTAATTATCTTTCCATTCCAGGCATGAAAATCTAATGAGTGAGCTTGAGGATGAATTCAGATTGTCAAAGAATTATAAAAGAAAACTACAAATCTCATCACTTTCATCATTTACAATAAAAAAGACATTTGAGCTCTTTGAAACATCCACACGTATGGTCAAGAAAAGTGGCAAGCTGAAGGAGTATGGTATACATCCTGAAATACCTTGAATGAGTAAAGGGAAAGTCATCACATAATTCTTTGAGTTGGATGATGATAGCCACCAAATGGCAGGAATAAAAGATTGTAAAACTATTGTGAATGATGATGGAGAAAAAGTGAAAGTGCAAAAGAGTCTACTGTTATATAACTTGAGAGATATATTTAACCCACCAGACCCGATGGAAAACGCATTATCCATGAGATGCACATGCCAATATCCCATGGGTAACGTGCATTATCCATATGCATTTAATTTTTCTACCACTTTAATATTCTTAGGAGAATATTACCGAGGGATTTCCGAGTCGTAGGAGTAGTTTATTGTCTCAAATCTTTCAACCAATCACAAATGAGTATAATTTGTGGGTGGGACTAACATTATAAACATCGCATCATTTATACCCTTGAGCAATGTTTATGGTATGGTTGACCTGTGTTCATCATAATTACTTTTTATAGCTACTTATAAACACTCGTAATGAGTGAGAGAGATGTTAGTGACACTGATTCTGATTACATTCCTATTGAGGAAGAGGATAGTGATTGGCTTAGTGATTTTAGTGACACCAGTGTTGAAAGTGAATGGGAAAATGAGCCTATTTAATTAGAGAAAACTGGACTCGTTCCAAATTTGTTTGAAGACAAAAGGCCATCAGAGAAGCCTCCATAACAGCGCTCTTATTCCGGTGTAAATCCAAATATTGTGCTTGATCATGAAATTTTAAGTAATTGAGTGTTTCAAGTTATTTATTGGTGATGATGTAGTTGCATAATTGTCAGAATCATACCATATTTTCCTAAGTCATTTTTTGTGGTTTTGAGAAAAATGAAAAAATGGGTTCTAAATTAAATTACTTATGACTTAAGAAAATACGAGTTTTTGCAAATATCACCCTTATAGTTCATCCTACAAGGACGAAATTTGTACCAAAAGATGCGCAATTTTTTTACGTGGCATTAGCAACAAAAAATCAAAAATGTCAAAAAGTGACTTAGGAAATTTTGCTTTGACACTGACGAATTATGTTGGCCAGTGTGTAAATGATAAGGCAAGACAATTTTTTGAGCAAAATTCTCAACTGAATATATATGTAATATTTATCCACTAAAATGACCAAAATTATAAAATTATATCTGAAAAAATATAAAAGTATCCCCCCTCTCCCCATCTCTGATCCGCGAGTGATAGAAAATGCGTATCTAGGTATCAATGGGTTAAGTAACCGAAACAGAGGTTTTAGCAGCTTTGCAACTCTTTATGAATCCTTTTTGGTATGTTCTTACTAGAAACAGTGGTACATATACAGTTTGTATCTGTATGGTACACATCATCAGAATCCAAAACTACAGCTAACCATCACTTGACATAAAAAATCTTGATTGTAAACAACTCATGAAACTTTCAGTTTTGATATGACCAATGAAGCATTCATGTTACATCTATGCACCAACTGCCCACATCGTGAGGGTGTGAAGACTTTTCTTGAAAAATTTGATGAAATGGAGACACTACCTGATAAAATTTATTATAAGTAGTGGGTAAGAGGACTGTTGTAATCTCAAAGAAAAAGTGGAATATCTTGGATTTTGTGTCCTTTAAGCAAAAGCACCACTAAGCTTACACATCATCACTTTATAAGTAAATGTCAAGTAGTATACTTTAAAAACCTGAAAAAAATAATCTACCAGTAGGTGAAGGATGTTTTGTTGATGATTTTGCAGAAAATTATTCTTTCATAGTTCAGGATGCTGTTCAAGGTTTTCATTGGGAGAATTCACAACAATGTACAGTCCATCCATTTGTTTTTTACTGGAGAGAATTTGGATATATTCATCATCAGTCATTGCTTCACTTCAGACAGTACAAAACATAACACTGTTATGGTCTATGCTTTTCTTAAGGAACTAATTACTCTTCTTTGCTCTCAGCACAAAAATCTTATACAGATTCACTATTTTTCTGATGGATGTACTGGTCAGTACAAAAACAAATGCAATTTTTTAAACCTCTGCTACATAAAGATGATTTTGGACCTGATGCAGAGCGGCCTTTATTTGCCACATCACACGGAAAAAATGCATGTGATGGAATTGGTGCTACTGTGAAGAGAGCAACAGCTTGAGCAGGTTTGCAAAGACCATTTACAAATCAACTTTTGACACCAGAAGATATGTTCAAATTTTATAATGAAATGGACTGACATCAAATTCTTTTTTGTCTCAACAGAAAAAATTAAAGAAGTTGAACTACTAGCTACTACAACCTTGCTTCAGCCTTAACATCAAGACAATTCAGGAAACAAAAGTTACATCAATTTATACCAGCATCTAAAAAAGAAATTGGAGTGTATCCTATTTCAAGTGAAAATGGAGAAATTAGGAATACAACAATCCCTCAATATGTACAAAGGATGCGTGTATGAGAAATTCATACATATCAAATACTATAATACAATGACCCCCCAACCTACATGACGTCCAATGTGCATGAATTCAGAGATAGGACAAGGACATTTCACTACCTTTTTTTTTATCTACACAATCTAAGATTCAAAGTGAGATCAGCACAAATTTTTTAAAATTGTGGTAAATACTAAAAAATTACTTATTAAAACTTTTTGTGTATGCAGTACAATATGTACTGTACAATACTTATGCATACAATACATACAATATTTTAGCATTTGTAGCAACATGCCTAAGTAGTGTGTCCCTTGTACAACTGGCTAGTTTATATCAAGTCATCTTTCTCATGCTCCTCTAGATTATTACATTATTTTTATAATGATGTTTTTGAAATTTATTTTTTTACAAGTTTGTACTATTTATACTCATTATATATTATTTTACATACCATACATTATTATTTATATACATTTATTGTACAATGCGCCTCAGTGGTGTAGTGGTTAGCATCGCTGACTACAAATCCATCAGCCCCAGATTTGAGACCCGGTGACTGCAGCCAGCGCACAGCAAAACCCAGCCATTCATCCTTCCACACAATAAAGAAAGTGGTTGGTAGATAAATGGGTACCCTGGGTGGCCTAGATGCTGGGCTGCTGGTGGGGCATGGTTCGGATTCCACATTAAACTGTAGGTCTAAGGTGGAGTGAAAAGCTTGACCTTCGTCAAAATGAACAATTCAGGCAGAAGCTAACCAAAGGCCAAATGATTTAAAAGCTTTTATTAAATGGTAAAAATTACTTTATACTCTAAGTGTTTTTTTTTAAACTTTCATCCCCCTAACCCCATTTATATTATGGGAAGATAGTTCCAACCCACGCAATTTCAATGAGCTTTTTCAGGAATGGAACCCTGTTGCGGGTCAGAGGATCACTGTACATAGTGTCAATGGGGATACGTACGAGTAAGCTACAATTTCGCGAATATTTCACAAACTTGTATCGTAAGAAAGTACAAATTAAAATAGTTACACAATACATACATAAACAATAAAATATGCATGAAGTGTATAACAAAAAAATAGACACGCCTGGAGAAGAATGTAAATTATTAAAAATATACCGTACATACTAAATATGGATCATAATTTAAAGACATCTCGATGCGGGAAGTTAATTAAAATTAACCACAGTCTCATCTTTAAGACAGTGTGATTATTTAAAAGGTAAAGAACCGGGAGAAGTTGAAATAAGACTGGGGGACAGTGGCAATGATAGATATTATTTTCAATAATCAAGAGGAGGAAGATGAGGATCCCAAAAGTGATGACACTGTTGTTCTTTGGGTTAGTATACTACGTATGTACATACATATATATACTGTACAGTACGGTACTACTTTAGTATGAGACTGTACAGTAGGGTGTTTCATAAATGAGAACCACATTATATTTTTAATCCACATAGATGCCCGTGTTCGTTTTACATATTTATCACTCCTGGCCAAAAATGAGACTCCTTCGACAACAATAAAGGGTCCCGAGAAATCACGCCTTACGTCAGAGAGCACAGACTCATCACTTCTTCCTTCGTTGTTAGGGCAGTATTGAATTTCTCTCTGAGTGATATCCCCCGTTCAGCCGAGTCATTCACCACAGCCAGGACGCAGACCCTAGCTAGGCCTGCTTGGTAGTGTGGGTCGCTTTCCCAAGAGGAAGCAGGATTTTTGACGAAGGCGCTGTTGATCCCAAGTGCAGTAAAGAGATCCTTCGTCCTCGAGGTAACAAAATCCAAAATCTTCTTTCCTTTGAAGGAGCCGAGGATGGTCTTCCCCTCCAGATGCTTCAATGCTTTCCTCGATGCCGGCTTGGCGAGGTTCTCTCACATCCTTTGTTTCTCTTCCGGAGGAACCCCTCGATTGAAGAATGCCAAGCCAACCAGCGTCTCAGAGAAGTACCAGAGGTGTCATTTCATTGGCCGCTTGCGCTTTGCTTGGCGACATTGACAATCACGCCATCTTCCTGCAGTATTTCCAGGTCCACACGTGGGTCCTGCTCTGCTCTCGTCGCATGACTCCAAGCCTTTGCGTAGGCCAGGGCGACAAACAGGCAGATTTCTGTGACTCCTTTCAGCTCCCACCCGGTCATCCTGAACTGGTCCTGAAGGAGGTACAGCTTCAATCCGTAAATGGCTTTTGCCATCCACTGCACATGGTGGTATGCTCCTGGCTTCCGCAGTGGCACATTGGCGACAGTCTCTTCTCTGAGAATGAGGATAACCAGTTGAAGAAGTTCTTGGTAGTCATCCTGCAGCTGACCAGAAGCCAGAGCTTCCCTCACGACAAGGACAGTTCAGTCCTTGAGACCCTGAAGAGGTCCAGCGATGCTGCAGCTATCTGAATCAATAGCAGTGGTGATAAGAGATCGGTCGATGAAACCCCACTGCTCTTGGAATCTTTTGAAGATCCCAGTCTCGGGCCCAGAGGTGGGGCCCATCGAAGACCGGAAGACTTGGGCCAGGACGATTTCGTACATATGGTGCCTACATGCTAGGTAAAGAAGTTGCTTCCCGAGACCCTCCTCAATCTTGACACAGGGTCCCACGTGAATCCTGGTGTTTGATGCTAACACTAGAACAGCTGAAATTAGAAATACCTAAGCAATCTGAAGCGTCAAATCTCAGGACCCCTAAATGTGTTCTGATCTGGTTGAAACCTGTTCAGATGAGTTTCCTCGGCAAAAGGAACAGGGGCATCAATGTGGATTGAACTTCCTTCCACTTCATCCATCAACCACACTGCCATGAAACACCCTACTGTACAGTCTTAAATTTTATATAGATCGGGGATGATTTTAGTCTGTTTAGGAGTGTATGCATCATATTTTTGACAATTTTTTAGTTTTCTTAATTTTTATTTATTTATTTATTTATTTATTTTGTACATTAACAAATTTGTACGTATCAGGGGATTGCCGTATTCTAGCATCATCAAATGATGATATAGGTAACTACCAATGATCAAAAATTTGAAATTAAAATTGGTAGCTATGTTGGTTGGATTTGTTGAGGAGTATGATTCAGATTTTAGGGATTATGCTGTCAATTTTTTGCACGCATCTGGAATAGCTCCTGCATATTTCTTTCCAGAAAAAGAAGGCAAATGTCCTATTACAGACAAACATATTCTTGGTGAAATTCAACCTGGGCTCTTCCTGAAACGTGTATTAAGTACACTTTGAAGACAAGTGCTATATAAATTTTGAAGAGAAATGCAGTTCTATCAACTACAAAACTAAAGTTTCGGAATATTCTATACAATTCATGGTATATTACTTATTTGTGTGTATCTGTTTTAATTTTATATTTGTGATTGTACTGATAATAAATGGTGCTTTGCCATAATGACTGTCATTTAAGTCATCTGATGGGTCTTGTGGCTATGATGAAATGAGAGAAGCATCATATTTTTATAGATTTACTCTTAAATTGTATATTTATCGATAGAATAATTATGAACTGCACCCATAAAGTTTTAATTTAGTGTTTTTTCAAACTAAGTTTCCACTAACAAGCAGGTCTATAAACACTTTTTTCAAATGATATTGATAGAAAAATTATAGGCCAACATTTTTCACTCAATGATATTTTTTTTTTTTTTTGTCAAGTATCCAAGAGGTCAAATTGTGACCTTTTTAGGTTACACTAAGGTCACATTTTCCAATTATTGACTTTATCAATAAAAATGGTAGCTATATTTAGAATCTGCATGCAATTCTGATTCTAAATACATATACTTTTATAGGGTTATAATCAATAGGAGCAGAAATATGGTGGACCAAAAATGGTCAGGTCAATGGCTAACCTCAAAATACCCTTGGCCATAAAACTTTTGACCTATGGATCAGATGACATTAATATTTGGATAATCATGTTTTGGGGTCAAAACTACCCATGTACCAATTTTCAACAAAATCTAAAATTTGATGGTATTTTCAAATTTTTTGGTTCACTTGTCCTGGAACTCCTCATTTATGACTTAAATAACCTCAACAGGTCTGCATGACCTTGTGTTTTCCAAATTAATTTATATTAATTTATATTAATTTATATATATATATCAGGGTGGTTCACAAGCATACGGAAAATTTAGCATCTGAGATTTCACTTTTGGGTCATTGTTGCTTTTGTTCCTACACTTAGTGTGAATAACTGTGTGAATATGGGTGGTCTACAGTGTCATTAAGAGGTCGCTCAATCATGCATGAATAGTGATGTAAAAAAAACGTTTTTTTTATGTCCATGTTATTTTTTTTGTTTTTTTTGTCGTTTTTTTTGTTTTTTATTGTTTTTTTTTTGTTTTTTTTTGTTTTTTTTAATAATTAATATAGATATTGCCAATTTAATTATAAGGTATACTTTTGCAATGATATATATTATAAAAATAGATAAATAAATAATAAAATAGGCCATATGGTACCAGTATAGAATGTCCTTTTCAGCCTATTTACAGAAAAAAACTGGTCTCTTTCTTGCACTGAAAGTCTTGTATCTTGAGATCCGTTAAACTTGCGAGAACACTGGCTGGGAGCTGACTGCCCATTGTCCAACCTTTCCAGGACTCTCCCATCCATGCCTCGGATTTTGAATCTCCCACTTAACTATCCTTTAGACCCGCGATGACATATTTTCCCCCCGAGACCATCCATATATACACATACACCCATATACATATATACCAATATATACATAAATACTTATATCACATATTTATATCTATTATATACCCCATACACATGCATACATCCAGAATTCCAGATACATACGCACGCATACTCACATATATACATACACAAACTCATACACCTCTATTTCGCCCTTTCATTACCTCCGAGATCATTTAGCACATACAGTAATATCCATACAGCCAAAAAAAACTGATTAAGCACAGACAGAGCAGCAAAGCTAGTATTTATATCCCAAAATGCAAAATTCCAAGAAAGTGAAGTAAAACATGGTGCTACATTGGCTTCGTCAACATCCAAATCTGCAATAACAATAAGTACCAGTACCTGTGATATTGAAACTATATGCTCTAATCAATCTAGTGATATTGATTCTTCAATGGAAATAGAATCAGATAATGAAAGTTAAACAGCATTAGGTTAACACAAAGGTTAAAGAAAGAGATGAATATTTTTATTTTTTTTTATTTTTCTATTTGGAATATATATATATATACACACTGGTATTCTTGCCAATCACAATTATATATATTGTTTTATACCAGTATTATGTATTTTTGATTATGTATATTATACCAGTACCTGTGATATTGAAACTAGCATATATGCTCTACCCAATCTAGTGATGATTCTTCCATGGAAATGAAGGTTAAACAACATTAGGTTAACAAAAAGGTTCAAAAAAAGGTGAATATTTTCCTTTTCTATCTGGAATATATATACTGGTACTCTTGCCAATCACAATTATGTATATTGTTTGAAACGAGGAAGAATGTTTTATGTTCTAGTTAAAAAATATATATACATTTAAAAAATGAGGGTTTGTTTTCCTTTCTATTATATACTTTTTGCGTGATTCAGTTTTTCTAAAAGATGACTATATATACTAGGTATAACCGTATAAGCATGGTATATAAATTAAGGTAATACTAATATACTTATTAGATTAAAGGAAGAAAAATATGGAATAAGTTTAAAACAATAAAAAACAAAAAAAACAAAAAAACAGACTATCTTCGTTTTAAACAAAAAAAAATGACAAAAAAAACAAAAAAAACGACACAATAAAAAACGACTCACATCACTATGCATGAAGTGTCTCACTAATGACTGATTACTATAGTATGACTAAATTTGGCTTCTTCTTTTGTAGGAATATGTAAAAATGCCACCGAAGCAATCAAAAACACGGTCTAGCAGTGAGGTGTGGTTACTAGGGAAGGCGGAGGAGAAGTTAACTAGGGCAGGACTCCCTACCAAGCTTCAAGTCCTCCGGAAATTCATGTTCCACCATCTGGAGGAGAGGAAGACAGAATATAACAATGCAGTGATGACCATTGAGGCTTTGATCCCGTTTTAGACAAAAGCAAACGTTCCAATGACAGATACCAGATACGCTGAGAAGCTCCTGAAACTGTACAAGCAATACAAGGGGCTGAAGAAGAACTGCACAAAGAATTTCCCATCCTACAGAATGAAGGACATATTTCGCAGAGACCTTGACGATGTGTTCGATCTTTCACCTTTTGACACCCTCGAGACCATGATGAATGAGGACAAGAACTTCCTTGTCGCTCAGCTTGATAATCCCACTTCCTCCAGCTTTGGCCCGATTGACAAGAAAATGGCTGACCAACAAACGAGGAAGAGGATTCGGTATGATGCGGAGATGAACTGAGAAGAGAAGGCCAATGCATTTTTCTAGTAGTATTTGATGTGCAATGTTAAAATCTGGCCTTCATTTTATGGGGAAATGAACCAAAATATGTTAAAACTTTGAAGTCTCATAACTTTTGATTGGTTCATTTCCACATAAAATGAAGGCCAGATTTGAACAAAGCACATCATACACTACTAGGAAAATGTATTTTGGCATCAAAATTGGGTGGAGGCCGTAATATCCATATTTACCCAAAGCACATCATACACTACTAGGAAAATATATTTTGGCATCAAAATTGGGTGGAGGCCATAATATCCATATTTACCAATTTTTGGAATGACTTGCAATATGATGTGATAAATAGTAGCCCATTAATTAATTTTGAGAAAAATTTGGACACCTGCATGAACGAAATTGTTTGTAAATTGTAAATAGTGTATATTCTTAGCTTAAGTTATGTAGACTACTTTGGTAGCTTTGTAGACAGTTGTATATTAGCTGGCTTGAAATTGATGTTTTGCACAATTTTATTATGAAATATAGCTTATGACTTGGATAACATCAATGGGCCCGTGGCTTCACGTTTTTCCACATGAAATGTAAAATTATTCATATAGGCTAGTCTACAATATCTCCAGCGTGGGGTTGGCATAGGTTGGGACTTTTGCTGTTAAGTTTGGCTGGAATGAACTCAGTTAGACCTACGGTAACTTTGGCTAAGACTACTTAGAAAGGCTTAGACTACGGTATCAATAAATAGCCTTAGGCTTGTATCTGTTTTGGGTGTACTAGGTAGACCTATATTATTTATTTAGGCTTTAAGGTACCGCTAACACATTAACTTAAACTAATAAGTACTTAATTTCATGTAATACATACTCCGGCATATTACTGCTGCTATTTATTGCATCAAAATTCATAATTGTGTAATTGAAACTTATTTACAATGATTTAGAGTATTTATTTCCACAGAAATGAACCCACGTATCCTGGAGAAATTTGGCACTGGCAAAATTTTGTAAACAAACATTTGGCACCAATGCTTGCAAATGTGCCATATGTACTTTTAAAAATATAGCATACAAAGTTACTAACTTACTAACATTTATTTACATTGAACACTAACGTGTCGGTACGTTATTCTACATTCCTAAACTGTAACTAATGTCAGAAATGCCCATGTTTCCAACAATAAAATAAAAAAAAAGGAAAAGTTTTAGCTACCTAGCACCATCGCCACGACTTCCACGGGCAGCCATTATCAGCTGTCTTATATAAACCACCAATATTTTTTCTTTTAATTTCCTATACCATTCATCCTTCTCTTATCGTTGGAAAGGTTAAAAGGAGATAGAAATTTTCACAACCTCTCCAAAGAGCTATGAAAGAGCCCTATTAGTAAAATATTTAGGAAATTATGAGAAAATAAATATGTAATTTCTGCCAGTCGATCCTTTCTGTTCGGCTGTAGAGATGGAATTAAAAAGCTATTCAAGGGTGGGGTCCAAATTCATTTATCAAAAGATTAGAATTCAAATTAATTTAGCTGTGTATTACTCGTAACTCCATTTCAGTTATCCTAATATTATAATTTAAGTGATGAATAATTCGATTTCCTACCTTACAGAATATTAAAGCAGTAAAATTTAAATATTGCTTGCATATATACTCATTCGTAGCACATGATCAAGTAAGGCTACAAAATTTATTACACGACAGCACGTACATTTCCCGCCATCTATCCTTATACGTCACAATAGTTTCACATATAGAATTTAAGAATTCTATATATATTTATTTATTTATTTATTTTTTATATATAGGAACTGAAGCCACTTTCACAGAAAAAATAAAACATCCTATTAGAGTTAGATATATTTCAGGCGCTTAAATTTCTATTTTGTCATATAGTATTTTTTTAGTTCGGAAATACCTTTACAGCAATATACTGTACATTTATGGAATGATCGATTAACATATATACCTTACCTTACAACCTTACAAAGGTTTCGCGCGATGATTTCTCATTTCGCGAAGGTCAAGCTTGTCGCCCCTCCTCTCGAATTGGCCTGGTGAAGTAGTGAGTTGGATTCTTGCGCTCTCCACCTCACATAGCCAGGTACGCCCGGCTCATCGGGGATTGTTCTGAGCCAGGCGTCTAGTCTTCTTTTGAAGATGTCCACTGCAACTCCCTTCGTGTTTCTTAGGTCTTTGAGCAACTGATTAAACAGTTTTGGTCCTCTCACTACAAAACTATTTTCTTTCAGGGTTAAGGATGTTCCCTGTCTCGCCTTCAAATTGGGAATACGACATAGTCTACCATTTCTACTTTTCACCGTTGTTTGGGGAGTTATAGGGTTCAGAGTAAGATTAAGGACTAGTTTCTCCATTATTTTCCAAGTATAAATAATGGTGTATCTTTCTCTTCTCCTTTCCATCTGTCATTACAACCCCTAAATCTTTTGCTCTGGAATTTCTCTGAATTTCCTGTCCATTTGGGGTATAATATTCCATGGATTTTAGGTCTTCTCGTTTTCCGTACCGTAACAGCTGAAATTTTTCGGTGTTAAACTTCATATTGTTGTCTTCCGTCCACTTGTAGATTCTATTTATGTCGGTTTGTAGAGATCCTATGTCTTCTGGGTTTCTTATTTTTCTACTGATCTTTGTGTCATCCGCAAAGGATGTTACTGTGCTGTCTCTGGTAACGTCCTCATCTATGTCAGTTAGCATGATTATGAAGAATAGTGGAACTAATACTGTTCCTTGTGGTACTGAACTGAGGACCTCTGATTCTGATGAAGAACGACTTGCCGCCGCTCACTAAGGAAATTATATATCCATTTCCCTACTTTTCCTGTTATTCCCATATATTTCAGTTTATGTGTTATGATTCCGTGGTCACACTTATCGAACGCTTTAGCAAAGTCTGTGTACAGTACATCATAGTTTTCATTACTTTCAAGTGAATCAATAATGTTGTTGTAGTGTTCCATTAGTTGTGATAGGCATGATTTGCCTGACCAAAACCCGTATTGGTTATCATTGAATTTTTATGAGTTTCCAAAAAGTCATAGATTTTCTGTCTAACTATTCTTTCAAATATTTTAGTGAGATGGGATGTAAGCGATACTGGCCTATAGTTTTTGGCCTCGGATCGATCTCCTCCTTTATATATTGGGACTATGTTCGCGCTCTTCAGAATGCCCGGAATTTCTCCCGTGTCTAGTGATCGTCTCCATATCCAGTATTGGGGCTCAGCGATTGCATTCTTGCAGTTTTTGATCAGTGTGGCATTCCATTTATCCGGTCCTGCCGCTGAGTGTGTTTTTAGTTTCCCTATGGCTTGTGTAATATCATTCGTCGTAAAATCGAAATCCGTTATACTTTCCCCTTGTGGTTCTTCTTCAAAGAATGCGTTTCTATCGCATATCAATTTGTCAGTTTTTGGGATACTGAAAGATGATTCGTACTGAGCTCTTAATATTTCAGATACTTCTGTTAGATCATCAGATAAAGCACTGTTCTAATTTTTTAAAGGTCCGATAGTCGCATGGTTTTTCGACTTTCTTTTTGCGAAATTATAGAAGTACTTTGAGTTAGCCTTTATCGCTTCTATAGCGTCGTCGTCGTCTTTTTCTGTATGCTTCTCGATTAGTTCCTGTATGACGGCATCGATACTTTGCAGTTTATCATTTAATATTTTTCTGATGTTGTTATCTTTACAATTACTTAATTTTGCAGGCACGCTTTTTCTCTTTCGAAACAATGCCCTCTTTTGTCTTTCGAACCTGCTTCTCTTTCCTCTTTGTTGTATCTTTGGGACTTGTTTTTCCACAATTTCTAACGTCTTCTCTTCTAACGTCATTAGCATCTCCTCCGTTGTCTTGGCCTCGAAAATGGTTTTCCAATCTATTACTTCCATGCTGGATGTCACATCACATCTGGATGTCACACACACACACACACACACACACACACACACACACACACACATATATATATATATATATATATATATATATATGTATGTATATATATATATATATATATATATATATATATATATATATATATATAGAGAGAGAGAGAGAGAGAGAGAGAGAGAGAGAGAGAGAGAGAGAGAGAGAGAGAGAGAGAGAGAGTTGACAAAAGTAAATAGACAGCACGATGATCGTCCTCAAGAACAAATGGCAAAGCTCATCGATGGAATGCCACAACGTATCACCTTCACATAATGGAAAGGGGAAAGCCACACGATTCTACGTATATTGATTCAATAAATCTTTTATTATTTATTGACTTTTATTATCAAATAAAAAAAAACTATGGAAAAACCGAAGGTGTCTAACTTTTGGCTGCCCTCCTAATATGAGGGTCTCGTGATTCGATCGGTTAGGATGCTGCTCGGCAGTGCTGAGACTCCGTTGAGTCGTGGGTTCGAATCCCAATGCTGCCTAGAATTGGGCGGTTGTTTTCCCTGTATCTTACGTCACGACGAAGCAGCGGACCGGCCACCTCACTCGGGCCCCTACCCCTCATTACGATGGGGATATGGGACATGGACAGTTACCTTATATATATACACTATATGATCAAAAGTATTCGGACACCGCATGGTTTTGGGAAAAATGGTTTTATTATGGCATTTAGTAACCAGTAGGTCCACACTTTGCTTTTATTACAGCGTCAACACGTCGAGGCATACTTTCCACCAGTTTTCGGTAAGTCTGTGCAGGAATGGCTCGCCATTCCTCTTGCAGAGCTGATGCAAGTGAAGCCGGGCGTGGTGTGCGGTTTCGTATCCGTCGCTCCAGTTCGTGCCACATGTGCTCGATTGGGTTGAGATCGGGGCTCTGAGCAGGCCAGTCTAACAAATCCACCTTATTTTCACGAAACCAGTCCTGCACACGCCTTGCAGTATGGCAGGGAGCTCGATCCTGTTGAAACAAACAATGGCTATCTCCGTAGTATTGCCACAGTGTAGGGAGGGCCGAATTGTCCAGAACGTCGAGATAAACGTCAGCGTTCATGGTAGTGGGTATAACAACCAACGGGCCGAGCCCTAGCCAGGATGGACCCTCCACCGAACTTCACCGTTGGACGTACACAGTCAGGAAGAAGCCGTTCTCCGGGCTGTCGCCACACCCAAACACGCCCATCAGACTGGAAGAGTGAATACCGCGACTCGTCGCTCCAAAGAACAGTTTTCCAGTCCTCCACGGTCCAGGAACGACGGGAGACACACCAGGCCAAACGACGCGTGGCATTAACTTTTGTAATCAGTGGCTTGTGTACAGCTGCTCTACCATAATAACCGAGTCTGTGCATCTCTCTGCGGATAGTTACAGTACTAACGGAGGCACCGGATGCTCTTCCTACCTCCTCAGCGATGGAAGCGGCAGAGGACGTGCGGGACTTCTTGACATGTCGTACCAGACTACTTCTATCACGTTCCGTCAGTTTGCGTGGTCGTCCGGAACGTTTTTTCGCGTTAGTTGCACCGTCGTGATTCCATCTCATGATAACATCCGCTACAGTCGACTTTGGTATAGCCTGTTTGGCTGCAATGTTTCGTATAGAAACGTTACTTAAATAACATCCGATGACGAGTCCACGTTGGAACTCGGAGAGTTCACGTCCGCGCTGCATGGCTTCACAACAGTTACTGATAACTTAACAGAACACCTCAGCATTATAGTTTCGCCACGCTTTTTCCCAGCATACCTTTCGGCGAAGGTGATATTTGCAGAAATGCGGATTTTCCGGGGTGTCCCAATACTTTTGATCATATAGTGTATATTTCCATATTTGAAAAATTAATCATTGTTTAGGGTATTACAACCGCTTTCTTTAAATTTGTTAATGGAACTCCCCGCCCATCCTACCTTAACGAAAGCGTAAGTGATTAAAAATTTGAAAAAAAAATATTAGTCCTCCACATTACTTACTGTTACATTATCACGAACTAAAAGTTACACCAAAATCCGAGCTGAAAGCATAGGAAAGCATACACACACACACACACACACACACGAGTATATTTTACAATATGCACGGTGATGAAACTAAATGAAAAAGAGGGCTAACTACAAACGCATCACATTTGATGTATCTCGATATAAGCATATACAGTATGGTAATTAAAAATGTCGCAGTATGAGCATCTCTCTCTCTCTCTCTCTCTCTCTCTCTCTCTATATATATATATATATATATATATATATATATTATAGAGAGAGAGAGAGAGAGAGAGAGGAGAGAGAGTTCCGTGTTGTTTTGTTTGAAGAGCTAGTTGTGTTTTTATCATTCTCATCTCTTAAAAAATATACTTCATTGCTATTGTTACTACTTCTATTTAGGATATGAGCTGTTTTTTTCTCGTTCTCTCCTTTGAACACCCACCATAAAGTATGTATATACAGTATATATATATATATTAGTGATGTAGGTCACATCCGCATCCGCATCCGCATAACATCCGCACATTTTCTCGCATCCGCATCCGCGTCCGCATCCGCACTTTGGACTGCGGATGTCGTGCGGATGTGGACCGTTGAGATAAAACGTCATTAATAAGCGGAAATTATCAAATTCTACTATATTAATAGAACTAGTTCATCGTGCGCAAAAGTGATGCAAGCGACAAGACGAGAGGCTATTCTTGTATGAAGTTACTCTCTTGCAACCTACTTAGATCCACGTTACAAAGCTAAGTTATTTTCACCTAGTACATTAGAACGAGTTAAATCATCACTTGGCAAAGCAGTTGAAGAGCTTCAATCTCTTGAATCTGTCGCTTCGCCACCCACCAAAAGAATAAAAGTTTTAGTGACAGAACCAACACCTTCAACAAGCAAATCTATCACAGAATCTGTCTCTCAGTTTCTTGAGTCAAGCAGCAATGACGAGACCTACGCGATGTCAAAAGATGTAGTAAAAATGATCGAGAGCTATCACCAAGAAAAACGCCTGGCTGCATGTGACAATCCTATTAGTTGGTGGAAAAATACGCATAATATCTATCCATACTTGAGTAAACTTGCAAGGAAACATTTAGCCTGTCCTCCAACAAACGTACCAAGCAAGAGATTATTTAGCAGTGCTGGATTAATATATGATGAAAAGAGAAACAGACTGGCAGCAGAAAAGGCAGAAAAATTAATGTTCCTTAAGCATAACCTTCCTATAATTAAGTTTGAACATTAAACGATGAACATCTTAGTTTACTTTATTTTAATTACTCATTTATAAATATGCCTAATAAAACTTTAAACTTAATATAAATAGTTATGAAGCTAATTAAAAATCTCTTTCTATAAGGGTGGAGGTTGGGGAAAGAGGTCGGTGGGGTGCATTTGAGTTGGGTTCACGTCCCGCATCCTGGTAACACAATTATGGTTTCTAATTGTGGCTGAAACTCAACAAAATATAACGAATTTATTTGCAGACGAATTCACTGATTGATTTCTATATTAGTTAGATGCTTGATATTATTTTATATGTTCAGAGAAAAGTACAGCAATTATTGTACAATTAATCAATTATACTACATTATTGCTACAGCTCTCTCTATATAATAACTTATTATATACGTTAAACACAACAAATCTCGAATATATCCTAAAAAATAACGAAAATGTAGACATCCGCATCCGCATCCGCGGATGTTGAAATCAAACATCCTCATCCGCATCCGCATCCGCGGATGTGAAAAAAATGACATCCGCTACATCACTAATATATATATATATTGAGAGGAGGGGCGACAAGCTTGAAATGAGGAATCATCACACGGAACCTTTGAAAGGTATATATATATATAACAGTGGTGGGGAAACTTTTCAGTACCAAGGGCGAAAATCGATAACATAAACACCTCCGCGGGCGTCTGGCAAATTTTAAGCTTATAGACAGCGTGTCCCAAAGAAATGTATACCCACTTTGTTCGATAATACCAGCTATGAGGATAATAAATATATTACTTTTTATATGTTTTTAATAAAGAATTTTCTCCTGAATCTAAATATGTAATTATTTTTATTAAAAATTGAAGAACAAAAAAGTTAGATGTTTAAATTATAATTATTATTTTCGAGACTTCATGTGCGATATTTTCTAATATTTTAACCGACTGTTTTGAGATACTTATGTTTAGTGTTGATATTGAAGCATAAATGTTGTAATTATTAGTTAATTCAAAAAATTTACAAATTCCATGGTTAAATGACACTTTATCTAAGATGTTCGACGTCTTCCAGAACGTTGTTTTTGTAAGTTTTGCACAGTGCCGTCGGTTTCAAACTTATCTCGTATACGTACAAAAATATTAGAAAATATTGCACATGAAGTCTCGAAAATAATAATTATAATTTAAACATCTGTAACGTTTTTGTTTTTCAATTTTTAATAAAAATAATTACATATTTAGATTCAGGAGAAAATTCTTTATTAAAAAACATATAAAAAGTAATATATTTATTATCCTCATAGCTGGTATTATCGAACAAAGTGGGTATACATTTCTTTGGGACACGCTGTATATAAGATGTATTTTAAAAAGCTATTTGCTGGGCTGTAAATAAATAATTTTTAGTAAATAATAAATACCTAAGCGGGCGAATTGAAATTAGCTCGTGGGCGAAATTTCGCCCGCGGGCGAGGGTTTCCCCACCCCTGATATATAATATATATATATATATTTTTTTTTTTGGGGTTGTTTAACCTCCTTCGCAACATCTAAGGTCATATGACGGAGGGGACCTACAGCTTTACGTGGGATCCGAACCACGGGTCGCTACATAATCTGGGCGCAGAGGACGGTCTCCCATCCAACTACTACCCAGACCCAAAGTCGCTTAACTTCGTTGATCTCCGGGAAGCGGTGTTAAGACATCGGCCACGACGTAGCCCCATATATATATATATATATATATATACCTTAGTAACCTTGGTTTTGCTTCTGCTTGTAGTGTTCATTCTGACGAAGGTCAAAGTTGTTGCCACAGGTGGTCAGAAATTACAAAGTCCTCGCCCAGACTCAATCTCACGACCTCTCGATAACTGGACAATTCAGAATTTCTTACCCAGCATTCTAAATATACATTAAAAAAAAATATATATATATTTATACTGCGTGTTCTTTGCAGTTGAATGTGTATATATATATATATATATATATATATAATACAGTAAAATCACAGAATAACACGTGATCTTATTAATAAGCAAACAACCACAGGGAAAAAGGAAAAAGAAACACGAAATCCGAGCGCTTTCGTGATATACTCACATCTTCAAGGACAAGAAAGAAATATATATACAGGGTGTCCCAAAATGAATGTAGCAAAAAGAAAGTCTAATAATTTTATCGCTAATTGAGATAATGAAATAATTTTTACATGAATACAAGTGTAGCGGCCAACTGAAGTTGACATAGTCGATTGCAAGCAACCTACGCAACAGTGCAATGTATCGTCAACATTAGCAAGTTCATCAAACCAAACTCGACAAAGATGACGTCATACCAAGCGAGTAAAAGATGACGTCACATCGCGAGAATCCACTCAAGGCATGTCCTCATACCTTCACCTCAACATTCTTCGAACACCAACTAGTGATCCACGCGTTACCATCATGTAAACATCATTCGTGCAAGGCCTCATTGGCCTTTTAATATCACTCAATTAACTTTATATAAAGATTATCATTCCCGCGCGTTATTAATTGTCATATTGTAAGCATTAATTCAAGTGTACACATTACAGTATTTCCAATGTAAACAATCAACAATTCTGCATTCATAAGTCATTCGAACCAATTTATTTTGTGTTAAATAAAGGAAGAAAACTCAATCTATCAATCAACCTAATTAATAACTTAATTAATAACATTACTTTGCTCTGAAAGATCTGGTGACCTCGGCCAAAGCATTTATTAATAGCATTCATTTATAACCATTATCAATAACGGTAATTACCATCATTCTTTGTAGTATCGATTTACACATCAAACATGGCTACAAACTGCCCATTAAATACAACATAATTATAAATTGATAACTATACAAGTATTAGATGTATAAATTTTAGTTTACTTTAATTCATTATGGTATTGTTTAGCTTTTCTCAAATTATAATTATTGATAAACTTCTACATGTCGTCCATCCTTCACTCTGATCAATCGTACGCGGCGTTCAAATTCTCGAAAAGTTTTTTCCAGCACGACTGTAGGGATGGATGTCACTGCATCAACAATCGTCGGGCTTGCATCATGAAAAGAAAAACTATGGTATTTGCCATTTACCATTACTTATTCGGACTACAGTGGATTTAATTATCCCAGAAGAGTTCCTTGTTCCATGCACGGTCTGTGTGTATCATATATATATATATATATATATATATATATATATATGCACACACACACACACACACACACAATGTTGGGCATGTTACGAGAAAAAAGTAATGACGTCACCAGAGTTTTTTTCTTAGAGGATCAGCGGATCTAATCTGCACGAAAATTTTAGGCTCACAGGAAGGAAGGAAGGAGACATCAGAAACTATGGTTTTGGTAAGACAAGCAAAACTGTTAGCAGAATGCTGAAGCAGAAGTAAAAATTTCCGTTTCAGGACACCTAGAGATGACTTATTCAACTTCGAGTAAGAAGGTGAAATTGGTGGAACTTCCATCATAGTTTCTTAAAGAAGAAAGCCAAATATGTTGGGAGGAAAATGATGCTTTAATTTATATTCAATAATATTTTTTAAAGTTCTGGAATTCTGGAAGTATAAAAGTATACGTTTTGTTTTAAATGACAATATCTTTTTTGCTTTTAGGTTCTGTTAATTTAAGTTTACCAACTTAATTGTGGGTTTTAACATTTATTTAGAACCTAACTTTTTTTAGAAAACTATGCTAACATTGACAATTAATCGATATTAAATTTTAAGTAGTGAGTAAACAAGCTCAGGTTTCTGTGATTATTTAGGTAAATCTTACGTTTAATTAAAGCCGCACAGCAACCACGGTCCGGTTAGGTCAACTGTACGCCCTTGACGATTGGTTAGGTTAAGTCGCGATATTTTCGTTAGTTTTAACGAAAATATTACGACTTAACCTAACCAATCGTCAAGGGCGTACAGTTGACCTAACCTGGCATTCAGTTGACCTAACTATTTTTTATATTTTGAAAAGTTTACATAGCTGAATATATAGTTTTTTCTGTTCTATCGATTGGTTTGTGTGTTATTAATATAGGATCCGTGGTTGCTGTGCGGCCTTAAAAGTAAGATTTGCCATTATTTAGCTAAGATATTACAAGGTATAATAAAAGTTTCTAATAATAAATTATTGTTTGTTTGTATATGATTGTGTGTATTTAGAAAGATAATCGTGCGGAAGTGCGAAAAAACTTTGTGGACCCATTTTTCACGATATATTTTCACACGAAATTTTTACAACATACATACATACTGCAAGTCGACAAATTCACAACATAACATTAACATGTTTCAGTAGGAATACATGTGCAATATTACTGCTATTTAAAAAGTACATTACTTATTACATTTATGATTATTTTTATTAGTTTATTAATTATTGTTATGACTAGATATTTTGAAACTACCAACTGTTATTAATTATTTTATATTTTTAAATACATTAGTATAATATTACTGAATTTAAAAAGTAACGAGTAACGCGTGTTTTAACGAAATATTTAACATTACCTAAAACGTTCTTAATTTGAAAATTAGTGTTGTTACCAGTGACGTTACTAAAAAAGTAATATCGTTACTGCCCAACTATATATATATATATATATATATATATATATATATAAAACTTGATTGAAAGGTTTGTTCTTAGGGAATCGCAACTTAGTGAGGAATAAGAGGACGAGAAGGTGGTACATGTTTATCAATCAGACGTTTGGGAAATTCAAATTCCATCATCAGTGCTAAGAAATAAAAATAAAAAATAAGTGAACAAATATAGTAAAAGATTTTATACAGTATATTACAGTCTTATGATAATAATTTAAAATTAAAATGATAATTTAAAATTAAAAAAAAAATTACATAAAATGTAGAGCGGTAAGATATACAGTATAAATAAATGTTATCGGGTGAAACGAATATTGAAAATAAAAACTTACCGGGTTATTATACGAAGGGGGGGGGGGGATTTAATTGTATGAAGGTTGGGAATGTTTTGACTGTTGAAGTGGCCATATTGGAAGTCGAAGAGTGGTGGCGCAATAATAGTTCAGAAGAATTATTTAGCTATGTTTTAAGTTGAAGGCAGCACTATAGTCGTTGAGGGTTGATTTTGTACTAAGGATGTATAGGGATTCGAGGATGCAGAGGTCGGTTGGTTGGTATGCTGAACTGATAATTTTGAAATTGGTTAGGAGCAGTGGGTGATTGTGGACTCGTAGGGTGGATCGATTTTACATTTTTTCGATTTCCATATTGTAATAGAGACAAAAACTTGCGCATGCATGAGAAAATAGCCTCTGCAAAATCTTAGCTTAATAGGTAATCATCTTCTGCCCCCGGCAGAGCGATGAAAATCATATTTTAGTAGTCAAAAACGTATTTTTCTTATAATTTTTAAAATATTTCAATATGCATCAAAATTATTCCTAATAACTATAAAGTCGATGAGAAAGACCTCATATGATCGTTTTTCCAAGCGCGTTGTCCTACGTTAATATCTTTTGCCCCCGGCAACAACGTCAAATGTTGAAAAAATAGGTAATTTATATACATATTTTCAGATCGGCTCTTTGTCTTAAATAATGCATTTATATATTTCCCATAGCATTTATATCGTTGCTTAGGCATGAAATAACACACACGCAAAATTTTATGACTCTAGGCTAGGGTTTAAAGGTCATCTCTGGTGAGTGCTGCCAGCAGCAGCTGCCACTGACGCGCCAGTACGCACTGCGCAGTTCCCTCAGTTGCCTTTTGACAGCGTCGAAGGCAGGTGTGTATTTTGCAGCTGGCTCCTTGAGTCCTCAGTGTGTGTGTGTGTGTCTGTGTGTGTGGCTCCTCACTCAGAGTCCTCAGTGTGCTCAATCTCTCTGCTCATATCCTTGTTTGTTTTTCTCATAACTCTGTTTTTTTCGATTTTATTGCGTAACAGAACAATACATTATTCTTTAATCTTTACAGGATGGCTACCGCTACAACTAGAAGATCGGTTACGTGTCCAATATTTGGTGCTGGGAAAGATTTGAATTTGCGATGTTTTCCCACATGTGAAGATGTGATGCAATACTACCATCATGTGAGAACTGAGTTGAGATCATCAAAGAAGGAACCTCCATTCAAAGACATCGCCGCTGTGGTCACGGAGAGACTCGAATACTTGTGGAAATTAGCTTCCATTCCAACAGTTTCGACAGCACGGATAAATCAAATGTTGAAAAGTTATCGTGATAAAATGGCTAACATCATCAAATCACTGAACGCGAAAAAGAAGAACGAATCGTTACAGAAAAATCTTGAGGCCTTCAAGAAATCAACTAAGACCACCTTATTTGACATATCGGCTTGTAAATGCCCTGATTTGACAAAATGCAGCTGCCCTCGTGAACGACGAGTACCACTGAAAGAGCAACAGTTTTTACTCGACCAAAGAAGTGATCGCAAAATGGCAATAGGAACTTTGGATGTTGAAACAACAAATAAAAACGAGATGACTCTTGCAAGAAGATTGGCGATATTGAAACAAGAAGGAATAGCAGAACATCAAGAGCCGTCAACTAGTAAACGACAAGAAACTTCTCAAGAACAACCTTCTTCGTCAGCCTCTAGTGAAACCGAGGATACATCTATAGAATCATCGTCATCGTATGAACTAACACCGAGAGATAAACATGACATGAAGGAAAAAACACGAATGAAACTCCAGGTACTTGCTGAAGCTTGTGATCGTACGGGCGTCTCAGACAGAGCTGCTTCATTTATTTATTGCTTCTTCGTTGTTAGAGGATGTTGGCTGGATACGAGAAGATGATGTCAGTTCAGTGATTGATCGAAATAAGATAAGAAGAGCCAGAAAAAGAGTTCGTTCTGAGCATCAGCAAGCTGACAAGATCACGCTACCATTACAGGGCATTTTCTTTGACGGACGTAAAGATAAAACAATGACACAAGAAGAAATAGACAATGTGAAGCATAGAAGGACTGTGGTAGAAGAGCATATAGTTTTAGTTCAAGAACCAGAATCCCAGTACATGGGGCATTTCACTCCTGCATCAGGTTCTGCCACTGCAATAACATCAGGTATCATCAACTTTCTAGAGACTAACAATATTAGCACGGACGACATTGTGGCTATCGGCTGTGATGGTACCGCAGTGAACACGGGTCGAAAGGGTGGAGCCATTCGTATGATTGAAATGAAACTACAAAGGCCAGTTCAGTGGATCATATGCCTATTACACGGTAATGAATTATCACTGCGACACCTCATTCAAGACTTGTACGGCAAAACAACTGGGCCAATGGGCTTTACTGGACCAGTTGGAAAACAACTGAACGACTGCGAAAAACTTCCAATTACAGAATTCGATGCCATTCCATCTCCCGACATTGACATAGATGATGCCGAGTTGAGCACTGACCAAAAATATTTGTTAGGCATCTACAGAGCAGTGTCGAGCGGTAGCTGCTCTTCAGCTCTCGCGGCTCGAAATCCAGGTAAGATGGCGCATTCCAGGTGGCTGACAACAGCAAATAGATTTCTGCGCCTCTATGTTTCAACCAGTGAACCCTCCAGCACCTTCAACGAAATTGTGCGATTCATTATGACAGTTTACGCACCAATTTGGTTTAAGATAAAGAAAAACTCCAGTTTCACTGAGGGCGCAAAACATTTTTTCGAAATGATGCGTCTCTCTCAGACCATGCCTCAAAGATCTAAGACAATCGCCAACAAAGTCCTCCGTAGAAATTCTTTCTTTGCTCACCCAGAAAATATTTTGATCTCCATGCTACATGCCGATGAGCAACACATAAGAGAATTGGGATGGAGAAGAATATTAAAAGCACGATCAAAACAATCACCAGCGGGGGAAATTCGAGCCTTCGCCATGCCTGAGCTGCTCTACGATAGTCAAAACTATTACGAAATGATCAACTGGCAAACGGCTGAGGTGACCGAACCCCCCGTTACAAAAACAATACCTGATACCCGAATAAAAGAGTTTGTTGAGACGGGAAACCAGCCTGATGGACTGATCCCACTATTCCCTTGTCATACTCAAGCGGTCGAGAGACTCATCAAATTAGTAACCGAAACCTCTGCCAGTTAAGTGGAATAGAAGAGAGGGACGGATTCATCCGCTCCCGTCTTCACTCCCGAACAAAAATTCCACGATTTGATTCTAAGAAAGATTACCGTATGTAAATCGACATGCAGCCAAAGGAAGGGTGGTTGGGGCTGGATAGGGTGGAACTCGACGTACAGCCACCTCCTCGTGGTGAGTTCTGGGTTGCTAATTTTATAAAATTAGCAAGCGAGGAGCTGTACTTAGTACTTATCGTACTTATAACATCGCATTAACGTAATTATAATCCATATTTAGACTTTTCTCGGGGACAGAAGATATTACTCTAGTCATAAAATTTTGCGTGTGTGTTATTTCATGCCTAAGCAACGATATAAATGCTATGGGAAATATATAAATGCATTATTTAAGACAAAGAGCCGATCTGAAAATATGTATATAAATTAGTGATGGATCGAATAACCGCAACCGCACTACAACCGCACAAAAATTCACAACCGCAACCGCAACCGCCGTTCCATAAGTGCGGTTGCGGTTGTAAAAGCTTAGTTAATTTTAATTTTAGGTTAATTAGAAATATTTCTTTTTTAAAAAGAAAATGATGGGTCTCCTTATGCGTGGAGCGGGAACGTTGTACGATGAGAGGCGTTGCCGCTTGAAAGGTGAAATGCAGCAAAAATATTATTCTTGAAATTCACACTGCCTGTCATTAAGTTTGACATCAATTTTTCAAATGAATAATAATCCATAACTTTCCAATGGGTGGAGGCTGGGAAAGTGGTAGGTGGGATGAACAGTGCGATGGGTCCTCGTCCCTCATCCTGGTAACACTTAGTGCAAAATATGGTTTTAATTAATTTGACCTATTCTTTCATAATAGCTATATAAGTTTAGAATATACTTCATTTAAATAGTATTTATTTAGTAAATACCTTATGTTGAACACAAGTTTTGCAACACACAAATAGCGGTAGCGGTGTATTGCAAAACTTGTGTTCAACATAAGGTATTTACTAAATAAATACTATTTAGTATATATTATGTACCAAGTGTGGCTAAATCGCACTATAGTGGCTAAATCCAGTTAATAATTACGCATTTTTCCTAGTATATGATAACCGCAACCGCAACCGCGGTTGGAAAAAATTCGACAACCGCAAACACAACCGCAACCGCGGTTGTGAAAAACCGACCACTCGATCCATCACTAATATAAATTACCTATTTTTTCAACATTTGACGTTGTTGCCGGGGGCAAAAGAAATTAACGTAGGACAACGCGCTTGGAAAAACGATCATATGAGGTCTTTTTCATCGACTTTATAGTTATTAGGAATAATTTTGATGCATATTGAAATATTTTAAAAATTATAAGAAAAATATGTTTTTGACTACTAAAATATGATTTTCATCGCTCTGCCGGGGGCAGAAGATGATTACCTATTAAGCTAAGATTTTGCAGAGGCTATTTTCACATGCATGCGCAAGTTTTTGTCTCTATTAGAATATGGAAATCGAAAAAAATGTAAAATCGATCCACCCTATATGTATGTGGAGGTGGCAATGATCTCTTGTTGCTGATTTCGATGGTTTATTTAAAGGTTGTGAGGTTCTAGTGGAAATGCCGCGATGTTCGTCCACTCTTGTTTAATATTGGCGAATGGTGCTACCAATATAACTTGCTTTGCAGCGAGTCCAATTGAAACAGTAAATGGTGGACGAAACAAGGGGCGGTGGGAGGGGGGTGTTCTTTACGGTTGAGATACGATTTAATGCTATTATTATTGTTGAATACAAATTGAAGGAGCTGGGGGGGTTTCTTTACGGTTGAGATACGATTTAAGGCTATTATTATTGTTGAATACAAATTGAAGGTTAATTTGAGGGTAAAGAGGGGTGAGTAGGTGGCGAAGTTCAACTGTACTCGCTCCAAAGCAAGTTATATTGGTAGCACCATTCACCAGTATCAAATAAGAGTGGACGAACATCGCGCCATTTCCACTAGAACCTCACAACCTTTAAATAAACCATCGAAATCAGCAACAAGAGATCATTGCCACCTCCACAATCACTCACTGCTCCCCACCAATTTCAAAATTATCAATTCAGCATACCAACCAACCGACCTCCGCATCCTCGAATTACTATGCATCCTTAGTACAAAACCAACCCTCAACGACTACAGTTCTGCCTTCAACTTAAAACACAGCTAAATAATTTTTCTGAACTATTATTGCGCTACCACTCTTCGATTTCTAACATGGCCACTTCAACAGTCAAACCATTCCCAACCTTCATACAATTAGATTAAACTCCCCTCGTACAATAACCTGGTAAGTTTTTATTTTCAATATTCGTTTCACACGATAACATTTATTTATATATCTTACCGCTCTACATTTTATGTAATTTTTTCTTTTTATAATTTTAAATTATCATAAGACTATAATATACTGTATAAAATCTTTTACTATATGTTTTTATTTTTTATTTTTAACTCGGTGGAACAGAGGGTGGGTGCTGTTGCTGGGATGGGAGTTTTGGACTGAGGGGGGGAGAAGGTTCACTATATATATATACCCCCTCGATTAGGTACTCCGGCTTGCCGGGCCGAGGGGGCTCGCACACCTCGTGGGTTGTTGGGGTTTCCTCAACTCCTCGCGGGGTGTGGGCGAAGAGATACGTAGTTGCGTTTTTTTTTTCTTCCTTTTCTTTTTGCTCCCCTTTTTTTTCCGTATCTCCCGGAATTTATCTTGTCTTGACTCGGTCTTGGGCCTCTGTCAATTATAGTATCTCCCCTCCCCCCTCTGTTTGTATTTTGCGGTGTTGGGGTCATCGGGTGCACCCGCTGGGCGGCATCGCTCCGTGGCTGAGCCGTGCTCTGGGGACGGTTGGGCGCCCGGACCGCTACTGCGTCTGGATTGGGTCTTTGCTAGGCCCTTAACAGACAAATCTCCGGAGAGCCAATCTGCTGTTTTTAAAACGACAGTCAGGCTCGGGGTCGGGCTACCCGGGACGTTGGGCTTGCGCCTTGAAGGATGCAGCGGCGGACTGGTGCATTGCCTTGGGTCCGAGGCTGTCTTTCTTGTAATTCTATTGTTTATGGGTACAATTTCAAAACCTCAATCCCTTCCTGTTGACGACTCTGGCCCGTCCTTGGATTTGGATAAGACTTCTACTTCTGGTCGTTCAGCGGCCTCTGCCTCCGCTGGATTGACCTTAAAGCCGTATGGCCCTCTCTCGTCCTCTGCGGCGTCTGGCTCTCGTGGCCGGACTCGTGGTGGCCGTAGGGCGGGGTCTTCGCGGCCCTCGTTCTCTCGCCCACTCTCGGTTACCGTCACACATGGCCCTGTCTCTGCTGTCAATTTCTGTCCGGTGGACAGGTTCCTTGTTCAACGCCCTTCCGCTGGCTCCCTTCCGGGCAACTCGGAACGGGTGTTTCAGCGTCTTAAGACGGTGGGGGTTCCCTGCCGTTATGATATCCGCCCTCTGAAGGATGGGTCTCTTCTTTTGAAGTCCCGTTCTTCGGGGGTGACTGAGTCCTTTCTACAGTTGCAGGATGTTCTGGGTTGCAGAGTTTCTGTGACTCTCCATCCGCAACTGAATAGCTGTCAGGGCACCATTTTCGCTTCCCGTCTGCTGTCAATCCCGGTTGGCGAGTTGCAGGAGGATCTTGCCCCCCAGGGGGTAACGAAGGTCTTCCGCTTTTCGTCGCGCCGGGATGGTGTTCTTACCCAGTCCGCTCGTCTGCTCCTGACCTTTGACTCCCTTGTGCCTCCGGCCCAGGTGTTCTGGGGCGTGGGTGATCGCCGGTCGTGCGAGTTTTCGGTGCAGCCGTATGTGCCTGACCCGGTTCGCTGCTTTGGCTACAACCGGTTCGGCCATGTTAGCTCTGCGTGCTGCCGTGAGAGTAAGCTATGTGTCCGCTGCGGTGGGCCTGCGCACCCTCCCCCATGCACGAAGCCCCCGTGGTGCTCGAACTGCTCGGGGGCCCACTTCCTCCTCTCGGGACTGCCCCGTTTTCGTTTGAATTCGAGGTGCGGTCCTTAAGGACTACCGAATTCCTCAGTGCGCGGGAGGCGCGCGATAGGGTCCGTGACCGGGAGCCGCGGTGGGGGTTGTCCTATGCTGCGGCTCTTGGCTCCGGCGGGTCCTCGGGCCATTTCCGTGCTACCCCGGCACCTACCGGAGTGGTGCCCCCCTTGGAAGTTCCGGGGGTTGGTGGTCCTCCTGGCGCCGCGGGACCTTCTTGTCCCCCTGCCTCACTTTCAGTCATCCTGTCTGATTCCCTGCCTACAAGTGCCCCTTCTCCCTCTCCGGCCTTGGGGTCTAGATCCTTGCCTACCCGTCTCTCGGGTGGGAAAGGTGATGCCCCGAAGGGGAGGAGGAAGCGTCACCGTGGTCGGAGTCCTCCAGACCCGTTCATGACCACTGCTCGCCCTGTTTCCCCTTCTTCACCGGAGGGGAAGCGGCGCGCCGCTCCTAATCCGCTCGGGACTCCCCCCCCCCCCCCCCTATACGGAGGGCTGGTGGGGCGTCACCTCCCGGTGCCCCAACTAGTGTCCTGGTGTCGGTTGAGGTACACCGCCCCATTAGGGTGTGTCAATTTTGTCAACTTTTTTCAAATCACTTTTGGTAGTGAAAATATAGTCTTTTCATGTCAAAACTTGAAATTGGCCAACCAAAATGAAATAAAATAACCCTTACCTACATCAATTTTACCTTAAAGTTTCAGAAATTGACTCTTTTACTAAATAATTTTACATAAATTGATTAACTATTCATCTGTCACAGAATTATCCCACTGATCGCATATGGAGTGTTTTCAAGGTCATATAGTTGTTGTACAATGTACAAGTCACAACATGAATAGAACTGTCCCTCACTGGCTCACTCTCAGTTGCCTCTTAGATGTCATAGACGGTGGTTTGCTGTTATTGCTCTTGTACCTACTTCATAGTTATTCTACTAGACGAATACTACAGTTTAACTGTAAGTATGGATTATTGATTATTACAATTATTTATTATTATCATATTCTTCTGTCTAATTATGTTGTAATCCCATGAAATATTTTTTTATTGAATTTTAGAACATCGAATGACTAAACTTTGAAACATCGTAATTGATATAAAATACTTAAATGTTTTTCTTTCTTTTCAGATATTCCTAAGATGCCAAAATTGAAGACAAGAGGTCAGTTGCCATGCCACTTGAGCCTGTTAGTCGGTACAGGCAAGAAGCTTCCCGTATCAGAACTACCAACAGTGCGAGACATGCTGAGACTAGGGTTACTCCTTCGTTAACAAAATACAAAGGATAGAAGGAACTACACAGAGAAAGAGCTCATAAGGGACATGATTCCCCCTCTTCTGCATCAGTGGAAAAAAGCTAATGTGTTATTCAAACCACCTGTACTCAATCAGTATAGAACTATTGAGCTAAAATTAACAAAGCTGTGGCACAAAGCGGTTGAGACATCACTTGGTAAAGGAAAACTAGCAAAGAAAAATAAATTTCTGCACACACTTGATACTCTTCTTGACATTTTTAACTGCCAGTGTCCCATAGAGTTGTGTTCTGAAGCCAATTGTTCTCCCTCATGCAGAAGAGAACCTCACCCTCACATTGATTGTCGCTGTCCTCGTGAGAAGAAGATCCCTGTTTTGGAGCTGGCTTTCATAAAGGCGCAGAGAACAAAGGTAGGAGGCCAAGGAAGTATGCAGATTGGTTCTGCAGATTATTCAGAAACCAAAAAACAGATTGTTATTGCTAAGAAAAAGGAGAAAATCCGAGAGAGGGAAGAAAGGAAGAAAAAGAAGAGTGAAGAAGCCACCCAAAGAGATGAAGAGCTCTATCAAGAGGTTTCTCACTTCTTTGAAAGCTCTTCAGATGAACAGAAAGAAGCAACATCAGATGATAGCTCCAAAATGCCATCTGAACCTTCGCCGAAGAGAATGAAATACAACACTAAAGACATCTCAAACATTGCCCTTGCCTTGCCAGTATTCGCACCATACGGGGCTACGAGAGACTGCAGAGATTGCCACTGCCGCTTGGATAGATGCAGGCCTCATCAGCCGAGAGGATACATCCTTAGTGATAGATCATAATAAGATAAGAAGAGCACAAGAAAAAATAATGAAGGAAATATCTAATCAACATGAAAAAGATCTGAAGGAGGAAGGTCTCTCTTGCCTTTTGTTTGATGGAAGAAGAGATGACACAAAAGTCTCCTAGAGGTAGAGGGAATGGACAGAAAGTTTCTCGGTCTCATCAAAGAAGAACACTACTCTGTGTGTTCCGAACCTGGTGGCCGCTATTTGTTTCACTTTGTTCCTGAAGCAGAAGTAGAAGGCAAGAAACATGCAGAGGCAATTGCTGATCAAATAATATGTTGGCTTCAAGAAAGAAGACTTGACAGTTCACTGCAGGCCGTTGGTGGAGACTCAACTGCGGTGAACACTGGATGGCAGGGCGGTGTTATGACGCATTTAGAGAAAAAACTTGGAAGAAGGCTTGTTTTGGATTGTATGTGATTTGCACACAGAGTAACTACCTCTTCGCAGTGGCGGATACATTTTTGGGACCCTGAAACTTGAACTGTTATGGGGGCCCCTTCGCAACCAGAAACAATAGGGCAAATGCACAAGCGAGACGAGTCCAGCCTGAATTGAGAATTCAGATGTCTCTTTTATGGTTTTCCGATTGGCTCTAGCCTAAGGGCTGAGCTATAGAACTATTAAGCCGTGCACCAACGAAGGATTCGAGGATCCAGCTGCCAAAATGTAGACTATGAATAGATTCTGGCGAGCTCAGCGAGCCCATACAGCTGGGGGTTCGGGCGCTGCAAGCCCCCGAGAAAATTTTGAAATTTGACCAATTACAGGGGCATTTTGAGGCCATATGAAATGGGTATTAGCGCATATTCTAAGGTCAATATTAAGTACTTCAACCCATTGGCTTATGATTCTATCACTAAAATAGCCTTATTTTAATAACAAACACTTAAAAAAACTCCATCGATTTTGTTGAAAAATTCACTCATTAAAAAAAAAGTTGCTTAAGCTTCATTAGTGTCATAGTAGATCCGCCACTGCCTCTTCGTCGTCTCATCCAGGAACTTGATGGTCCTACAAAGAGCAACAACAAGTGGTCAGGCCCCCTTGGCAACATGCTAGATGAAGCAACGGAATTAGAAATAAATACAAAATTTCCAAAGGTCGAAGTAGGCCCTCCCCTTCCAGCGTTGTCTGAAGAAGTTATCAAAGACCTCAGCACGGATCAATCTTACGCTTATCGTATTGTTCAAGCAATCAGATCAGGAGAGTTGCCTCAAAATCTGGCTCTCTTGGAGATTGGACCCGTAAGTCACAGTCGTTGGTTAACTACAGCGATTCGTTTCCGCAGGATTTGAGTTTCCAAACATGCACTGAAGGGCAAATGCTACAGAATTTGATGTTGATTGTTGAATTTATTATTGGGTTTCATCTTCCTCACTAGTTCAATGTAAAACTTAATCCAATGTGGATGGAGGGGCCCAACCACATCTTGTTTCAATTACAGCTACTGAGAACCCGAAGGAAAGTAGTGGTGGACATCGTGTTACCTGTGGTGAGAAGGTTCGCTTGGTATGCTAGGCCAGAGGCAGTTTTGCAAGCAATACTCGCCAAAGAGCGAACTGAGGCTGTGGAAATCATTCTAAAGCTTAGACTCACTCACTCGCAGTGGTCGGCGAACAGGGGTAAATTACCCCAAATGGGGTACATTTAAAACTTTTGGGGGTAATGCGTGCGGTATGAGACACACCATATGCAACAATTTTAAGAGCAATTGGCTTGTTTTTGTTTACTTTGAAGTCTGGGGTAATTTCATTTTACTCAAATAGATTTTTGGGTAATACCCAAAAAAGTTCCCCGACCCATGACTTAGAGCAGTGGTCGGGGAACAGGGGTAAATTACCCAAATGGGGTAAATTTAAAACTTTTGGGGGTAATGCGTGCGGTATGAGAGACACTTTGTGCTGATATTTTTTTCGTATATTTTTATTTTATTTTGTTACATAAATGTGGCGTTATTCTAAATTTTAGAATATTACGAATTTACGTCCTGATTACGTCCTCAAATATATTTTGGGGTAATACCCAAAAAAGTTCGCCGACCACTGGCTTAGAGGAACATCACTAGATGATGACCAGCTGGGAGACTGCTCTGTTCAGACAAGGAAGGTACCTCCGATAAACGTCAATGCCACGAAATTGTCAGAATTAGTTAACTTGAGTTCGGAAGTTTTGGAGCCACCACTGACAACATGTATAACAAACAAAGATTTAACACAACTTAAAGAGGCCCCAATGCAAGTGCCAAAGTGGTCTTCTCACACTCAGTGTGTGGAGAGATGTGTGAAAATGGTCACAGAAGCAGCTAGTCAAGTTTACAGTCACGAGAGGCGAAAAGGCTACATCAAAGCGCAAGTAGCAAGCCGAATGCTGATGTCAAGGAACCTCAGCAAAAAAGACATGACTACATTGGTTACTTTCAAATAAAGACTCTGAATGATATCTTATTGCCACTTTAAATGTTGATAGGATGTTTGCGCACATTTGTTACGAATTTATGGAAAAATGAAATTTTTTAATTAAAATTGATGTAGGTAGGAGTTATTTTTTATTGTTTTTGAAGCAAGGATATTATTTTGTATGCCAAATAATTACATTAAATTGCTACCAAATCACATGATTTTCAATTTAGTCATTTCACCCCCGAAATTGACACACACTACCGCCCATGATACCCTCGATTACTGACTCGGTTCCCACGGTGGAGCCGGTCGAGAGGGGCCTGGCCCTTCTTTATGGAGTCTCTCTCCCTTCGGCTCCTGCTGAGTGTGGTCGGCTCTCTCTCCTGGATCTACCTTTCCCCTGTGGTGGATCTTTCCCCCCACCCCCCCCGTCAGCACTTGTCTGGTGTGACGAGCCCTCGAACATCTGGTTCTCCCTGCCCCACCTCTGATGGGGAGTCGGGGGTTTCGGTTGGGCCCGTCTCGTCGTCTCCTCTCCCCGCCTTTGAACTCCGTCCCACTTTTCCACTCTCGTCTACTACGGGTGAGGCAGCCGCGGAGTCTGTGGCCTCCTGTAATCGGGATCTTCGTCTCCCGGGCTTGCCCCCTGTGGCCCCTACCCTCCCCGTCCGGGGTGAGTCGGGGAAGCCGATTCCGTCCCTGGTTACGGACCGTTGAGTTTGCTGTTCAGCTTGGTCCGTGGCTATTTCTCTACTTCTTATAATGCCCCTTCCCCTTACAGTTCCATTTTGTATTGGAACTGTAGGGGGCTTTTAGCTAACTGGGAGAACCTTGCCTCCCTGCTGGAGAGCGAGCGGCCTTCCTGCGTTTGTCTCCAGGAGACTATCCTGGCTGCGCGGGGGCTCCCTCGTCTCTCTGGCTATGTTGGTTTCCCTTGCACCCCGGATGAGCACATACCCAGGCGGGGGGCGGCGATTTATGTCCATCATTCGTTACCCTCGCGAGGTGTGCCTCTTCGTACTTCCTTGCAGGCTGTGGCTGTGCGGCCCTTTTTAGATCGCCAGTACACTGCCTGCTCAATTTACATTCCTCCCCATGACCCTCCTTCTCGCGACAAGGTTCGCGAGTTGGTGTTGCAACTGCCTCGACAGTTTCTCCTCCTCGGGGACTTTAACAGTCGCGACCCGGCTTGGGGAGATGTCCGGTTGATTAATGTTGCTGGTATGTTGCTTTCCTTAATGGAGGAACTTTCCTTCGCGTACCTCAATTCTGGCGAACCTACCTATTTCCACGAACCCACGGATTCATCTACCTGTATTGATCTCTCCTTGGTGTCCCTCGATGCCTTACTCGATTTTTCGTGGAGGGTGTTGGGGGGCTCTTATGGCAGTGATCATTACCCAGTCTGTCTTGAGCCGGTCGGACCGCAGCCGGGTGTTTCGTTTCGACCGAGGTGGTGCCTGGCGCGGGCTAACTGGCCATCCTTCAGAGCTTGTTCCGTCATTGCCCGTTCGGTGTTGGACTTTGGCTCCGTGGATGAGAGCTTGGAGTTCTTCGAGCGGGTGGTGATGGGCGTCGCGGAGGACTGTATTCCTCGATCTTCCGGTAACCCGCGGACTCCAGCATGTCACCAGGCGGTGTGTGTGAGGAAGAGGGCAACGCGCCGCTTCCACCGCACGGACCACTTGATTGAGATGCGGCGGGCGAAGGCTTTCGCCCGTCGGGCCTCTTGGCGTGCTTGTGTCTGGCATTTCCTCGTTTACCCCTTCGGCTGCTGTGTGGCGGAAGGTACGTAGTATCGAGGGGAAGCCGGTCCCTGCTCGTCGCCTTGTCCTTCGGGACGGGGACGGCTTCCTTTCGGATCCTACTGCTGGCGGGAACACCAAGTTTTAATAGTTTCTCATTACATGCAGGATTAAATTCTTTTGTAAGGTATGTTTAGTTCTACTGTACCTCTAATGGTTTAGGCCATGGGCGGAGGGGGAGGGGGGGGGGGGCTAAGGTTTATTGGAGCCCCGTATATGTGCTTCGGTGGTGTAGTGGTTAGCGTCACTGACTGAATCCATCGGCCCGATGACGTCAGGCGGCAGCGCAGCAAAACCGAGCTGTTCATCCACACAAAAAAATAGGTTGGTAGATAAAGAGGTACCCTGGATAGCCTAATGGTTAGCCGCTGGTGGGGCGTGGTTCGGATTCCACGTTAAACTGTAGGTCTAAGGGGAGTGACAATTTTGCTTCCATCCGATAACCGAAGCGACTCCAAATCTTTACTTACATTTATCCTTAATAATAAATTAACACTGAAAACTTGCATATACGCGTATACAAGCAAAATTACGTTAAAGAAAGGAAATGACTCAAAGTAATTTTTATTTTTTATTAAATTATACTTAAAGAAATAATTAAATTATCTTCATGAGATTATTATACTGATTAAAAAAAAATAAAAGAAAAATCAACCCTAAATTAAAAGTCATCATCATGAAAGTTAATTAGTTAAGAATAGTAAATGAAGGCAGATATTATAAGTTAAGACTTAAAACATTAACTTAAATACAAGTCCTTACCACACAATAATAATAATAATAATAATAATAATAATAATTTGTACACGTTCTAACCTAAACTGCTGCGTACTTTAAGATATTTCCAAATATTAACAAAGAAATTACCTAAAAACTAGAAAAACCTTTTAAATTACTTTTATAATCGGTTATTAAAAATATACAAAACGAATTAAGTTACTGAAAAGTATATATATATACACACACTAATATATATATAAAATAAAGTGTGAAATCTTATTATAATAATAATAATAGTTCCATTTTACGCGAAGGACTTCGAGGGGATTAAATTAACAGTAGTTAAATCATTTTAATAAAAGAACCATTTACATCACTGAAGAAAATCCGATACGTCGTTAACTCAATCACGATCGCAATCCCACCGCGTGAAAAGGATCATCTACAATCTCAATCCCGGATACGTTATTGCAAAATGCCGTAAGCTGTTCCTTCATGAGAAATTCACTCAAAAGAAATAAAAGTTAATATTACATAAGGATAATAATCTTTATTTATTTTTTTTACAAAAATAATTAACTATTGGTGGATTCATCATTATTAGTATTACTATTGTAATAATAATATAATAATAATAATAATAATAATAAATAATAATAATAATAAATCCTACCGTACTAATAAAACAATCATACATATAAATTAGGATAATAACACTCGCTGATCAGTGGACTTCTTCGCATCACTTTTCACGCCTTCTCTTTTTTGGTTCCTTTGATGGCCGCCTTCAGAAGCTTCTTCTCGTGGGACTTCATGTGGGATTTGATATTGCTGTTCTGTGCCGCTTTGTACGAACACAGGGGACAACTGAACGGTTTCTCTCCCGTGTGAATCATCATGTGCTTCTTCATGTTGAAGTTGTGGGCGGATCTGTAAGGGCAGAAGTGGCACTTATGGGGTTTCTCCCCCGTGTGCTTGAACATTATGTGTCTCCTCAAGGTCGAAACGTATTTGGTCACGTAGGAGCATTTGGGGCACTTTTTGGAATTGGGGCTTACGGGTCCAGACGTAGAACTACTCCTCTTTTTGACTCTGGGTTTCGGGGGTTGAGGGGGTGGGTCTTCGCGCCTTATGGAATGCCTCAGGTGCCGAGGTGGAGGAGGCAAGTTTCCATTCTCGTGGCTGCTACTTATTGTCTCAGATTCTGACTGTAAGAGCAAACCCTGAATCTGAAGAGAAATACGCATAATATAAAATCAATACATAATGATACAGAAAGCAGTGGTTGCGCCCATGAGATACTTCACACACGACTCAATCTCTATTGCGTGTCTGTTAATATCGCAGCTTTCCACGTATTCCTTCGTAAACTCGTCTGCCATTTATTCCCATCCATACTCTTTCGCTGAAATGCAAAACGTGTAATGGCGAGAGATTAGATTAGGTAGATTGTGTAAGCATCGTACGGTGAAAATCACTTCAAATTAATAGTGCTTTTAGATCATAGCGCGCGAGACTGGTGTCCCGAGTTCGAATCTCGGGTTGGCACGAGAAATTTGGGGTATAATTTCTTTCGCATCTTTGGCTCACCTCCTGACAGTATGAAAAGGGTAATAGTAAAGTGGCGAGTCTAACACACTTAACATAATTAGCGGAAGAACGCTTTATAAAACAATTTATTCCAAATGTCGACACTACCAGGCAAAAGTAATCACCATCATCGCGACCGTACATAATCCATTCGTAATTTACGTACAAAGCTTTATATGATCAAGGAATAATCATCAATATCGAAAAATAAAAAGTAAAAAAATTGTATTAAAATTCCATCGATATAAAATACGCAACATACATTTTACGGTAAAGGTACGTTTAATTCTTAAGAAAAGCGCGTAAAAAAAGGTTTCTTCAAAATGGGCTTTGGGCACAACTAAGTATTTCGTGTAATTATTTACTACATTGATTTTAAAGAGAAGGAAATACCGTGTCAGAAGGGAAGCTAGAAAGGTAATAAGTTCAAAGGGAAGACACAAAGAAATTATAATAATAATAATAATAATAATAATAATATAATAATAATAATAATAATATAATAATTATTATTATTTCACCTTCTTCGTAACACTTAAGGTTATGTGACGATTGGGACCGTACAGCTTTTTGTGGGATCCAAACCACTATCCGAACGAGAGAGAACCATACTGTTAAAGAGACTTGAATCCAGTACCTTCGGATAAACAGCATGGCGCTTTACCTCTAATTTACTTTGAGGGGATGCAAAGGTAAAAAAGTGAAAGGGAAGGCAGCTCAGCAATGAGGCGAAAAGTTCATCACTTTATAATGATGACGATAGATAAAACTGGATATAATACCGAACCATGGTCAGAGAGAACCACCGACGACAACCACTGACCAAAATGACTACAAACACCTAATTAAATCGATTTTCGAAGGTTTCCCCCCATTTGTTGGCAATTTTGTGTTTTATGTAAGCAGTCATGATTCATCAGTCAAAATCACACAGTACAGACTCCCATCCTCCTCCTCCTCTTCCTCCTATCTGATCCCTCATATTGAGACAATGGGCTTTGAACTTTTCTCCACAAGCTCACGTAAACCGGGAATCAAACCCGGAACCTTCTCAATGTAAAGCGAGGCAATTCACAAAGAAACCGAAACCTCTCAACAAGGAATAACTTAGGATACCGACCACTTCTTGCACAACCGCTGCAGCAGCTGCACTCGAATCAATTTCTTTGCTGTTGGAGGTTCCTTCCCATGTCGAACACTGAACAGAAAATAATTAAATAATAAACAAATTATAAAAGCAAGTGACAAAATAAAACAATTATAATCAATCAAAAAGCTTTTATTTATAGAAAATCATTAATGGTTTGTTATGTCTGTAAAAGCGCATGATTAATGTTTCTCAAAATGGAAGAACAGCCATTTGTTAAAATTTGTGTGTAACTTAAACCCCATGAAGGCAACCAGTTCAACCCATATATATATATATATATAACCGACTACCGAGACCTTGTTGAGCCATTCTTCCGAATTAGAAAGGTTCTTTCTGTATAAAGAAAGCAGGGCGTGTGAAATGGAAATACTGTAATCAATTGAATCCCTTCACGCTCCACGCATTCTGTCATAATCACTTGGGTTATGGTATCATCCCATCTTACTCTCAAAGTTAAAGTTAATTAATTAATTCATCCCAATAATTTATACTGAAGTACTTTCCACTTAAGGGTGCCAGGTAGCTCAGTGGTTAGGTTGGCGGACTCTGAGCGGTAAAGCTTTGGTTCGCTCCTGGTTTGGGTTGAGTTGGTCGCTCACCCCGTTAATGCTGGGGGTTAAAGGTGAGCTTCCTTTTATTCTCCACTTTAAATATTTCTGGAAGCGAGACCCTAATCTGATTGCCAACACCATTAATACAAAGGAAGGAAAGACTTTAATATTATGGGGTCATCCGTTCGATATTCCACGAGATAAGTAGGTGCGGGGTTTAAAAAGAATGGAAGACATAAAACAGAGTGGATGACCAGGGAAAAAAAAAATGTTCTTGAGGAAACCGAAATTGAAGACTGTTAACACCGAGCATGAGATTAGGATTGAGAGTTCAAAATGGAAAAGGACCACTTTATCCTTCTTTCAGATTTATTATAGTAAATTAATCTGGAAAATAATCATCAGGTGTTTTAGTTCGTAAAAATAATAAACTAAAACTAGTAAAACACGATTAGGAATTTGCACACACTCAATTTTCAGTTTTCAAACAATTGAAATATTTATATACAATTTAAATGACAATTTTGCTACATCATTCTGAGGTTACTGCACACTAGGGTGGATCGATTTTACATTTTTTTCGATTTCAATATTGTAATAGACAAAAACTTGCGCATGCATGAGAAAATAGCCTCTGCAAAATCTTAGCTTAATAGGTAATCATCTTCTGCCCCCGGCAGAGCGATGAAAAATCATATTTTATTAGTCAAAAACGTATTTTTCTTATAATTTTTAAAATATTTCAATATGCATCAAAATTATTCCTAATAACTATAAAGTCGATGAAAAAGACCTCATATGATCGTTTTTCCGAGCGCGTTGTCCTACGTTAATATCTTTTGCCCCCGGCAACGTCAAATGTTGAAAAAATAGGTAATTTATATACATATTTTCAGATCGGCTCTTTGTCTTAAATAATGCATTTATATATTTCCCATAGCATTTATATCGTTGCTTAGGCATGAAATAACACACACGCAAAATTTTATGACTCTAGGCTAGGGTTTAAAGGTCATCTCTGGTGAGTGCTGCCAGCAGCAGCTGCCATTGACGCGCCAGTACGCACTGCGCAGTTCCCTTTTGACAGCGTCGAGTGAGTGAGTGAGTGAGTGAGTGAGTGAGTGAGTGAGTGAGTGAGTGAGTGAGTGAGTGAGTGAGTGAGTGTGAGTGAGTGTGAGTGAGTGAGTCCTCACTCAGAGTCCTCAATCTCTCTGCTCATATCCTTGTTTGTTTTTCTCATAACTGTTTTTTTCGATTTTATTGCGTAACAGAACAATACATTATTCTTTAATCTTTACAGGATGGCTACCGCTACAACTAGAAGATCGGTTACGTGTCCAATATTTGGTGCTGGGAAAGATTTGAATTTGCGATGTTTTCCCACATGTGAAGATGTGATGCAATACTACCATCATGTGAGAACTGAGTTGAGATCATCAAAGAAGGAACCTCCATTCAAAGACATCGCCGCTGTGGTCACGGAGAGACTGGAATACTTGTGGAAATTAGCCTCCATTCCAACAGTTTCGACAGCACGGATAAATCAAATGTTGAAAAGTTATCGTGATAAAATGGCTATCATCATCAAATCACTGAACGCGAAAAAGAACGAATCGTTACAGAAAAATCTTGAGGCCTTCAAGAAATCAACTAAGACCACCTTATTTGACATATCGGCTTGTAAATGCCCTGATTTGACAAAATGCAGCTGCCCTCGTGAACGACGAGTACCACTGAAAGAGCAACAGTTTTCATTCGACCAAAGAAGTGATCGCAAAATGGCAATAGGAACTTTGGATGTTGAAACAACAAATAAAAACGAGATGACTCTTGCAAGAAGATTGGCGATATTGAAACAAGAAGGAATAGCAGAACATCAAGAGCCGTCGACTAGTAAACGACAAGAAACTTCTCAAGAACAACCTTCTTCGTCAGCCTCTAGTGAAACCGAGGATACATCTATAGAATCATCGTCATCGTATGAACTAACACCGAGATATAAACATGACATGAAGGAAAAAACACGAATGAAACTCCAGGTACTTGCTGAAGCTTGTGATCGTACGGGCGTCTCAGACAGAGCTGCTTCATTTATTGCTTCTTCGTTGTTAGAGGATGTTGGCTGGATACGAGATGATGATGATGTCAGTTCAGTGATTGATCGAAATAAGATAAGAGCCAGAAAAAGAGTTCGTTCTGAGCATCAGCAAGATGACAAGATCACGCTACCATTACAGGGCATTTTCTTTGACGGACGTAAAGATAAAACAATGACACAAGAAGAAATAGACAATGTGAAGCATAGAAGGACTGTAGTAGAAGAGCATATAGTTTTAGTTCAAGAACCAGAATCCCAGTACATGGGGCATTTCACTCCTGCATCAGGTTCTGCCACTGCAATAACATCAGGTATCATCAACTTTCTAGAGACTAACAATATTAGCACGGACGACATTGTGGCTATCGGCTGTGATGGTACCGCAGTGAACACGGGTCGAAAGGGTGGAGCCATTCGTACGATTGAAATGAAACTACAAAGGCCAGTTCAGTGGATCATATGCCTATTACACGGTAATGAATTATCACTGCGACACCTCATTCAAGACTTGTACGGCAAAACAACTGGGCCAATGGGCTTTACTGGACCAGTTGGAAAACAACTGAACGACTGCGAAAAACTTCCAATTACAGAATTCGATGCCATTCCATCTCCCGACATTGACATAGATGATGCCGAGTTGAGCACTGACCAAAAATATTTGTTAGGCATCTACAGAGCAGTGTCGAGCGGTAGCTGCTCTTCAGCTCTCGCGGCTCGAAATCCAGATAAGATGGCGCATTCCAGGTGGCTGACAACAGCAAATAGATTTCTGCGCCTCTATGTTTCAACCAGTGAACCCTCCAGCACCTTCAACGAAATTGTGCGATTCATTATGACAGTTTACGCACCAATTTGGTTTAAGATAAAGAAAAACTCCAGTTTCACTGAGGGCGCAAAACATTTTTTCGAAATGATGCGTCTCTCTGACCATGCCTCAAAGATCTAAGACAATCGCCAACAAAGTCCTCCATAGAAATTCTTTCTTTGCTCAGCCAGAAAATATTTTGATCTCCATGCTACATGCCGATGAGCAACACATAAGAGAATTGGGATGGAGAAGAATATTAAAAGCACGATCAAAACAATCACCAGCGGGGGAAATTCGAGCCTTCGCCATGCCTGAGCTGCTCTACGATAGTCAAAACTATTACGAAATGATCAACTGGCAAACGGCTGAGGTGACCGAACCCCCCGTTACAAAAACAATACCTGATACCCGAATAAAAGAGTTTGTTGAGACGGGAAACCAGCCTGATGGACTGATCCCACTATTCCCTTGTCATACTCAAGCGGTCGAGAGACTCATCAAATTTGTAACCGAAGCCTCTGCCAGTTAAGTGGAATAGAAGAGAGGGACGGATTCATCCGCTCCCGTCTTCACTCCCGAACAAAAATTCCACGATTTGATTCTAAGAAAGATTACCGTATGTAAATCGACATGCAGCCAAAGGAAGGGTGGTTGGGGCTGGATAGGGTGGAACTCGACGTACAGCCACCTCCTCGTGGTGAGTTCTGGGTTGCTAATTTTATAAAATTAGCAAGCGAGGAGCTGTACTTAGTACTTATCGTACTTATAACATCGCATTAACGTAATTATAATCCACATTTAGACTTTTCTCGGGGACAGAAGATATTACTCTAGTCATAAAATTTTGCGTGTGTGTTATTTCATGCCTAAGCAACGATATAAATGCTATGGGAAATACATAAATGCATTATTTAAGACAAAGAGCCGATCTGAAAATATGTATATAAATTACCTATTTTTTCAACATTTGACGTTGTTGCCGGGGGCAAAAGATATTAACGTAGGACAACGCGCTTGGAAAAACGATCATATGAGGTCTTTTTCATCGACTTTATAGTTATTAGGAATAATTTTGATGCCGGGGGCAGAAGATGATTACCTATTAAGCTAAGATTTTGCAGAGGCTATTTTCTCATGCATGCGCAAGTTTTTGTCTCTATTACAATATGGAAATCGAAAAAAATGTAAAATCGATCCACCCTACCAGTGCACACACACACACACACACACTAAATAAAAAAACCGAATGAAACAAAAGAAAGACTTTGCACAAAAAGGAAAAACTTAAGACTACCTTTTGCTGACCATGGAAATCCAACCAAAGACCTTGTCTTAAACACTTCACTTCAAGAATTACACAGGAATGGTTTAGCGTTGTTTTGGAAAATGACTGAAGGAGATTCTGTAAATTCTTCATTTTATGCATTTTAAAGTTAAGAGCAGCTTTAAAGGCTTAATTAAAACCAAAGACATTAAATTTTAAGACAGCACCCTTTCCACAGCTTACAGCCAACACCACTTTAAAAGATATCATTACCACGCGTGCAACATCACTTACTTTAGTTCTGAAAATCACTCGCATAAATATAACATGTTAAAGACGAGTTACAAAGTGGGACCAACCTTGGCATTTGCATGATCAATTTCATAATCAGTTTTCACCACTTCTTTGCTGTAGCCTTGATGCGTAGAGGCGTTGTAGTGTTGTGGAGGATCCTGAAGGTTGAGGTCATTCTCTTGAGGAGGAAGGGCCTGGGAGTGAGCAGGGGGTGGAGGAAGGAAATGCTGTGGGGCAGGGTGGGGAGGATGGTGAGGAGGAGGAGGGAGGCTTTCAGTTGGAGTTCCTATTGGGTCATTCTCAATTTTTATTTCACTCTGAAATTATGATCAAACAACAAATTCACTGGTTTGATTACTTTCAAACCAAAACAAGTACCTACTCATCTATCTCTGAAGTAGTTACGAGTGTATAGACTAACACTGATGTAAGAAAGACCATTACAGTAGTAGTTTGATCTTTTGTTTCCATAATTTTATAGTTATTAGCCAGACGACCAGTCAGATATTGTTAATGGCCAAATGCATAGACTAACGAATAAACATTACTCCAATGGTTAAACAAAAAAGGGGGAAAATAAATGAGATACTTCATACACTTTGGTTTAGGTATTTCGTATTAAAAATTGTTATCTGGAAAAACCAAGGTGTTGCATTAGAACAGATATGAAGCAACAGATGAACTTCACCCTTAGTCTAAGATTCAGTCTTACTTTTAAGAAAGAGAACATCGGGAAATTTTCAATTCTGATGTGCTCAATATGTTAACTGTCGAGTGAATCAAGGAGAAAGGTGGCTGGTTCACTGAAAACAGTTGCGAGGAAGTGTATGAGTGTTTGTGAAAATAAAAAGGGGAGAGGAATGCCAAGACGACGAACGTATATGGCGAATGGTATATATTTTATTTTTTTTTTATGCAAGGAGGGGCTAAGGGCAAATGCCCGCAAAAAAGTCTCTCCCGTTGAGGAAGAAGAGAACCAAAATAAAGGTTCAAGGTTTTCGAGATGCCTGGACACACTGCGTTTCAAAGATTGGAGGTCATAGACGGGGGGGGGAAAAGATGGACTGAGGAAGATTGCTCCAGAGTTGACCAGTTAAGTAGATGAGAGGTTGAAGATACCGATTAACCGTTGCGTTAGAGAGTTGAACAGAAAAGGAATGAGAATTTGTAGAAAGTCGGGTACTGCGTGCTCTCCTTAAAGGAGGAGGCATGCAGTTAGAGAATTCAGAAGAACAGTGTCCATTATAATAGCAACAGTAAAGAGAGAAAGACTGAAGACAGTCAGTAAGAGGCGGGAAATTGACGAGATGAAAAGCCTTTGATTCCACCTGGTCAAGTAAGTAGAGTTGTGGGGTTGAGCTACCCCACACACGAGAAGCGTACTCCAAACAGGAGTGAACAAGACGTCTGTAGAGAGACAGCAACTGAGTGGGGGTGAAGAAACTGCAGTACAGCACACCTAACCTCTTAGAAGCTGTTTTACAGAGTATACGTGATCTTTCCAGGAAAGATTGTGAGAAAAGGAAATGCGAAGAATGCTAAGAGAACAAGAAGGATTGAATTGTGTATTGTTGAAGGCAAGGGGATAGTCGTGTGGAGGATTGTGACAAGGACAGAAGAACCAAGTTTTAGAGGCACTACTAGAAAGATCAGGGGTCAGGTGTACTTTTACCTCCCTACACGAAGCATTGAGTGTTTGTTGAGAGGGACGCTTTGTGAAGCTGGTGAAGAAGTGAAGAGTGGAATCATTGGTATAGGAGTGGATAAGACAGGAAGTGTAACTTAACATATCATTGTTAAATAAAAGGAGGAGTGGGTGACAAGACAGAGCCCTGAGGAACACACTTATTAATAGCTTTAGGAGAACAGTGGCCACCTACAACTACCTTCAAAGTTCCTATGTAGGTTCCTCGCTCTCTCTGTTGTTTAATGTGTTTGATGGGTTAACTGCTTCACTTAAGCCAAAAGTTGGATGTATACCATAGATAACATGAGGATAAATAATTAAGTCAATGTCAACCGTCTTCTAAAAGCCTGTGAATTATATTCACAGAACCATGATATTCATTTTAATGTTACAAAAACTAAGGTTATGCAATTCTATCCTAGAAGCTCTAATCAGGCAGCCGATGTAAGGTTCAAAGTGAGGTGAAGCAAAAGAGGATGTACAACAATCTAAATGTTTGGGCGAAATTATCACCAGCTCCCTGATTGATGACTGATATAAGAAAACAATATCAAAGTCTATGTGATAAAGCAAATATGACTATATAGAAATCCTGAATCTGTACAAGTGAAGCTAAAGACATACCTATCTTCTGTACTAATATTTGTGGGCAGCAATTCTCAGTGAATTATAAAAAAAAAAAAAAGTCCTGGCAGAACCCTAAATTTGCTTTATAACAGCTCTTTCAGACTACTACACAAGTTACTCCTGAGATGGTCAGCTTCATAAATGTTGCTAACTACAATGTCTCGAGCTTTTTGAGGGTAATAATTCTCTCTAACCTTGTCTTTATGAATTTTTTTATCCAACTCCTAATTGAGTTTTAACAAGAAAAATGTCTTGTAATGGGTTTGGAACTTTTGTTCAATTTTATATAATTTAGTGAAGCACAGAGCACAATTCCATCCTACCCCTACCCCAACTGTTGCCACTTTGGCATTTAATCTAGAGCAGTGTATAGCTATCAGTGCCTAGAACAGATATTTTAACCTAGTCAAGAAGAACTTTGTTAGTTAAGCTTTGTAATGTTATAATGTTCCAGACCAACAAAGACCCTAGGATCCACTCATGGCTGGTCTACCTGTGTTCGTAATTGTGTATTGTGCATGTCCTCCGTGGTGGCGGAGGGGGACCTACAATTTTACGTGGGTTGTTTACTATTTTTAGTATCTCTCAAATAAGTAAACATTTATTAAATTTTTAAATCCTTCATTGAACCATGGGATCTTTCTTGTTCCTGCAGTTCACAAAGCATCAGTGCTGATTAAATAACTATGAATGTTAAAACCTCTAGATCATAACCTAAATAACCTAAAGGCAGATTACCTCAGTCTCAGCTCTAATAAGTTGATCTTGTCTGTCAGTGATGTATTCTCCTGGTGATTCCATAGGACACATTTCTACCACCTCATCCTTAGCATGATACATATTTGGATCCACTGGAGGCGACTCCTTCTGCACATTTGTCGTGATTAAACCTGGATGAAGGCTCATATCATCTGGCAGAATGCAGTTGCTGGGGGGATTTTCAGTCATTGGCTGGTTCCTAAGTATTGGGCTCTGCCTTGGAGGCGACTTGGGATGATTTGGATGAGAGTCTTTGTTGGGAATGTTAGCTTCTCTCTCACGTGCATAAATCAGTTCTTTCTCTATGGCCTCTTCATCAGGAACAGCCAAGCCTTTGATTTTTAGTATTTCAGCAGCTTTAATTAATCCTGGCAGCATTTCATGGAGAACATTAACCTCTCCATTGTACATGAAGTTGAGGAGAGCTTCCAGATAACCTGATTCAATATTTGTTACAATTATGAAGGGATGAATGGACTGCATACTGATCCTCTCAAAGATTTCTTCAAAGTACTCACTGCACGTTGACAGAACAAGTCTGTGCACAGAGAAGTACTTGCCATTACAAGTGATTGTAGCATCACTGTACAACTCCTGTAAAGGATGAAAATTAAATTTAAAAATTTTGCAAAATATCTTCCGTAGTTTCAAATATGGGTAATGGCATTTTAATATAAATATAAGAAGCAAACTTCAGAAAATGAAGTTTTACATTAAACTACGAAGTTAACATATTGAAAGGCAGGATCTTGGGTGGTACAAAATTCCACAATGAAAGTGAAAAGATGTATGATGAGGCACGAACTTTCAGGCAAAGCTATGAACATTTTGAGTGTAAAAAGAAATTCAGGAGGTGAAGCCTAAACTGTATATGAGGCCCTCCAAGGAAGAAGTGGCTAAGTGATAAAAGTAAAAAATGTCAGGAAACACTGTTAAAGTTGCACCAATTTGAAAGTTCAGAAGTTACATCACTTTCAAATTAGTACAACTTTAACTGCATTCTCTGGCATTTTTTACTTTTGTCACTTAGCCACTTCTTCCTAGGAAGGCCTCATATACTGTACTCAAAGTGCAAACAGAAAAGGTGATGATGGAAGGGATTTATACCTTAAGCTGCTGTTCTGTTGAGTTTACTCAGGCCTATGTCACTACAGTCCATCCCCATCATCCACTTTTTTGCTTATTTGTTGTTAATCAATTAATACCATCCCCCAATATCCTTCACACATTTCATCATTCATTGTCTTGGGGCAGTGTCTAGAACTTTCGAAGTTCATATCTGTCTTTAGTCCATTCTCTGAATACCATATTTATTGTTTGATATTCCTTTTATACGTCTTTGGAGATTTATACCATGTTATATCAAGGCTAAAAACATGTTAGAAAGTAATTTTTCAACTATTAAAGGCACTTTATACTTAAGACCCAGGAACCTGGGATTGTAGCCCTCATTTATAAAATTAGGTCTATGGGAAATCAATATTCATTATCCATTGCATTTTCAAGGAACCAATTAATAATGGATATTGTGAATTAACTGTACTCCATTATTCTGGAACTCCCTTCCAGAAAGCATTTTTCTGACAAAATACAATCTTTCATAGTTCAAAACTAATGTAAGCTACATAAACACATCTCTTGTATTGATAGAAGACACCCGAGGTGAATGGACAATGATAACCTATGGTCTGCTAATGTAAAGAAAAGTATTTATTGGAATTACTACAGTAAAAGGTGTCTAATTACAACCATGAACAAATAGTGTTATGAACATTGACTGACTATGGAAGGCTTACGTATACAGTAATAAAAATAATAATAATGGCAATAATACCAGTTATGTAAAAAAAAAAAATTATAATTAAAAATGGCATCAATATTTAGAATAAGTAATTTACTTTAAAATATTTAGCTACTGCATTTTGTGTATTTACCATATATTTATTAGCTACTACTGCAAATGGGTTAGAGTGGCTCTAAATTGAAGTTTTATATGGTTTATTCCTCTACCTACACCTTGGATATCAAGCCTACTAACCAACTATGGTTCTATTACTGTACAGTTTATGAAGGTGATCTATATTCATGGACAAAAGTAAACCCTGCAATTAATAAAATTACTTCAGGCTATGAACTGAACCACTAAAATATTTCAGAAAAGGTCAAGCCTTATTATGTCCCCATCATAATTTAAATAGCCAATAAGTCCAGCATAAGTTTTAAAATCATTCATAAACTTACTAATTTAACCTTTCCCAGTGAATGTGACCATATTTGACCAAGTTAACCCAGTATGATAATTGCTTTACTCTAAAGTTTAAATACACTAGAATAAACAAAAACTTGCCTGAGTACGTAGACTACTCAAATTTTGAAGAAATATGGACTTGTGATTGTTCCACTTCAAGCACAGTACTTCATTCATCTCCATCTGAAATTTTAAAACAATTAAAAGAACAATATTGGTACTGATTAATGTAATTTTAAAGGCTAAGCCACTTAACTCTCTCAAATATAGTAATTTTTATTTTACTATAACTTAAACTGGATAAACTACTTTACAGAAATGAACCAGCCAAATGTGACACTAATATCGTGTTTGGCCATTACACCTCTAATGTCATCTCAGATGCACCAGGCATAGATTCCACATGATGCTGGAAGGCAGACAAATCCACTTCATAGTACTAGGCTACACTTCCACACAACACATTCCACATAGCCTATAGATCTCAATGAGATTGAGATCTGGTGACCATGGTGGGCAGGAGAGATGTTGAAAGTTTGACTCCTCCTTTTTGAACCAGCTAAATATATCTAACAACTTTGGATCTCTTCTTTCTCTATGGAGGTGGAGTGGGGGAGTTTGTGGGTATTCACCTTTGGCCTCTCTTTCCCGCATTAAAAAAAAAAAGTCCTGTTTTTTGGCTATTTCCCATTGCTTTCAGTCAGGTACATAATGCTCAATTTGTATTGAGCCTTTAAATGATCCAGATCATATGTGCAACAGTGGTGGCTCATGGTGAGTTTTTATCACTGTTTACCCTGTTTTTATCACTAAAAACTATGAAAAAGGATTTTATTTCATAGTATTAATTCTATACGATCGTAACATGCAGAAAGTAGTGCATCTAACACTTTGTAATCTATTTTATTTATATAGCATATATTATAGACAATTTTGTGCCTCCCTACTCTCCCTCACCATGAGCTGTCACTGATGTGCAAGTTCTGTATAAATCTTTAATAGTTATTTCCCTTGAAGGAACTCTCTCCCAAATGTATTGCAAAACCACAGACCACTCCACAAATTAGTCAATAAAATACAGTACCGTAATGTCTTGATCATTTGAAGTAATTGGTCCTAGAGGTGTTTCAGTGAGTATTAACCTCAGCTGTGCATGTACTGAGTAAATGTAAATTAAGGTAGCTATGAATTTTATCTAATTATATTTTAAGGTTTATATTAATAATAATAAGAGATCCTTTTAATATAAAATATTTGTAGTAAGAAAATTACGAAACAAAACTTATAAAATATGTAGGTAATTGTTTTCCAATACTTAATTGTTTTGAATTTTTGCTGGCACCAGACTTACTAAATATTTCACAAAGTTTTGACTCCTCATGCTTCCAATGTTTGCACAGACCAATCTCTGCTGCTATCTTCACTGCAGTTTTACCTTTCTTAAGCTGGTCTAAAGAAGCCAACTGGTTTTTTCTTTCAACAATAGAACTACCGTATGCATTTCCTTTTTGAAGCTGCAATTACCGATAATATATGGTAATTATTATAATTTAAAATAAAAAATAAGAACGTGGCACACACCACAGGACAAGATGGCAACTGATATACAGGAGCAGCTATAAACAACTGACTGAAAGAGGAGTGAGAGTAAGGAACAAATGAGCCAATCATAATGTAGTGTTTTAATGAGAGCATCACTCGTAGTTGGACTCTCAGACTAATCACTCAGTCACCTCAGAACACAGATCATCTCAGATGTGGTAGACATAGCATAAAACTTATTTTCAAACTGAAATATTTCAGTTTGAAAATAAGTTTTATGCTATGTCATTTGGATTGGCAATGGGAAATCCCCTTTCACCTGTACTAGCTAATTTATATATGGAATTTTTTGAAAGTAGAATTTTGCCTTCAATTGTTAATTTTAACCTGGTTTAGTACAGGTATATAGATCATATTTTATGCCTTCGGCCTAATTTGGATGTTGACTTATTTCTTGGTAGGCTCAACAATTTAGTCCCATTTATTAAGTTCACAGTTGAAAAAGAAAATGATGGAAGCCTATCTTTTCTGGATCTAAAAATTTGGAGATGCTCTAATCAGTTAAAATTTGAAGTCTATCGCAAGCCTACTAATAATAACTCTTGTGCGCATTTTTATTCTGACCATAATCCCTCGATTAAATCTCTATTTTCTCTGCTATATTTCTTAGAGCATTGAGAGTTGTCAGTCCTGAATTTTTAGATTCCGAGTTATGCAATATCCTGAATATTGGTACTAAATTATGTTATCCTATTTCATTTTTAGATAACTGTCTTAGGAAAGCCAAGAATAGGTATTATAATAATGTAACTGTAAAGGAATTTGAGCATAAAAATATCCTTAGCCTACCTTACATGTTAATTTTCAATATCTCCGGACTTTACTTAAAGCAATTGGCATCAATGTAGTCTTTAAGTATAATAATAGTTATATCACGGTATGTAATGGTTTTATTTTATGTTGATATTTTTGTGTGTGGTATGGGATTATTGTTTGTTTGTTTCTTTTGGTTTGTAGTAATTTTTTTTTTGCCCAAGTGCTTAGTTGGTTCTGAATGCACATTGGTGATGATCAATAAAACTGTTCATATTTTCCTTAGTTACCTTTAAAAACTTGCCTGCTGATGCAATTAACCTTTAAGTGTTATTTTCTCTTTCCTTATTAAATTGGGCAAAGGAGGCTGTACTTTTCTTAAATCCTCCCACCATAAGCAGAGGAGTAAGTCTTTAAAAGAGGCAGACTGGTTGTGCCCCAGAGATCTTAAAAGGTGAGAACCCAGTTTCAAATTGATGGGAGCTGCCTATCTGACAATCTCAACCACACTAAAATTGGGAACTTGCTCACGCTGAATTCTCTCATTCTTAGCAGTGCAGGTGGTGCTGAAGTCAAAGGATTTATTTTTACTCAATTGAAGGCCCTCTAGGTGGTCCTCACTGGCAGCTCAATCTCCCATCTCAGCAACCAGCAGCAGTTGCCATGACCCCACTAACAGAGTATCTGGTAGGTGAGGAACACAAATACATTCTTACAAGAAACACTTGTCGGCATCATGCCCCCATTTCAACATGTTCTTTGCAGAAGAACTACAAGGGGAAAGTATAATGGACTTCAACTTTATGACAGATGATATTACACAAGCTATAGGGAAACTAAAAACACACTGAGCAGCAGGACTGGATAAATGGAATGCCACACTGATTAAAACCAAGAATGTCTCCATATCTAATGTAGGGGCTCAGTAATTGCAATCACTAGACACAGGAGAAATACCAGGCATCCTGAAGAGCGTGAACATAGTCCCAACATATAAAGGAGGAGATCGATCCGAGGACAAAAACTATAGGCCAGTGTGTCACTGACATCTCATCTCACTAAAATATTTGAAAGAATAGTTAGATAGAAAATCTATGACTTTTTGGAAACTCAGAAAAAATTCAATGATAACCAACATGGGTTTCAGTCAGGCAGATCACGCCTATCACAACTAATGAAACATGACAACAACATTATTGATGCACTTGAAAGTAATGAAAACTATGATGTACTATACACAGACTTTGCTAAAGCATTTGACATGTGTGACCATGGAATCTAATACATAAATTGAAATACTGTATATGGGAATAACAGGAAAAGTAGGGAAACTGATATATAATTTCCTTAGTGAGTGGCAGCAAGTCGTTACAGTACAAGGAGTATCTTCATCAGAATCAGAGGTCCTCAGCTCAGTACCACAAGGAACAGTACCTATTAGCTCCGCTACTCTTCATAATCATGCTAACTGACAGATGAGGTCGTTATCAGAGACAGCACAGTAAGATCCTTTGCTGATGACACAAAGATCAGTAGAAAAATAAGAAACCCAGAAGGTATAGGATCTCTATAAACAGACATTCGAACAGAATCTACAAGTGGATGGAAGACAACAATATGAAGTTTAACATTGAGAAATTTCAGCTGTTACAGTACGAAAAAAGAGAGGACCTAAAATCAATGGAATATTATACCCTAAATGGACAAGAAATTCAGAGAAATTCTAGAGCAAAACATTTAGGGGTTGTAATGACTGATGTGAAATTTGAAACACAAAATAAGATAGCAGTAAACAGAGCAAAGGCAATAATGGGGCAGATATTGAGAACCTTTAAACAAAGGGATAGGAATATAATGATTCCTCTACTAAAAATACTGATCATACCCAAATTGTAATACTGCTCAGTCCTAACATCCCCATATAAGAAAAGACATTAAGACAGCTGGAAGGGATTCAGAGAAGCTTCACAGCCAAGATCAAGGGGTGCGAAGAACTAAACCTATATTCACTGGAGAGAGAGAGAGAGAGAGAGAGAGAGAGAGAGAGAGAGAGAGAGAGAGAGAGAGTTACAAGGAGTTACAAGGAGTTACAAGGAAAAGAAGTACCTCAAAAGGCCTTGCGGCCCATACCGAGGAGGTACCAATGGCAACGGGTGCCAGGGAAAATTTTGTCTTTCAAACTATGCTAGCAGTAGTAGAAAACTGGATAGAAAAGTAGAAGGCTCTCTCCCCACCCTCCGCTCCCTCCCTGCCAGAGGCAGGTACGGAAAAAGGTTGAAGAAAATACCTTGACCCTGGAAAAGTAGCCAAGGAAATTTTACAGGAAAGTGGAGAATATAAATAGCTCTATATTTAGCTTGCTCACAGAGACACCGAGCAAGCGAACTCCTGCAGAGTTTTCTGAGGTTTTAACCTTAAACTATGAGTGTGTTCTGTACTTTGTCTAGCCTATTTTTAAACAGATTTACACTTTGACTGGAAACATCCTCTGAGGGAAGTTGGTTCCAGATATCAACTATTTTACAGGAAAAGAAATTTCCGCAGACTGAGGTCCTAAATGTCTTTACACACTCAAATAGTGTGCAAGATTTCGTCTAACCTTTTCTTGAACTGATCCACAGAGGAACTGTTCACAACTTCCGAAGGTAACCTGTTCCATGTGTCACAGATCTTATACGTAACGTAATTCCCACACCACTAGTCCTAAAACCGTTTCAAATCCAACTTCCAACCATTGTTGCGAGTTGGGTTATCATTTAAACTAAACATACTTCTAAAATCGACATCGTTGAACCCTCGTAAGAGCTTGAAAACCTCGATCAGTTGACCGCGCAGCCTCCGAGTTTCAAGCGAAAACAAGTTCAGGGCGCGTAACCGTCGATTGTAGCCCATATGCCTAACGGAAGGGATCAACTTTGTGGCCCTCGCCTGCACTCGCTCCAGCCTCTCAATATCTTTCCTGAGGGTGGGCGACCAGAACTGCACAGCATACTCCAGGTACGGCCGAACAAGGGAATTGTACAGTGAGAGCACAATCTCCTTGTTCCGAAACTGAAATTGCCTCCTGATATAACCCAATAGTTTCTGGGCTTTCTTTTCCATCTCTACACACTGTTTCGTAAACTTAAGGTCGCTGCTAATTAGCACACCCAAGTCCTTTTCTAAATCAGTCACCTCGATATTACTGCCCAACATCGAGTAGTCCGACTTGGGATTGGCGTAGCCAATGTGCATCACTTTGCATTTACCCAAGTTAAACGGCATTTGCCATTTTTCGGACCACTCTCCTATCCTACCTAGGTCCGCACGCAGTTCCTCGATCGCTTCGGGCGTCCCAACATTGGCCCCAAGCTTGGTGTCATCAGCGAATTTGGCGATCCGACTGACGATGCCACCGTCGATATCATTTATGTAAATGGTAAACAACAGTGGCCCCAAAACGGAACCCTGAGGAACCCCACTAGTGACCGAGGCCCAACCCGAACTAGCCCCTTTAATTACCACCCTCTGCCGCCTATTCCTTAGCCAGTTTTCAATCCACCTACCTATTTCCCCACCGATACCCAGCGCGCGCACTTTCGCCATTAGCCGGCGGTGAGGTACCTTATCAAAGGCTTTCTGAAAGTCGAGATAAAGTATATCAATCGCCCTACTCTTATCGTACTCACTCAACATGACGTGGAAAAACTCGAGCAAGTTGGTGAGACACGACCTATGCCGTCTAAACCCATGTTGGGAGTCCCCAAGCAGCTTGTAGGAATCCAAATGGTCAACGATTCTATCAGCTATTATCCTTTCTAATAATTTACCTACAACTGAAGTGAGACTAATAGGACGATAGTTCCCTGGACTTTCGTGATCCCCTTTCTTAAAGATAGGGGTCACGTTGGCCTCTCTCCAGTCACCAGGCACCTGGCCCATCTCCAACGATTTGTTGAAGACTGTAGCCAGTGGGGAGCCACCTGGTCGCGCACTTCTCGCAAAACACTGGGGAGAAACTGGTCTGGCCCAGGAGCCTTAAACGCGCTCAGTTTGTCTATTCTATGAGCAACGACTGTCGCGGTACATCTAACACTATCCAGGTCAGCACCTTCGTGCCTCACAGCTGGCTCGGGGATGACGCGGGTATCCTCCCTGGTGAACACTCCCGCAAAGTACTCATTAAGCACCTTAGCGATGTCCGCGTCGGAGGTCCGCAGAACGCCGCTTCCGTCCTTTAAAGGACCTATCATGCTTCTAATAGGCTTTCTACTATTAACATAACTGAAGAACTCCTTAGGGTTCCTCTTGCAGAGGCTTGCCACCCGTAGTTCTTCATTACGTTTCGCTAGCCTAACCTTCGCCTTCACTTCCCTACACAGGCGGACATACGCTTCAGTGTTCTCGTGGGAACGATTGGCCTTCGCCCTCCTATACACTACTTTCCTATTTCGGATAGCCGAAGCGATGCCACGATTGAACCACTTAGGATGCGTTGAAGCAGGGGTGACCAGTTTTGAGGGTATGGCAGCAGACTGCAGCACCATAAACTCATCCCGGAATGCACTCCACACTCCCTCAACATCGCCGCCAACCTCTAACCCCATCTCTGCTACGCTATCCCTGAGGCTAACAAAGTTCGCCCGCCGGAGATCGAGCTTACTGCCTCTCGAGTTACTACGCTTCACCCGAGGGACGCACACACGGAACCTAATAATACCGTGATCACTCCCGCCCAACGATTCGTCAACGGTGAGGCCAGTGACGAGGTTGTCTTCGGTCGTGAATACTAAGTCTAGAACGCTTTCGCCTCGTGTAGGCTCGTTGACCCACTGAGTGAGGAAGTGCTCATCAGCAAGTCAACTAGCCTCCTCCCTTCAGCATCGGCAGTCCTGTTTTCCCACTTTATGCCGCGACAGTTGAAGTCTCCTAAAACTACACACACCCTATCCCCTAGCAGGCTACTGAGTTCGGTGTACAGGGCTGTATCCTCCTCGAGGAGGAGATGCGGAGGTCTGTACACCAAGATTAACCTATAGTTCGTCCCTCCCACGTTCAGATCGACGCCAAGCAGCTCCCGTTCCGACCGGAACTGGCAGTCAACCGGACTCAACGTGTCTCTGACGTATATTAGTACCCCACCCCCCTCCCCACGGGTGCGGTCTTTGCGAAACATTCTATACCCGGGAATTTCGAACTCCCCAACGTAGTCCCTACGATCAGTATGAATCCAGGACTCGGTGATAGCAACGATATCCTGGTATTCTGATGCTAAGAGCGCCCGTAGCTCGCGAAACTTGTTCCTAATTGACCTAGCATTAAAAAGCATTGCACGGAGGGAGCCTTCCCTATTCTGACCGCCCCCTAGCACGACCCGTTTCCCGAACAGCCAAGGCTGTCGGGAGTTGAAGAGCCCCTCACTAACGAGGGGGCAACTTCCACAGGAGACTGAGCCCCCTCCAACGTAGGAGGAGGGTCACCCATCTGTACTTCGCCGCACCCTTCAGTCGAAGGTACGTCCGCCACCGGCTCATCCTCATCTCTCCCCGGTGGGGGCCCATCATCTCTCCCAGGACTCGACCTCACCATTCTGTATAGGTGCCGGTCGAGCAGCGCGCCTAGCACACCTTTACCCTTGTCATTGAGGTGGACACCATCCCTCTGGTAAAGGTCCCACCTACCCGAAAATGCATCGAAGGGGTCAATAAACTTCACGCCCAGCGGAACGCACAAGTCTTGTACCCTCTCGTTGATGCCAATGACCTTACTGAGCGAGTGGTCACTGACATTCATTCGCGGTAAAATACCCATTAACATTCCCCTGTGTCTTCAGTTTTAGATCATCCGCAAGAGACATGATCTCGGTGATGATCCCTTCTGTAAGACCTACCCCACCGCCTTTGAGGAACAGGTCATTGCCACCAGCGTGGACAACGATCGCAGTCCTCCGACTATCCACGCGCACCTTCTCTACCTCCTTCCTTAAGTGCGCCGTTCCCCGCCCAGGTAAGCACCTTACCTTCCTCCATCCCGGTTTGCAGAAGCAAAGTACTTCTCCTGGCCCCTGATCTGCGAGTCCCCAATCAAAACGGTGTCTTCCTCCTTCGAGCACAGGAGACTAAAGCGGTTAGAGGTCTTGACAGGGGCAACTGGGGTCTCAGGCTTCGGCTTCGCAGCCTTCTTGCCCGAGACCTTTCGAAACCCGTCGCCACCCATACACGCAGTTACACCACCCGACCCACCCCGACAGGTAGCTACATCCTTCGGTTTCTTTGGGCCATCAGCAGGCCCCTTCCCACCCTTCTCTATCGATCCTTCCCACCTTCTCTATCAGCCCCTTCTTTGAGCCCTCCCTTTGTTCTTGATACTTAATCTTACAGTTTGAATCTGCTGGTGTGTTTTTAATTGATCTTGTCCACTGGGTTGGATTTCCAGTGCTACGACCCTAGCTTCAAGCTTTTTTACTAATTCCTTTAGCTCTTTAACTTCCTTTTCGTAGTTGTCTCTAAGTTTACAAAACAAACATACACTAAGGGATGTGATATCGCTGATATTACCCTCTGGGAAGTCTACGCACCAATGATTAACTTTACATTTAAAGCATTCTGCTTTCAATTTGGCTGGCCCTGCCATATTTTCTCTTTTTTTTTTTTTCTGAATACTCTGAATAAGATAAAGCGTTCTAGCAATGAAAACTATCCAAAAACGTTATGACCAGTATATAAAAAAGGGGGGGGGGGGTGTGAATTAATCCCGCGCGTAGCCGCACCCGCCTTTTCGCAAGTGACGTTCATTCCTTCCAGAAGACTACACCTCTCCTGCTGCCGCACCGACCAAAGGTCTCCCCAGGGCCGGACCGTCCCAAACGTGTCGCAGCTACCAACTGACAAACACTCGCGACGCAAGCGTCACGGATTTTCCGCCAGGAGCGACAGCGAGATGCAGCCCCTTACTAAGTCTTACTAGTCACTCACAAGTGGGCCAGACTCTTAGAATCCAGTGTTCAAGGGATATCCCACCAGACCCAGAGGCTACGCCCGAGACTTTACGCTGGCCTGGCAGCCAGCTGGGCAGTAAAGCCCTCTCACCTCAGAGCAGTACAGCCAAGCACCATCAATTGGTCACCAAAGAACGGTCGCAGGGGGCTGGTCAAGCCATTAACGCGTTAGGAATGGGCTTGACGGGGCACTAGCCACACTCCATTCATCGCGCCCCTACGCCTGGGACCCTCCATCCCAGTCTCTCACAACCTACGAGCGTTTTTAAATGGGTTATTTATAGAGGT
>JAJOZX010005006.1:267500-330000 GCA_023014485.1 Bathynomus jamesi | reverse complement strand
TATATATATACATATACACACACAGGGCTCCAATAAACCTTAGCCCCCCCCCCCCCGCCCATGGCCTAAACCATTAGAGGTACAGTAAAACTAAACATACCTTACAAAAGAGAATTTAATCCTGCATTTAATGAGAAACAATTAAAACTTGGTGTTCCCGCCATTGGCTTCCAAGACAGCCTGAATTCGCTTTGGGTAGCTTGCCAAAAGTGACGTGAATAGATCTTGATCGTTACGCAAATTTGCTAAAACAGTTTCAATGTGTTGCGTCATTGTATCCTTCGAAAATCGATTTGCTGCAGGTTCTTGAAACAAGAGACATTCAACCTTGTCCTTTATAACTGATCCAATGTGTTCACAGACGTTTAGGTTAGGAGAATTTCCTGGCCATTCTTCATTTCCAAAGAAATCTATCTCATGGTTCCGCAACAACTGTTGAGTGGCTAATGCCTTAAAACAGGGGGCCTTATCGTGCAGAAGTGTGACCTGATCGACATCCATAACATTGTTTGGGTTTCTTAGGAAAGGAATGACATGCTGGGATAGAATAATATCACGAAAATACTGTCCATCCCAACTCTGACCATTTGGCTTCAGCACCACATGAGCTTCTTTGCAGTGAACAAAACAAACACACCAACACAGTCTGGACTTTTTATAATTCGCGATAATGTTCATTATCATCGATTTCATCTGGTGTTGTGGCCCACACTCGATCATTTTGTTAGTTAGGCCGACGTGTTACGTAAACAAAAAATTCATTGGAGACTGCTAAATGCATGAAATCATCCACATCGCAATCTTCAAGATAATGGGCAAACCACATTCTGTCATCGATGTTAAGTTGAGTTTTTCTTGGCTTTGGAAGTTCATGCCAAGGCTTTAAACCTTGCCTATGACGGTACAGTCAAATGATCTCACCACTAACGATCTTTCCTCTCAACACTTCGATCTCTCTAGAAAGTTTAGCACAGCTGTTTTTCCGCTTACGCGTACCGCTTTCAATGATGTCCTTTGTTTCCTGAGAGAGTGGCAAATTTGGGCGCCCAGATTTGGTTGTATCCATTTCACATTCATCCAAAGTTTTATTCCAATTTCTTTTGACGAAATCCTCACTTCTTCGCAACTTTTTGGCAACCCATGAACGTGTTATAAAGGTGGCTCCAGCATCACGAGCTTCCCGAAATGTTATTGCTCGTATGCGATCTATCACACGTTGCCTCTCCGAATCACCAATTAATTGAGAAGCCATTATATTATCACTTTATCAGCTAGAGTAATTTTAATACCTGCAATAAATAAAGAATTTTATATATTTTATAATCACTAAAAACTATTTCGATATAAGTAAACGTAAGCTGCAAATGGGGGGGCTAAGGTTTTTTGGAACCCCTCAATTTCTTGCAAGTGCCCTTTTTTCAAGTGCAAGTGCCCTATTTGAATGATGTGTATGCCTCTGAAAACAAATTTTGTTTTTGTAAATAAATCATGGTTATTTTACTTTATTCAAATTCTATTTTGAGTCTTTATCCGTATACATTGTACTTCCAAATTTGTAGTTGTAATGGTTTTCAAAGGTGCCCTTAGTACTGGTGCAGCCATATCACTATTTTTATTTTCATCTTATTCTGATAGTTCTTTTAATCGGCAAAATATATGTAATTGGTTGAAAAAAAATTCTGTAATTACTGTTGCACCCAACTTAAGTTTTTATTTTGTATCATATTTGAATGAGACTGATCTGATAAAACAATACAATTGATTTTACGTTCGCTGATTGGTGGTCTGTTTTAAAAACTTTTAGTACTGTACCCTTTTTATTTTAGGGGGTGCCCTTTTTTTCTTTCGACCCCCACTTACTGAAATGCCTAGATCCGCCCTTGGTACGAGACACTGTATTTCGCTAAGGTGAACAATCAAAATGAATCAACAGTTCACACCCGCTGAATACGCTGATATATCCGTTTCATTTATGGATTCTGTGATGGTAACAGCAGAGCGGCAGTTGAGGAATATCGAAGACGTTTTCCGAACCGCCGAATATCGAACAGGTAAGTGTTTAGTGACACGCATCATAGATTAAGGGAAACAGGGGCAACTGTTCCACGTAACCAAGAACATGTAGCACGACGGCCCGTTGCTGTGGAGGAGCGCATACTGGACCTTGTACAACGTGGCCCAACTACCAGTGTTCGAAGGATTTCTAGACGAATTGGTGAATCCGCATCGCGTGTATGGCGAACCATACATGATGAGGATTTGTATTCCTATCATTTGCAACGTGTGCCAGCTCTTCAACCGGATGATTACGATAAATGTGTTCAATTTTGCCAGTGGATGGTTATGCATCGCCAAATTCTTGATCGCATACTGTTTAGTGATGAAGCACAATTCATTCGGGATGGAATTAACAATAGACAAAATTCCCACTTGTGGTCCGCCGATAATCCCCACGGTGTCGTTTAAGGAAACTTTCAACATCGATTCTCAGTGAATGTTTGGTGCGGTGTAATTGGAGATCAGCTGATTAGACCGTTCGTTTTGGAACAACGATTAACTGCTGCTATTTAGCTGAACTTCCTGACGAAAGAATTGCCGCTTTTGATGGAGGACGTGCCCTTGGAGACAAGGCGCAGGATGTTCTTTCAGCACGATGGGGCGCCACCACATTTTGGTCGTCATGTTACGGATTATTTGAATCAGCGGTACGGGAATCGTTGGATTGGTTGTGCTGGTCCAATATCGTAGCCCCCGAGATCTCCGGACCTAACCCCGTTAGATTTCTTTTTATGGGGCCTTATGAAAGAGATGGTCTACAAGACCAAAGTACAAACGAGGGAGGAACTCTTGCGTTGGATTATGGATGCCGCTGCTTACATACGAGAACACCCCGAAATGATTCAACGGGCAGTGGACTCTTGTTTGGAACGAGCAAGGCTGTGCATTGAAAACGGAGGCGGACATTTTGAACATTTATAAGGTGTATCTCATAAAATGTAGCAATACATACATCAGATTAATACTCATTTATTTTTTCCGTGCACCTTAAAACGTCCGTAGCTCCGCAACGGTTGGAAATAGCACCGATGTTGCATTAACTCTTTTACTTGATATCACCCCCTAAATCACCCCGAAAGTATGGCAGACCAGTTGTGAAACTATATATATATATGGGGCCGTTCAAGTATTACGTAACGCAAAATAACTTTTTTTTTACCTCTACCCTATGTAACACTGTAACGTTTTGGACCCCCTCTCCTCGAATGTTACATGATGCGATACATTTTTACCCCCTTCATGTAGCTAATTTTATTAATGAAGTGACTTAGGAAGGATAGGCATTATAATAAATTATAAAAGATATTGTTATTCACAAGAAACAGAATTTGTTTCCTCCCATGGCTTCCTAATCCACTGTTTTACTCTTTATGGCTAAGCTTTTTCGTGGATCCGGTTTAGGAGTGGTGAAAACATCTTGTGTTCTGAAGACAAAGCATTTATTCCAGGTTCATTGGAAAACTTTAACTCATGAAAATAATAATTTAATTACAAAAGAGTTTTGTTTTTTCATAACGTATCAGGTGACCCTCCCTCATCTCCCGTAACACGTTGAATACCCCCCATACCTGTTACGTAATACCTGAATGGCCCATATATATATATATATATATATATATATATATATATATCTCTCTCTCTCTCTCTCTCTCTCTCTCTCTCTCTCCACATTTTGCCAAATAAGCCTTTTGCTTCTATATATGTCTACTGAAGAATAAACACAAGTGAAGGTAATAAAAGAACATTAAGAAGCTCTTTGTTCGAAGGACTGTGATTGGTTAAACATGGTGAAAGATGAGTCTTCATTTGTCAGAGTTTTAGGGGGTGGGGAGTATTTCTTTTGTAATACTTCTGGGAAGGAATGTAGGAAGGAATGTAGAAAGAAACGTAATTATGCAAACATAAAACATAAGACTTATTGATTGAGTGTGTGTGATATTTATTTAAAAAATAAATTTGAATTTGATATTTAGAAAGTAGATGAACAGATTAAGCAGACCCACTTCATTTGACTTTCCTTCCCTGGGGCAGAGGGCCTTCACCACCTGAGTGAATTGGCGACTCTCAGTTTTTAAGTAGGCTACAGTATACTGAAGAGAAAGTGGAGAGACGAGAGCATTAGACTAGTGGTATCCGTACAGGTTGATTGTACGTGAACCTGCAGTTAAGAGTTTTTACGATTAGTTTTTGGGGATGGTGAAGATTAGAATTGTCCACAACAAAGTCATTATTTAGGATTTTTATAAGCTATCATCCAAGGTTACTTTGTTACTCAAATAATTTAAAACCCTTTCCTTATTTCCCAAGATAAGAGCATAGTCTAATTACCGGAAGACTAAGCCGTACCTGAATTCAGAACTCAGGGGCCGGAGGAAAAAGTGAAAATTCAACGAGGTCGAGATAGGACTAATTTAGTGTGCTAGTAAAAATTGAAGAATTTTAACCATCCCCGTTTGAAGAAACAGTTATGGCTGTTAAGAAAGAAAATAGGCCTAAGGAAAAAATAAAACATACGCATGAAGTAGATTCTACCTCAGCACTGGACAAAGTATTTACGAAATACAGGTAGGTCTAGGCTTCTTTGGAATGTCTCTAAGCATGCTAAGCTAGCTATGCAGATAAAGTTGTATTAAGAACATAAGAAATTTTGGACCTTTTCCAGTTTGTGTACCGTTTTTCATATAATTTATTTTTGATTGGTCATACAACCGCCGTCGATTATAACAACTTTTTAAGAGAGGTAAGTTCTTGATAACGTAACCTAACCTAACCTTCTGTTTTACTCTATGCGTGCCTAACAGAAGCAAAGAAACACTAGAAAGTTGCATGAAAGCCAACATTGTAGAAAACGGTACATAAACTGGAAAACGTCCGAAATTTTTATAGTGGGCACACTAGGGGCCACTTCGGCCCATCGAGGTGGCTCCACTATGTAAAAACTGCCTCTACCTTGGCAACCAATTTTTACCAAACTAATTAATTATTAATTTAAAACTAACTATCAATTTAAAACTAAAGATAGAATCTCTGGATCCAGAGGATCAAAGTCATAATAGGCTACTATCCACAAATATGTTACACACTATATCTATTTATAACTGACATGCAAATATATTAGATCCAAAGAATCTAGTCAATTTCATTATGGTACCCATCAATACCAGTACCTTGCCAACCAAAAATAAGTCACGGTCCATATCAATTGCGGACCAAGTCACAATTTACAACCATATACATTACAATATATATATACTTAGGAGGAAAAGTGTAGGTATGGCTGTAAAGACAGTACAGTAATGTAGAAATGTGTGTGCACCCATTTTGGGTCTCCCATTTAAAGGTGTTTGTGGGGCAAGTGAAGATCATGAGTTTTTCAAGACATCACAGTACTATGGGGGGCACTACTCAGCAGAGGAATCTCTTTAAATGGGGTGTGTAAGGACAGAGAGTACCCCCTAACCCAAGATGCTACCTCCCTATATCCCGTAGCACCTGTGTTGACCTGTGGGATCTATCACCCAAATGCACATAATATATATGAAATAAACTAGTACCATTCATGCAATAAAAATGGGCCTAAACACCATCACCAGATGTCCCTTGCAGACATCAAACTATCCAACCTTCTTTTGAAAGAATCGAGTGTATCTGAAGTCACCACTTCTTCTGTCAGACTGTTCCAAAATTTAATTACTCTGTTTGTAAAACTATGTTTTCTTAAATTTGTTCCACATCTTGGCTTAAATAATTTCATACTATGACCTCTAATCTGGTTATTATGATCTTTAATGAAAAGACTTAAAATCTATTTTATCCAACCCTTTTATCATTTTATACACCTATATCATATCACCCTTTAACCACCACCTTTTTAATGAGAACATGCTTAGATACACCAGTCTTTCCTTATATGTCAATTGTCTTAGAGATGGGATCATTCTTATTATTCGTTTCTGTACTTTTTCCAGTTTTTCAATATCTTGTATCAAATAGGGACTATTAAATTGAATGCAGTATTCGAGTTGGCGTCTCACATATGAAATGTATAGTTGCTTTATAATATTGGGTGATTTGTATTCAATGTGTGTGTGTGTGTGTGCATGAGATTGAGTCTAGCATTTGCTTTATTTCTGATTACTGTACAGTGATTTGAGGGTTTAAGTTCATTAGTCACAGTGACACCCAAGTCTCTCTCTTTATCATCATTTTTAATCAAATTCCATTCATATTGTATTCAAATTCTGGATTTTTTTGCCCAATATGCATAACCTTGCACTTATCAACATTAAATTTCATCTCCCACTATCTGCCCAGGCTGTTACTCGTAAGTCTTTTTGTATTGTCATTGCTCCTGCCTTAATATTATGGCCTAATTTTGTATCATCAGCAAATTTTGAGGTTTTACATATTAGGCCCTTGTCTAGATCATTTATAGCTATAGACAACAAAAAGCAGAGGTCCCAGCACAGACCCCTGTGGGACTCCACTTAATACTCAGACTTTGTAGGTACTGGCTTGAATTATAAACTAAAGCTTTAGTAAACCAAAGATTTAGGTTTAGTTATTTAAAATTAAGATTCATTGCCATAACCAGGGTGGTAAAAAACCCATTTTATTGGAAAAACCCAACCTACCTGGGTTTATTGGTTTATTTTTTTTTTATTTTTTTTTTTTTATAGCTAATGTAAGAAAGTGTAATAAAATTTAAAAATTGACCTTTAAAATTTTTTGTGCTTATATATAGTATTTATTCATTGGTCTTGATAATGATTGTTGCTATTTTGTTACAGATACATATAGATGATTTTTTTTTTAAATATAACTTAGATATAATAACTAAAGCTTAGTATTACCAGTATCTATACTGAATTATTTTTATTTAACACTAAGAATTTAAGAAACCATGCCATTTGTTGCTGGAAGTGGTAAAAAAAACTCAAGCATGAGTGGGCTGATGTCATACGAGTTGAAGGAAGCTCAAAAGTGAAATGCAAACATTGTGGAATGGAATTAAGTTCTAAAATTGAGAGAATGAAAATACATTTACAAAAATGTATGAAGAGAAATGAAAATCCTCCAACTCATAATCAAGTTGCATTAAATATTTCATTTGAATCATCAGTTTCATAAGAACATAAGAAATTTTTATAGTGGGTACACTAGGGACCACTTCGGCCCATTGAGGTGGCTCCACTATGTAAAAACTGCCTGTACATTGGCAACAACCAATTTTTACAAAACTAATAAATTATCAATTTAAAACTAAAGATAGAATCTCTGGATCCAGAGGATCAAAGTCATAATAGGCTACTATCCACAAATATGTTACACACACTATCTATTTATAACTGACATGTAAATTTATCAGATCCAAAGAATCCAGTCAATTTCATTACGGTACCCATCAATACCAGTACCTACCTTGCTAACCAAAAATAAGTCATGGTCCATATCAACTGCGGACCAAGTCACAATTTACAACCATATACATTACAATATACAGGGTGGGCCGAAAGTCTGGATCCATAGGAAAATATTTATTTTAATACATAAATTACAACAAATGGTAAATACTTAAAATGAATATCAACTTTAACTCATAAATGCGTATCTGTGATACTGTACAGTAGTTCGTACTCCAGTATAAATACTCAAATACTTTTTTATTTCAGCCCAGAAATGGCTTTGAATCTAACAGAAGAAGACCGGGTAGAACTTGTGCTCATGTACGCAAGACAGGGTGCTACACACAGAGAAGTTGCTACCGAATTCAATAGAAATCATCCTGATAAGCATCCAGTAACACATGCGACTGTTGGCAAGTTGTTTAAACGTTTCAAAGAAACAGGAAGTGTACATGATCGATGGCGTTCTGGTCATCCAAAAACTGCAACTGATGAAAATACCTCTGCAATGGTATGTGAAACTTTAATGAATAGTCCAGTAAAGTCAACAAGAAGATTATCAAATGAAACACGCATCTCGAGAATGTCAATTTGAAGAATTATTAAAAATCATAACTTCCATCCCTAAGTGTGTCGATGTCAGAGGCTGCCAATTTGAGCATTTGTTATAATTTGTTGTTTATACTGGAGTACGAACCACTGTACAGTATCACAGATACGCATTTACGAGTTAAAGTTGATATTCATTTTAAGTATTTACCATTTGTTGTAATTTATGTATTAAAATAAATATTTTCCTATGGATCCAGACTTTCGGCCCACCCTGTATATACTTAGGAGGAAAAGTGTAGGTGTGGCTGTAAAGACTGTACAGTAATGTAGAAATGTGTGTGTGTGTAATATATCTTTATATTGAGGTATTCATATTGATGACAAATGTTCCATTAGTTTTAATTACAATTGTTGTTTGTCTGAATATTGCATTTTTGATTGCTGATTATAATCGGTGTTTTGTTGTTTCAGGTGTGTTGAATTTTTGTTGAATAAAGCTTTGGTCTCAGTTTTATTTCCTCATAACAATTTATTCAACAAAAATGAATCTGAGTCCGATGCTATGCCCCAACAATCTCGAGGTTACTCCCTCCTCACCTGATGCTGCTCGGGTGTTCAAGCACTGGCTCTTTGTGTTTGAATGCTTCATGAGCTCAATCAATGGGCCTGATGCTACACGACTCGGACACCTAGCCAATTGCCTTTCAACCGAGAACTTTGATGTCATCTCGGAATGCTAGACTTTGGAAACCACTCTCAACACACACAAGGCGGCTTTTATCCAGCCTCCGAATGAGGTGGTTGGTCATCATCATCTGGCTACTCATTGTCAGATTGAGGGGGAATCCATCAGTGACTACCTCAGAGCTCTCCAGAAGTTGAGCTCAGACTGCAACTTCCAGTGTGTCTCAGCTGAAGCTCACCGGGACCTCTACATTAGGGACGCGCTCATCACTGGCCTCTCATCCTCACTTATACGCACTCGCCTGCTTGAGAACAGGTCTCTGACATTGACGGCTGCATTCGATCAAGCCAGGGCATTGGAAATCGCAGCCACTGATGCCTGTACGTACTGTGAGATGCCTGTAGCTGGCGTAGAGTCCAAGGACCCTGGGCTTACTGAGCAGGATTTGGAAGCTTGCGCCTCTACTCTGAAGAAGGGGACCTGCTTCTTCTGCGGTGGACTGCGGCATCCTCGTACGCGATGCCCTGCCAGAGATGTTATCTGTCTGAAATGCGAGAAGAAGGGTCACTTCACAAAAGTTTGCCGCTCTTCATCATCTAAAGCGAGTGGCTGCTCCTCTGCCACTCAAGCAGCCACATTTAAAGGTTTGCGGAGTTCTGTCATCGAAGTGCTAATCGATGGGCTACCAACTAAAGCGCTCATCGATACAGGGAGTTCTGAGAACTTCATCTCGACCTCCACCTGTCATCGACTTAAATTAAATGTTTCTGATTATTCAGGAATAATATCTATGGCCTCTTCACTCAAGATGCCAGTAACCAGATGCTGCACTGCTTCCCTTGAAGTGCAAGGCCGTGTCTACCCTCAAGTCCGTCTCCTCGTCCTTCCCGAACTCTGTTCCGAGGTTATTCTGGGCCTCCCCTTTCTGAAGGAGCATTCCCATGTCAAGATCTCCTACAGGGGCGCTCTCCCAAACCTCAAAATCTGCGGCCTCGCTACCCTAAATGTGAATCCCTTTAAGGTGTTCACTCACCTGACCCCTGATTGCAGGCCTATCACTACCAAATCTCGGTGCTTCGGATCAGTGGATGCTGAGCTCATCCGCTGTGAAATCGATCACCTGCTGTCAGAGGATATGATCGAGAGCAGTGACTCACCTTGGAGGGCTCAGGTCATTGTCGTCAACCAGGGAAATAAAAAAAGTGGTTAGTAGTCGACTACTCTCAAACCATAAATAAATACACTCTATTAGACGCTTATCCCCTACCTAATTTGGACGATCTCATCAACAAAATCATCTTATAAAATATTCAGTTCAATCAATCTTAAGAGCGCATATCACTTAATCCCCCTCTCTGAAGAGGACTGCCCCTACACCGCCTTTGAAGCTTGTGGTTGTCTTTTCTAGTTTAAATGCTTGAGTTTTGGCCTCACGAACAGGGTGGCAGCATTTCAAAGAATCATGGACGAGATCATACATCAAGAGGGATTGGAAGGCACCTTCGCTTACCTCAATGATCTGATGATTTGTGGTTCCACTCGAGAAGAACATGACTGCAATCTAGATAAATTTTTCCCCTGAGTCACTCAGAAGTACAATATGACTAAATAAAAATAAATGCGTCTATGCCGTATCCGCCTATTGGGGTACAAAATTGGTAATAACGAGTTGGGACTAGATTGTACTAGGCTTGAATCGCTAAAACAGATGCCTCTCCCTACTTCACATTAAAGCCTTTCTCGGTTGACTGGACTGTTCACTTACTACTCTCGCTGGATTCCTAAGTTCTCTGAATGGATTTGCCCTTTAGTAGAGGCTACCTTCCCCCTATCAAACGATGCCTTATCAGCCATCTCAGGATTGAAGGAAGCAATATGCAATGCTGTAAAGACCAGAATCGATGACAAATTACTGTTCACTATCGAGACTGATGCCAGTGATTCTGCTATTGGTGCTATGCTGAACCAAGAAGGATGCCCCGTCACATTCTTCTCCTGCTCACTGAATCACGCTGAAAAGAACCACAGTGCGATAGAGGAGGAGGCTTACACCATCGTTGAATCTGTGCAGAAATGGCACCACTTTCTTCAGGGAAACGTTTCTCAATAGTAACTGATCAACGTTCAGTGGAGTTTATGTTCAATCAGCAGCATAAAAGCAAAATGAAAAGATACTACGATGGCTAATAGAACTCATGCCCTACTCTTTTGAAATTCACTATCAACCGGGTAAATTTAACGCTGTAGCAGATGCCCTCTCGCGACAGTTCTGTGCCGTTACGAGTCTCTCTGACCTAAAGGGTTTGCACAACTCTCTGCCACCCCGGCATGACGCAGCTGCTTCACTTTATACAGGGGTGTAACCTTCCTTATTTGATTGACCAGGTGAGAAGTGTCGTCGATTAAAACCTCAATTCCATAGCCCTAAGCCCGGTACCCTCATTCAAGCCATGCAGCCTTTCGATAGATTAAGCCTGGATTTTAAAGGCCCTTACTGTCCAATACTCCTAACAGATATCTTTTAATAATCATCAATGAATTTTCACGCTTCCCTTTCGCTTTTCTGTGTCGTGAGATGTCAGTTGCTGTCGTCATTAATTGCCTTACTACCCTCTTCTCCATCTTCGGTCTTCCCTGCTACCTCCATTCCAATCAGGGATCCTCTTTTATGTCTGGCAAACTAAGATCATTCCTATTCAATTTCGGTATCTCTACAAGTAAATCCACTCCTTATCATCCGACTGGAAATGCCCAATGTGAATGGTATGTGGGCATCATCTGGAAGATGATACTCCTCGCCCAGAGACGAAGAAGTTGGACAGATGCGATTGGGAAGCCATATTGCCAAATGCCCTTCATTTGGTGGGCTCTCTCTTGTGTACTGCGACTAATGCTATGCCTCACAAGCGCCTCTTCGCGTTTCCTCGCAACACCTCTAGCGGGCAGAGTGTACCACATGGCTAATGACCCCTGGCCTAGTCCTCAGAAGGCAGAGAAGAACCAAAGATGAACCGTTCATCCAGGAAGTCAAATTAATAATGGCCAACCCTCAATTCGCTCATGTCCATTTCCCTAACAGCCGTGAAGACACTGTCTCCGTTTGAGATCTTGCGCCCTCAGCTGATTCCCCACTAGATTCCCCTCCAGACTCTCCCGATCAAACAGAGCCTGTTCCTGTAGTCCCTGAATTACCCCTTGTAACCCCCGATCATAATGTGACTGTAAATGAAAGACCCTCATCGCCCCAGCAGCCGCCTGAACTTGAGACGAGCACGCCTTCAACCCCTACTCTGACAATGCTCCCTCACCGATCGAGCCGTGTTCATAAGCCTGTTGATAGACTAAATTTCTGGAACTATATGTTGGGTTTTTATGAATACTTTAGCATTGTGTATATTCTTTTATTGAGGGGGGGGGGGGTGAGTGTAATGTATCTTTATATTGGGGTATTCATATTGATGACAAATGTTCCATTAGTTTTAATTACAATTGTTGTTTGTCTGAATATTGCGTTTTTGATTGCTGATTATAGTTCGTGTTTTGTTGTTTCAGGTGTGTTGAATTTTTGTTGAATAAAGCTTTCGTCTTAGTTTTATTTCCTCATAACAGTGTGCACCCATTTTGGGTCTCCCATTTAAAGGTGTTTGTGGGGCAAGTGAAGATCATGAGTTTTTCAATACCTCACGGTACTATGGGGGCACTGCTCAGCAGAGGAATCTCTTTAAATGGTGTGTGTAAGGACAGAGAGTATCCCCTAACCCAAGATGCTGCCTCCCTATATCCCACAACACTTGTGTTGAGCTGTGGGATCTCACCTAAATGCACATAATATATATGAAATAAACTAGTACCATTCATGCAATAAAAATGGGTCTAAACACCATCACCAGATGTCCCTTGCAGACATCAAACTATCCAACCTTCTTTTGAAAGAATCCAGTGTATCTAAAGTCATCACTTCTTCTGTCAGACTGTTCCAAAACTTAATTACTCTGTAAAACTATGTTTTCTTAAATTTGTTCTACATCTTGGCTTAAATAATTTCATACTATGATCTCTAGTCTGGTTATTGTGATCTTTAATGAAGAGAGACTCAAAATCTATTTTATCCAACCCTTTTATCATTTTATACACCTCTATCATATCACCCCTTAACCACCACCTTTTTAATGAGAACATGTTTAGATATGCCAGTCTTTCCTTATATGTCAATTGTCTTAGAGATAGGATCATTCTTGTTGCTTGTTTCTTTACTTTTTCCAGTTTTTCAATATCTTGTATCAAATAGGGACTATTAAATTGAATACAGTATTCAAGGAGGGGTCTCACATATGAAATGTATAGTTGCTTTATAATAATGGGTGATTTGTATTCAATGTGTGTGTGCATGAGATTGAGTCTAGCATTTGTTTAATTTCTGATTTCCATACAGTGATTTGAGGGTCTTAGTTCATTAGTCACAGTGACACCCAAGTCTTTCTCTTTATCATCATTTTTAATCCAAATTCCATTCATATTGTATTCAAATTCTGGATTTTTTGGCCCAATGTGCATAACCTTGCACTTATCAACATTAAATCTCATCTCCCACTTATCTGCCCAGGCTGTTACTCTGTCAAAGTCTTTTTGTATTGTCATTGCTCCTGCTACTGACTTAACATTATGGCCTAATTTTGTATCATCAGCAAATTTTGAGGTTTTACGTGTTAGGCCCTTCTCTAGATCATTTATATAGACAACAAAAAGTAGAGGTCCCAGCACAGACCCCTGTGGGACTCCACTCAATACGGGTCTCCAAATAGACTTATTTCCATTTAGATGAACTCTGTTTTCTGTTTCTCAGCCATTCTTCTATCCAGTCAGCTATATGACCTCTTATACCATGGGCTCTAACTTTTACCAACAATCTTGCATGAGGAACAGTATCAAATGCCTTTGCAAAATCTAAGTATACTATATCTACTGGCTCTTTATTGTCCAAATGCATAGGACTCCATCATAAAATTCAATCAAGTTGGTTAGACAGGACCTTCCATTTCGAAAGCCATGCTGGCTATCATTTATAAGGCTGCACTCTTCAAGGAACTCAGTAACTTTACCTCTAATGATACTTTCAAGTAATTTGCAAATATGGAGGTGAGGCTGATGGGTCTGTAGTTTTTTGCCAAGTTTCTATTTCCTTTTTTAAAGATTGGAGCCACATTTGCTTTCTTCCAATTCTCTGGAATTTCAGTACATATCAATGATTTATTAAAAATAATTTCTAGTACCTGTGCTATATTCTTTTTGGCAGCTTTTATGACTATTGGATGCATTTCATCTGGCCCTGGAGATTTTTCCATTTTTAATTTATCTATTGCTTTTAGGATATCTAGTTTTGTTACCCTTAATTCATTTATTTCTCTATCTTGTCCTGGTAGTATAAGATCAGGAATATTATTTAAATTTTCATTTGTGAATACTGATGAGAAGTATTTGTTTAGTTCTTCAGTTATTTCAAGATCATCATCTATATAGAGGGGGCCAATTTTCTTTTTCACTCTACTTTTCAAATTGAAGTGACTAGGATTGTTTTTAAATTTTTGGCTAGGCTTTTTTCCAGGTCTCGTTTGCTATCTCTGATTGCTTTCTTGCAAATTTTATGCTTCTTTTACTTTTATATATTTCGGAGTCTGCTATTTTTAGTTCTTTTGAATTTATGAAATGCTTTTGTTTTTTCTCTGATTGCTCTTTTTACATTGCAGTTTATCCAAGGTTGTTTTTTATTTTTTCCAGTTCTGATTGGTTTTACAGTGTGAGATATGCTTCCTTTGTATGTTCATTATTATACTTTTAAATTTTTCCCACATACTACAGGGTGATTCAAAAGTCAGGTTACATAGGGATATACTGTATTATGTAATGATACAAGGGAATAGTCACATCACATGTTCGATATGGCCACTGTTAATGGCAATGCACTTGTGCAGTCAGCTAGGAATATTACATCAATGCACTCCTCCTTCGATAACATCTCATAACTCATTTACCTGCAAAGAAAATGAGTTCAGGCTGTAGAATATCTGTCCAATTTATTAGACACAGATCATTTACTAGTCCATTTATATTTCCTCTCTTAAAATCTGGTATTTCTACTTTGTTTTCACTAGGTCTTGAATTACAAACAATATTAAACTGAAGGATACAATGATCACCTGAACCTAGTGTTTCTGAAACTGAGATATCCTGGAAGGTATCTGGATTATTTGTTAGAATTAAATCTAGAATGGCATCAGCCCTGGTTGGCTCTGGTGTTTGTAATATTTCCCAGTCTATATGCCTATAATTGAAATCTCCAATAATAATAATATTGCTTGTCATTGCTTTATTTATTTCATCAGTAAGTTTATTTTCTACATACTTATTTTCTTCTTTACTTTTGGGGATTCCTCCAACTGAACATCCCTCAGGTGATACCCCCTATCCTGATTTTCCTGGCATTTTTATGCCCAATATCTATCCATACAGATCAACTATTTCGTCTTTAATGGAGGTAACTTCAACTGGATTCAGATTTGTCTTGGCATAAATAAATACTCCGCCACCCTCTGAATATTTATGTTCATAATAAAAAAGTTCATAGCCATCAATTTCATAAGTAATGGTATTATCTCTCACTAAATGGACTATTTGGTATTGTACTGAATTTTGTCCAAGTTTCAGTGACAATCATATCATCAGGATTTTCAAAACCTATGTATGCCTTGAATTAATTTATTTTATCTCGGATACTTCTTGCATTTACATAGAAAAATGACAAAGAACCCTTGAAATATTTTGCTTGTAATTTAGTCTGGTTCTTGTTCTGTGATGGTATATTATTTGCATCTCTCTTACTTTCTTTGTTGACCTTTTTCTTTTGAGTCTTAATTATATTTTTTATTAGTTTATTGTTATCAAGAGTATTGGTATTTGTACTAATTTGGCCTATTCCTTTGGTTTTTAGTCAATTATATGGTACAATCTTTGATAGTAATCAGTCTTTACTATTAAGGTGAATTCCATCTCTGTTATAGAACTTTTTTTTTTTTTTTTTATTCCACAGTTTGATATATGTAATTTCCATGCTCTGACAGTGTCTTAAGCCTACTATTTATATATCTAGATTAAGATGCCAAACTCAGAGTTATAGAGGTGGAAGATCTAAAGCTAGTGAACGGGATGAGGTGACTTTATTATTAAGTGATCAGCCTACTAGAGTACTATGCAATTATTGCAAAGAAAGTATCACTCAAAAAATTGAGAGAGTGAAACATCATCTAGAGAAATGCAGTAAAAGAAAAGTGGAATGTTTTGAAAATAAGGCAAGAGGTATGCCAAGACTCGAATTTGGAGCATCAGTTGAAACTGATTCACTTCCTCCAACTTTGGCTTCTGGCAAAGATGATCCAAAGATTATAAGTGAAAATGTACCTGAAATGAGTGACACCAGTGCAGGTTCTTCATCATCCACATTCTGTCATTCAACACCAATAAAGCATAAAAGGCAAAGATCAATTACACCATTTGTGGTAAGAATGACTGTGGACCAAAAGGAAGAATTAGAGTTTACAAGTTGCAAGGTTCTTTTTTTCAGCTAACATACCCTTCAACGTTTTAGAAAATAAAGAATTTATAAAATTAATCAAAGGTCTAAGATCAGGATATGAACCACCAAACAGGAAAAGGTTGGCATCTGATCTGTTAATAAAAGTTAATGATTAAGTAATCCATGAAATGAAGAATGACCTTAATCTTGATGATTGTACCATTACCCTTATATAAGATGGCTGGAGTTCAGTAGGTAATGATCCTATTATTGCGCACAGTATTCATAATGGAAAAAATCCATATCTGATTTCAGCAGTAGATGCTGGAAGTACAAAAAAGACAGCAGAATATTGTGCTCGGTTTTTGGGTACCAACCCTGCAAATAATGTAGTGATTATTTTATTGGAAGTAGAGAAAACCCTGTGTGCAGTTCTATACTAAAAATCTGTCAGTTTGTGTATGCTTAATATAGATTAAAAAACTAGGGTTCTTTTGTTTAATGATCAGAATCATCAAACTCGATAGACATGGAAGTAAAAAAAAATATTTGGTCATTCAAGGACCTCTTAGAGTAGGCAGTGACCACTAGGCTAGTCTACTAAGTACAGTGTAGTAGCTAGGGCTTAGACCCTATTTCTTGGCCATTTTTATTTCTTTAATTCATATTATTTTAGTTTTATTGTTCAGCTAATATTTAATTACTTGCACTTTATTTACAAACCATCTTATTTTTTCAGAAATGGGGATTCAAATTTTGTGTGGTGGAGTGTATTTATCATGATCCTGGCAGCAACAGTTTTGACAAGGTTTTACAAAGTGTCTGAACCTGATCATGTTGTGTAAGTTACTTTTAGCTTAGTGAAAGAAAGTTACCCAGTCTTTAAGTCCTTTAGAAAAAGTAAATACTAGTATTGCAAGAGAAGACACAAGGAAATGAAGTGACTATATTATCATTAGTAGATTTACTTGTATTACAGTCCATACTTATTAAAAAAATGCTTTTCTTGTCATTATTTTGCATGCAAAAATGTGATTGAGGAAGTTGCCAGTATTATGAAACTCATTTAGAAGTCCTAGCACTTTTGTTTCTGATTTACTTGCTTTTGTTCTTGTATCATGACCAGGGTTGTGGAGTTGGTCCAAAATTTTCCGACTCCGACTCCACACATTGTAAAAATTTGACTCCGACTCCACACATTGTAAAAAATCTAAAAATCTGACACTGACTGACTCCTCTAGTGTTTCACTCTATAATTATCATAATAATAAGACATTTCATCACCACCACACTAAGTGTGAAATTTTATATTTTATATTTAAATAAATATTAATTGTATATTCTGAAAATATAAAAAAAAAAATATTAAAAAAAACTTAATCTAGGGGCTATCAATGAATAAGGTTTATTGACCAAAAAAACTAAATAACCTAAATGTTAGTATTTAGGATTTAGAAATTAAGGGTGACACAGGACACAGAAATTGGAGTCGGAGTCGGAAGTTTTTTACCACTCCGACTCCACCCTGAAACGTGCAACTCCACGACTCCGACTCCACAACCCTGATCATGACAACTAGCAAATACTGCAAAGTCTTGTGCAAGTGATTTTAAACAGTTTGCAGCATTACATCATTAAGCTACAGCAATGGAAAGCTTTTAATAAGACCATTTTCCCATATTTAGATGGGATGAAACTCACTTTGGCAAATTTGCAAGTTGGTACATCAACAGAACATTCTTCTTTGATGTTCACCCACCACTTGGTAAAGTAAGTTTACTCTTAAATTGCTGTTATGTTCCATTAATGTATTTTGCAGTAAAAGTTTTTGCCATTAATTTGTTTCTAGCAGGAAGCAGACATCTTGCCTGTTACATGGTACATTAATAGTTTTTTTGTTTGGTTTGAAGACTTGAATTTATTTAGAATTTAATACATTTTTGTAGGCTGTATTAAGTAGCGCCTTTTAGAAAAAATGCTGGAGAATAGTGTGAAGTGATTTTGGAAAGTTTTAATATAAGTTTGGAAAAGAAATCTATTGATTTATAATATGTACCAGCTTAAAGATACTGTAATGAATTCCCTTCCAAATTTGGCTTTGTCTGCAACTTCAGTAGAATTTTTACTTTTTAAAAGAATTAGAAATATGTGACTGTCTGAAGTCACTCTTGCTGTATGAGCTTACCCCATCTTATGGTAGCTACCTATAGCTATAATGGCTACTCATTACTATTAGTTTTAACAAATCTTACATTTTGGATGTACTTTTGATGTGAGCGAGAGGAAGCATGCTTAAATAAAATAATGTATCTTCACCTTATAGCATTACTAAATGGATGAATGGCTTCATAGATCATGTTATGAAATGCTAACTCTGGATGCAACTTTCATTTTAAATAGTCTACCTCTTAATGTAGAATTGTAGGAGGGTTTTTGTGTAATTTAGTTAGTGTATCTGAAATTCAGTTAATTATCCCAATGTCCAGGGTTGCTTGTAGTTAATATAAATGGCTAAGTTATTGGGATTTAAGGATCTTTATTTTTAGTTAAAGTATGTAATCTGTAAACATCCTTATTTAATTATGTATTTCATATTCAAATAATAGATTCATTTTGCAGATGCTTATTGGAGCATTTGGTTACTTAAGTGGTTATGATGGTACATTTCCCTTCATAAAACCAGGAGACAAGTATGATGGAGTCAGCTATCTAGGAATGAGAGTGGTAGGTTTTTCTTGGTAATTCAACACACACATTTGTAACAATTTATATTGGAAGTTTATCACACAAATTTTGTTAAACTTCAAAACCCTGAAGGAAAGCTTGCTATAATTAATATTAGGTCACAATGAACAGTATGTAAAAGGAAAGGGGTCATTTCCAAAGTGTCTTGTGGCATAATCCTTACCCAAAACCCCCAAGAAAATCGTATAGCAGTGTTTCCCAAACAGAATTTGATGAAAATTGATAATAAGTAACTGAAACTTCAAATGTACTGAAGAGACAAATTTCAAATGAAATAACACGGATGGCAATGGGGTGTCTTGAATCAGAGAAGGTTGGTAACCAATTCCTTAGTAATGCAATGAACTATACATTTTATCCAGACATCAGACACTTGATAACCTGACTTAGATGCTGAAATTGGCAGCATGGTCAACAGCGGACTGGATGTTAAGGAGAAAAAAGTAAAAACCTAATAATTTATGAATTAAAAAAAAAATTTGGCACTTTTGTTCTCTGAAACTTGATGTGAACTATCTTAAACTTTTTGGTTGTGGTCATTGTAAACTTTAGAACAGTGGTTCTTAACCTTTTTACTACCATGCCCCCTCTAGGAATTGGTCCTTCCCTCCACGCCCCCCTTCAATCAAAATAACATTCTCAATAACTTCTCAATATTAGCCCATGCTCTCGTTAAGAGAATAACAAATACAATTAGAGAAATTCCTGTTTCTAGGGGGCGCGCCCCCTAGGTTAAGAACCACTGCTTTAGAAGGTAAATATTTAACTTTTGTCGACATCATTTCTTTGATGGAAAGGAAATTTATTACAAGGATCCCAGTTGGCCAAAAGTTGGTCATATGGAAAATATCTAACCAACCCAAACAACCACCTAATTTGGTGTGACTTTATCATGATGCAAGACTCGACTTGATTGGTCTGATTGATGAAATGGGTGGATCACCAAAATCTAGTGACCCCAAAACTTAATATCCCCCCCCCCCCCAATATATATATATATCCCGCAAGGGGGTTCTAAGCTCGTGCTCTTGAGTGCTCTTTGTGCTCGTTTGTACGTGCTTGTTCCTGGAGGTTTCACGTGCGCCCTCCCGGCCCTAGCACCCAAGGATGATGGGGCTCGACCATGCAGTCCTTGTCACCCTTGGTCTTTTTCCACTTCGACTGTCCCCTCCACCCTTTCTTTTTCCTCTGTCTTTCCTCTCCCTTTTTCTTTGTTTTTCCGCTGAGATATGCCCTTTTAAATAGAGGCGAATCGGTTCTTCCTGAACTTTAAAAAAAAAAAAAAAAAAAAAAAAAATATATACATAATGAATAAAACCACGAAGGAAAGGAAACACAGATGGTGCTCAAGCGCTTTCGTCTAATGACATCCTCAGGAACACTGAAGTACATAAAGAATTACAGCCTATATATAGGTTACAGAAAACGGAGTACCTGAGGTTATACGAAAATCAAGACTCAGAAATTAGTTTAGAGGGAGCGAGGTTAAAGAGAGTAAGTAAGTTTACGTACTTGGGATCGACAGTGGCTGAGGACGGTGAGCTGGACACAGAAATAACACACAGAGTGCAATCTGGTTGGAAAAATTGGAAGAAAGTTTCAGGGGTGTTGTGTGACCGAAGAATAGGCGCAAGGGTTAAGGGAAAAGTGTATAAGACTGTGGTAAGACCGGCTATGATGTATGGGGCTGAGTCTTGGGCTATAAAGAAAGATCATGAGAAAAGACTAGATGTAACGGAGATGAGAATGCTGAGATGGATGCGGAGTGACAAGGTTGGATAGAGTAAGGAATGAAAGGATAAGGGGCACAACAAAGGTTGGAGAAATCTCGAGGAAGATACAAGAAAGTAGACTGAAATGGTATGGACATGTGATGAGAGGGGACGAAGATTATGTGGGTAAGAGAACGATGAATATGGAGGTGCATGGCAGGAGAAAGAGAGGCAGACCGAAGCGAAGGTGGATGGAGAAGGTGAGGGACGATTTCAGGGAGAAGGGTTTGTCGGGGGAAGAAGCCCAGGACCGGGCTGTGTGGAGGAGGCTGGTCAGAAACGCCGACCCCACATAGAGGTGGGAACGGGCGAAGAGAAAGAAGATATAGGTTACAGAAAGAGAGAAAAAAATATATATATATATATATATTAGTGATGTAGGTCACATCCGCACTTTGGACTGCGGATGTGGACCGTTGAGATAAAACGTCATTAATAAGCGGAAATTATCAAATTCTACTATATTAATAGAACTAGTTCATTGTGCGCAAAAGTGATGCAAGCGACAAGAGGAGAGGCTGTTCTTGTATGAAGTTACTCTCTTGCAACCTACTTAGATCCACGTTACAAAGCTAAGTTATTTTCACCTAGTACATTAGAACGAGTTAAATCATCACTTGGCAAAGCAGTTGAAGAGCTTCAATCTCTTGAATCTGTCGCTCGCCACCCACCAAAAGAATAAAAGTTTCAGTGACAGAACCACACCTTCAACAAGCAAATCTATCACAGAATATCTCTCTCAGTTTCTTGAGTCAAGCAGCAATGACGAGACCTACGCGATGTCAAAAGATGTAGTAAAAATGATCGAGAGCTATCACCAAGAAAAACGCCTGGCTGCATGTGACAATCCTAGTAGTTGGTGGAAAAATACGCAGAAAATATATCCATACTTGAGTAAACTTGCAAGGAAACATTTAGCCTGTCCTCCAACAAACGTACCAAGCGAGAGATTATTTAGCAGTGCTGGATTAATATATGATGAAAAGAGAAACAGACTGGCAGCAGAAAAGGCAGAAAAATTAATGTTCCTTAAGCATAACCTTCCTATAATTAAGTTTGAACATTAAACGATGAACATCTTAGTTTACTTTATTTTAATTACTCATTTATAAATATGCCTAATAAAACTTTAAACTTAATATAAATAGTTATCAAGCTAATTAAAGATCTCTCTCTATAAGGGTGGAGGTGGTGGTGTGGTGGTGCATTTGGTTGGGTTCACGTCCCGTCCGCATCCTGGTAACACAATTATGGTTTCTAATTGTGGCTGAAACCCAACAAAATATAACTTATTTATTTGCGGACGAATTCACTAATTGATTTCTATATTAGTTAGATGCTTGATATTATTTTATATGTTCAGAGAAAAGTACAGCAATTATTGTACAATTAATCAATTATACTACATTATAGCTACAGCTCTCTCTATATAATAACTTATTATATACGTTAAACACAACAAATCTCGAATATGTAGACATCCGCATCCGCGGATGTTGAAATCAAACATCCTCATCCGCATCCGCGGATGTGAAAAAAATGACATCCGCTACATCACATATATATATATATATATACACAATAAACGGAGAAACGAAATTAAAGGATTGTGGAAGGGGGCACACAAATTTATAAGGAAAAACTATCGATTTTTAGCACAAGATTAAGATTTGTTTCCAAACAATGTTATAGATAAAAAAAAATAAATAAAATATATATATACAAATGTATACAATATATATATACAAATGTATACTGGAAATCTCCCCAAGTTTTAGCACACTGCTCTTTTTGTTTATAAAAATTGAACAATTATCGATTTTTAGCACAAGATTAAAAGATTTGTTTCCAAACAATGTTATAGATAAAAAAATGTGTATATATATACAAATTTATATTGGAAATCTGCCCGGGTTTTAGCACTCTACCTTATTTTTTTGTATATAAAAATTGAAAAATAAAAGTTATTAGGGTGGCATACAAATTTTACCAAAGATTTAGCGTTCTACCTTTCTTATCTAAATCTGTTCTGAAGGAATTCAAAACAACAGGATCGAGTTGAAAAAGACCTTTGCTTATGTTGAAGTTATTTGTTAGTTGGATAATGGCAGACTCAAGAATATTTCTATTAACAATGTTGCTAGAGTGGAATAAAACTGAAGCATTATTCCAATCAATACAGTGGGATAACTCTGACAAATGGACAAAAAGGGCACTGGACAATTGTCCTGTTCTAATGGAATATTGATGCTGTTTTATACATGTGTGCAAATCCTTTCCCGTCTGACCTATGTAAAAGGAATCGCATTGTTTACAACCAATTTTATAGATAATGCCTGAATTATTGGTAGGGCTATTTTTTACTATGATATTTTTCACAATATTGTTATATGAAAATACTACATTAATATTCAAAAGTTTAAATACATTAGCAATGCCTAAAAAGCCTTGGAAAAATGGAAGTACTAAAATATTTTTTGACAAAGTACGAGTTATTATTGACGCGATAGAAAGTTCGTTTTGCCTTGTTGAGAAGATTCCATAAACGTAGATGGATAACACAGATCACTTCCAATACCGTTGATTTTTTCTAATTCGGCATCGATGTATTCCGGACTGGCGATCCTAAGGGCGCGGAGAAACATTGAAGAAAAAATGGCGGCCTTAGTGGAGGTGTCATGTCCTGAGTAAAAGTGTACGTAGGACAAATTGTTTGTTTTTTTCCCGATAGATACTAAACTTAAAACCTGGGCTTTCCCTATGTACACGCACATCCAAAAATGGGATTGAATTGTCTTGTTCCACTTCTAAAGTAAACTTAATAGAGGGGACTTGATCATTTAACTGGAGGAGGAAGTTATCCAGGTCACGATTCATGGGCCAGATACACACAATATCGTCGACGTACCGCAACCAAGGGATGCCAACCCCCAGGATTCTCGGAATGTAAGTAATTTTGAAAAACTCCATATAAATATTGGAGAGGAGGGGCGACAAGGGTTTGCCCATGGCCATCCCAAAAACTTGTTGATAATACTCGTTATTGAAACCCCGGCAGATTTCCAGTATAAATTTGTATATATATATATTTTTTTTATCTATAACATTGTTTGGAAACAAATATTTTAATCTTGTGCTAAAAATCGATAATTGTTCAATTTTTATATACAAAAAGAGCAGTGTGTTAAAACTTGGGCAGATTTCCAGTATAAATTTGTATATATATATTTTATTTTTATTTTATTTATTTTTTTTTTATCTATAACATTGTTTGGAAACAAATCTTAATCTTGTGCTAAAAATCGATAGTTTTTCCTTATAAATTTGTGTGCCCCCTTCCACAATCCTTTAATTTTGTTTCTCCATTTATTGTGTGTGTATGTATATATATATATATATATATATATACATATATATATATATATTTTCTCTTTCTGTAACCTATATAGGCTGTAATTCTTTATGTACTTCAGTGTTCCTGAGGATGTCATTAGACGAAAGCGCTTGAGCACCATCTGTGTTTCCTTTCCTTCGTGGTTTTATTCATCATAAATATTTTTCACGTGTTACTTTCGTGAAATAATTTTCATATAATGAACACCATGCGTTCCTTCGGCTTGCTGTTCCCTCTTGTCTCCGTTTGTGTCTGTGTTTTCTTCTACATTAATGAAGGGGCATGCAATTCGTATCCAACGAAAGTTTCTTACTAATTGTCTAGAGGAGCAAGTTCTTCCCAAATCCCTGCTTCCGATTCGCCTCAGACAAATTGACGACCATCCGTTCAACAACTTCAGCAGATTAATTTTAAAGAAACATATTGAAGTCACCAGACAAAATGAGTGGTCCGCCTTCAAAAATTTAAACATCGCCAAACATAATTTTGTGACCGTTATTCCTCAACCGTGGATCCAACCTTTGTTTGATGAAATTTACAACGAGTTGCGTCGGAGAACTTCTTCACTTCGTAACATTTTGGATCGAAAAATTAAAAGTCTTATTCGAAATAGTCAGTAAAGTAAAAAAGCAAGCTCAAAGTGTGTGTTGAACCTTTCTTCGAAAAACATTAGTGACGATGCAAAAAGTGCCCTTGGATATGATGTGTCCTTTTTTATTGTTAAAAACCCTTCGACTTTACAAATGTGTTAGTCTCGCTTGTTTTGAAAAACAGTGTAATCTCCCTCAGTATTTGTTTAACATAGTTAAATGCCTTGTTTATAGTGCGGCGAATAGTAATTACGAAGATAACTTTCCTAAACATTTTCGCAATAGCCTCTCACAATTGAAAAAAGATGGGGAGCTCCATATTACTAAAGCAGACAAGGCTAACACCATAGTTATTATGGACAAAGTGGACTACATCAGAAAGATGAACGAGCTTCTCCAGGACCCTGCCACATACAGCAAACTTAGGAAGAACCCGCAGGATGACGTCATCAAATCATTTAATAGCGGCTTGAAACGCATTCTCAAAGATCATAAGGACTTAATTCCGCTTTTCATGTCCACTTCACCTTCTCTGCCCTACCTTTACGGTCTCATTAAAACCCACAAATCTGGCAACCCTATGCGCCCTATTATTAGCTCGGTGGGCTCTATTACTTATAAACTCTCCAAATGGCTTGTCAAAGTCTTGTCCCCCATTCTTGGAACTATCTCTGATTCACATGTAAAAAATTCCATGGATCTTGCTGAAAAATTGAATAATGCACATACTGAAACTAACGATAGATTGATCAGTTTTGACGTTTGTTCATTGTTTACAAAAGTGCCAATTGACGATATGCTTGACTTTCTCTCCCAAGAATTACATAAGTATGACCTGCCACTACCTTCACACATTGTTTTGGAACTTATTAAGCTTTGCATCAAAGACTGTAAATTCACTTTCAAATAACGAGTATTATCAACAAGTTTTTGGGATGGCCATGGGCAACCCCTTGTCGCCCCTCCTCTCCAATATTTATATGGAGTTTTTCAAAATTACTTACATTCTGAGAATCCTGGGGGTTGGCATCCCTTGGTTGCGGTACGTCGATGATATTTTGTGTATCTGGCCCTTGAATCGTGACCTGGATAACTTCCTCCTTCAGTTAAATGATCAAGTCCCCTCTATTAAGTTTATTTTAGAAGTGGAACAAGACAATTCAATCCCATTTTTGGATGTGCGTGTACATAGGGAAAGCCCAGGTTTTAAGTTTAGTATCTATCGGAAAAAAACAAACAATTTGTCCTACGTACACTTTTACTCGGGACATGACACCCCCCACTAAGAAGGCCATTTTTTCTTCAATGTTTCTCCGCGCCCTTATGATCGCCAGTCCGGAATACATCGATGCCGAATTAGAAAAAATCAACGGTATTGGAAGTGATCTGTGTTATCCATCTGCATTTATGGAATCTTGTCTCAACAAGGCAAAATGAACTTTCTATCGCGTCAATAATAACACTCGTACTTTGTCAAAAAATATTTTAGTACTTCCATTTTTCCAAGGCTTTTTAGGCATTGCTAATGTATTTAAACTTTTGGATATTAATGTAGTATTTTCATATAACAATATTGTGAAAAATATCATAGTAAAAAATAGCCCTACCAATAATTCAGGCATTATCTATAAAATTGGTTGTAAACAATGTGATTCCTTTTACATAGGTCAGACGGGAAAGGATTTGCACACACGTATAAAACAGCATCAATATTCCGTTAGAACAGGACAATTGTCCAGTGCCCTTTTTGTCCATTTGTCAGAGTTATCCCACTGTATTGATTGGAATAATGCTTCAGTTTTATTCCACTCTAGCAACATTGTTAATAGAAATATTCTTGAGTCTGCCATTATCCAACTAACAAATAACTTCAACATAAGCAAGGTCTTTTTCAACTCGATCCTGTTGTTTTGAATTCCTTCAGAACAGATTTAGATAAGAAAGGTAGAACGCTAAATCTTTGGTAAAATTTGTATGCCACCCTAATAACTTTTATTTTTCAATTTTTATATACAAAAAAATAGGGCAGAGTGCTAAAACCCGGGCAGATTTCCAGTATAAATTTGTATATATATATATATTTTTTTATCTATAACATTGTTTGGAAACAAATCTTTTAATCTTGTGCTAAAAATCGATAATTGTTCAATTTTTATATACAAAAAGAGCAGAGTGCTAAAACTTGGGCAGATTTCCAGTATAAATTTGTGTGTGTGTGTATATAATATATATATATATATATATATATATATATATATATATATATATATACTGTATATATATATATTTATTTATTTTTTTTTTTTTTGTTTGGAAACAAATCTTAATCTTGTGCTAGTGTTTCCTTTCCTTCGTGGTTTTATTCATCATAAATATTTTTCACATGTTACTTTCGTGAAATAATTTATATATTATATTATATATATATATATATATATATATATATATATATATATATATATATATATATATATATTAGCAAAAGTTTAAAGCTCTCTGTGAATATTATTATTATTAAATGTAAAAAGTAGAATAGTATGTTAATAATTTGGGACTTTACTCTTGATCAGCAAATCCGAGATAAAAACTTATAATGAAAAACTACATCACCTTTGATTTTCAATTTTTAAGAAATTTAAAAAATTAGAATGGCTTATGAAAATATTTAAACTTTTTAGTGGAAGCTTGACATTGACAGTGATATTATTTTATCATTTATACAGGGTGTACATAAAGTCAGGATCTATTTTTGTGAAGCACTTGGAAATTATATGGAATTCAATCATAAAATGATAGTGGTAACATTTATTAAATAATTAAGAGTAGGATTCGACGTGGCGCCCATCAGTATCCCTGCACAGCTCAAATCGTTCCGCAGCATTTCTAAACACATTCTGGAGCATTTGCGGGGTTATGTTATCTGCAGCAGTTCGTATACGTAACTTTTCAAGACTCGTAATCTTCGTCTGATAGACGTGCGATTTGATAAAGCCCCATGCAAAGAAATCTAAAGGGGTTAAATCTGGTGATCTCGCTGGCCAAGGTCTGTTGCTTCCGCGTCCGATCCAGCGATTTGGAAAACGTCCATTTAGATAATCCTGAACAATTTTGGCATAGTGACAAGGAGCACCATCATGTTGATAGACGACGGGGATAGGATTGTTAGTACCGTCGTCTATCAACATGATGGTGCTCCTTGTCACTATGCCAAAATTGTTCAGGATTATCTAAATGGACGTTTTCCAAATCGCTGGATCGGACGCGGAAGCAACAGACCTTGGCCAGCGAGATCACCAGATTTAACCCCTTTAGATTTCTTTGCATGGGGCTTTATCAAATCGCACGTCTATCAGACGAAGATTACGAGTCTTGAAAAGTTACGTATACGAACTGCTGCAGATAACATAACCCCGCAAATGCTCCAGAATGTGTTTAGAAATGCTGCGGAACGATTTGAGCTGTGCAGGGATACTGATGGGCGCCACGTCGAATCTTACTCTTAATTATTTAATAAATGTTACCACTTTATCATTTTATGATTGAATTCCATATAATTTCCAAGTGCTTCACAAAAATAGATCCTGACTTTATGTACACCCTGTATTTCAGCCAGTTTGAAGCTGCACGTCTAGTGTATCCCTAATTCCCCATTCAACATTTGAGTTTTTTACATTTCTCACTTCTTTAAGTGTTAATCATTACCTGAATGATGATGAAAAAAAATCATTCATTATTGCATTCATTGATGAGAATTTTTTTTTTTTTTTTCCCAGTGTTGCACTGCGATGGGAGCCGCTCTCGTACCTTTCTCATTTGTGACTGTTTGGGAAATGACTTATTCCTTGCCTGCTGCTACATTCGCCTCATCATTTATTTTGTTCGGTGGGTATGAGAAAACTGTGGTTCGGGTGTGGGTTTAAAAGTAGTCCATGCACATTTACCAGTCAGACTGAAGTAGTGGTAAGCCCACAGTCAATTAAATAATGATGGTGGACAGTATCGTAAAGACGGTCAGTAATTGAGTTTTTAAGTTCAATAGGCCAGAGGGATTGAACTCAATCACTCCCCACGCGAGTTCAGTGGAACTAACGTGTAGGCAGTTTTATTAGGTTCAAAGTTACACACATTTCATTCTTTTATCAGTTTACCTTTACTTCTTAATATTAAGTTTTTTTTTACTTCATTTCAGACATCGGTCTCCTCACTCTGAATCAGTACATTCTCTTGGATCCGATTCTTCTGTTTTTCATTCTGGGGTCCGTCATGGGATATTCGAAATTCAAATCTCAATTTAAGCAGTGAGTACTTTGGTTTTCTTGCAATATTGATATAAGTAGTTTACAATGCAATTTATAAGGAGTAAATTAATTATTTATTTACCATGAATCTGCTGAAGCCAGAGGTGGGGAGTCGGGAGTCGGTAAAAACGACCGACTCCCGACTCTGATTCAATTTCTATATGCCAACAATTTACCAGAATACTACTATGCCCTAAATAAATATCTTCCTGAACTAATTCTAGATTCACATTTCCACATTTGATTTATTGTTCTGGTAAATCTTAGCAAATGAATTTCATATTTCTATTTTAGGATACTAGGTACCATATAAAAATTAGCAATATATTAATTATTAATTTAATTAGCCCCTATTAGTAATGAGTCGTGGGCCTAGTAGAAAATCAGCAGTCTTTCAATATTTTAAGCTAAATGAGGATGAAAGTATTTTTATTTGTCAAGTAGAAAAGGATGGTAAAGAGTGTAATGCAAAAATTAGTGCTTACACTGGGAAACATGCTAATGCTCCAACTAGAGCCTCAAACTTGAAACGCCATCTACGAAACAAACATCCCAATATTCCTTTATCGCATGATAAGGAAAGAGTCGGGAGTCGGAGTCGGTTTTTAAAAATACCGACTCAGGAGTCGGGAGTCGGTTGTTTTTGGCCGACTCCCAACCTCTGGCTGAGGCACTGGCCAAAACATTTGTATTAACACTATCATTCTTATCTGACTGTACGTAATATCATTGTTACACTTCAGAAGACCATTTCCCTTCATTGTGGATCGGGTTTGGTGCTTAAAGTTCAGATCAGACGCACTTGCTTTCAACGAATTATCGTAGGTATAAGTAACAATGTGAATGTTGGCGGTTCCGCGACCATGTAACATTTTGTCAAGTCTGTTATCGACACTTCAGGGCTACGTTGTGGCCACGTTGCAACACCGCTTCCCGTTAGATCAGTGAGGCCGTTCTCTTCGTTCAAATGATGTAGTGACTCGTAGATGGTTCAGGATCCCGCGTTAAGCTGTAGGTCCCCTCAGTCACGTGACTTTTGCCATTATGGAGGAGGTTAAACAATTAAAAATATCGACAGTTTTGTCGTAGGTTAGATTAGTCTAGGCACAGTTAGGTTAGGCTATGCTAGGTTAAGGTAATAAGTGCTGATAACACTGGGGAACAAATTTTAACTTTTTTTTTGTTTCTTGGACGTGAACAGGTCGGTCTTATAGGATTTTTTCCTCTGATTCCGAATATAGCCGTAGAATTTCTCTATCACCCAAGGTTACTGAGAAATTTGTATTTTAATATTTATTCAAAAAGTGTATAGAAGTTAGTAAAAATACTTCATAAAAATTATATTAGTGGCAGATTGGCATTTAAAATATTATTCTTAAAACTTTTGTCACTGATTTTCTCTTGTAGTTTTCATTAGGAGCTTCTCGCATCAATGTCCAGCAGTAATCAGCTAACATTGCCGGATCCCACCTCCTTTGGTAGCGTTTCTCCATAGTAGCTATATCTTGGTGGAACCTTTCTCCATGCTCATCGCTTACGTCGCCGAGGTTTTCAGGGAAGAAATCTAAATGGGAGTGCAAGAAATCGATTTTTAGTGACATATTACATCCCAATAACCTATATGCTTCAATCATGTCCTGCACTATTTTTTCATAGTTAGAGGCTTTGATGTTCCCTAGAAAATTTGTGACAACATTCTTCATGGCCTCCCATGCCACTTTTTCTTTTCCTCTCAAGGCATCATCAAACTTTTGATCTTTCATGAGCTCTCTGATTTGGGGAACAACAAAGATCCCTTCTTTTATCTTTGCATCGCTAAGTCGTGAAAACTTTTTCTTCAAATATTTGAATGCCTCATCTTCCTTGTTCATTGCTTTGACAAAATTTTTCATGATGCCAAGTTTGATGTGAAGTGGCGGTAAGTATATTTTCTTGGGGTCAACTAAGGGTTCATGAGACACATTCTTCAGTCCTGGGATACATTTTTGACGAAGTGGCCAATCCTTTAAAAAATAATGCGAATCTCTGGCTCTGCTGTCCCATTCACAAAGGAAGCAGCAGAACTTCGTATAACCGAGCTGCATTCCCAGAAGAAGCGCGACGACTTTTAAATCCCCACATATATACCAACGAAACTGGTCATAATTAATCTGCTGAAGGATGAGTTTCATATTTTCGTAAGATTCCTTCATGTGGACAGCGTGCCCTACAGGAATGGAAGGGTATTTATTTCCATTGAGAAGTAGTACAACCTTGAGGCTTAGCTTCGAAGAGTCAATAAATAAACGCCAATCTTCAGATTTGTGTTCATGACCGAGAGCTAACAGCAGCCCATTTACATTATTACAGTAGCATAAACCACCTGACGAGGAGAAATACTGCATCAGATCTTTTTGGCGAGTGCGGAACGCCGATATGCTTGTATCTTTTGCCAGCAAATTCCATTCACGTAACCTGGAGCCCAATCATTCCGCTTTCTTTTTCGGAAGGTCCAAATCTCTCACGAGATCATTCAGCATAACCTGCGTTATCATACGTGATTTATTTGATTCAGGTTGCTGAAAGTCTGTATCTTTAGTGTCATCAATTTCCATTGGTTCAACTTCAGACTCTTCATCCAGTGTCCATGACTTTGGGGGAGTTGGAATTGGGTTATCATCGTCATGTAGTACTGGTCTCATGGCAGATGCAAGATTTGGGTATTGAATTTTGTTTATTTTTGGCAGAGAATCCTGAAACGTTAGTCATACAAAAATAGCAATCCGTTAGGTGATCCTTGGGCTCTCTCCAAATCATTGGTATGGCAAATGGCATAGATTTGCGGGTACCTTTAATCCAACCCCTAAGAGTGACGGCACAGGAAATGCATATATGAGGTGCCCAGGATTTGTCTTGGTCGCTTACCTTACATCCAAAATAAAGTTCGTAAGCCTTCTTCACAAGTGGGGTCATTGTCTTCCTCTGTGCCATTATAGTCAGTTCTCCACATACGTAGCAAAATGTATCTCTGGGATTAATACAGTTTCGATTCATGCTGGCGGAAAATTATTGAAATCACGGAAAACTTTTTGGAATGAAAAACCAATTTTTTCTACTATGAAAAATTTTAAAATTTGAGCAAAACTTGAAAAAAAAAATTCTTTATTAAAAATCTGTTTGTTTAAATAGCTATATTTTTTTAATGCAAAAAATACTCTTAAATATAGTTAACCTGGAAAAAAAAGAAAGTAAAATTAAATTAGTACACTTAATTTTAACTAATATTTTGGGAAAACTCTGAGTAAATGGAAATATTATTTTCTCGAAAACTATGGGTGATAGAAAAATTCTGAAACCATATTTGGAATCAGCATCAAAAGTTCTATAAGAAACACCAAATAGTTTTCAAGAAACAAAAATGTTGTTCCCTAGTGTAATGTTCCATCAACGAAATGTGAATAGGTCGGAGAATGGCGTTACCTTTCGTCAAGAAAATGGAACAATAATGCATGTTTAGACGACATGAAGTGAAGCTAAGGGTCGTCTTCCCTCCCCCCTACTCCCACTTTTTTGAACTGCTCCCACTGCCCTCATTAATTATTCCTCCCCTCAGTCCCTTCTCCGTGAGTTGGTGGTTTTGGCTCCTCTTCACTGGATTGATGCTGTCGGGCTCCGTCAGCGTCAAGTTTGTGGGCGTCTTTGTTGTTATCTACGTCGGTTTCAACACCATCAAGGACCTTTGGGACATTTACGGCAACCTCAACAACTCGCTCGTACGTTCAGACGAAATAAAAGAAAGATAAAATAATTTCTTATGTAGTTTTACGGCAATTTGACCCTTAAGGCTTTTGGAATTCACTGTTTGTAGAATGAAATGATTTTCGTTTCACGACCTAATATTGAACCGAATGTGATTCATCCTTTCACTCGTCTCAATTAGTTATCATACCCGACTGGAATATTTTTTTTTAGCCCTTCCGCCATCTGTAGAAATTAAAGCTATTTTAGTTTTTACTTAATTTCATTGTATACAATTTTAGGGTTTAAAATGCAAGAAATGTGTAAGATACTGTAATGTAACGTCTAGAACTCGTTAATTAACCCTTTAGCCTCCAGGGGCTTTGTACTGGGTTTTTTCTGGTTAACGCCAAAATTTACAGTATTCAGTCTCAGAAAAGACTTTAAAGCAGGGATGGGCAATTAGAGGCCAATTAAAAGGGTGGTCTACAATCGCGGACCAGTTAGCCTTCACAATCGAATTTGTAAATAATTACAGTTTATCTAATATATATATATATAAGTCCTACAGTTTAACGTGGAATCCGAACCACGCCCCATCAGCAGCCCAGTGTCTTAACCACTAGGCCACCTAGGGTACCCATTTATCTACCAACCGATGGATTCGTAGTCAGCGACGCTAACCACTACACCACCGAGGGAGGAAGGAAGGAGGGGCCAAGGGCAAATGACCGCTAATGGCATAAGATTTCAATTATCGTAGTGGGACGAGTGAAAACGCTTGTAAGCTTTGAGTAATGTGTCGATATCCGTCTTCATTTTTGTTGTTGCGATGTAGAGCACTGAACAAAAGATGTGCATCAGTCATCACTGACTGATATATTGATGTGTTAAATCTTAAGACAAAATGTCATTCAGGAGACTGCCTTATGCTCAGAATTTCCCTATATTTGGCCTATTTTCTCAAATTTTCTTGAAGGAGTTTATAGGGTTTGGATTAAATAGTAAATGTACGTCAACGTTTTGTCGCACGACAGGTTGCGGGCCGTTTTATAAATAAATTCTAGTCGACCGCGAGGCGGATTAAGTCTTGTGAAGGGCCGTATTTTGCTCACCCCTCTATTAAAGGGTCAATAATAATGCCTCTGGTTTTCATTTTTTTTTTTTTTGCTTCATGATTTTATTTAAAGGTTTGCGTCTTGAGACATTTTGTGGCGAGGTCGCTGGGATTGATTGCGTTTCCCACTGCGTTATATCTCTTCTACTTTTACATCCATTTGGCAGTTTTGTCAAAGAGGTAAGTTTTTGTCTCATCATATTAATGATATGAAGTACTTTATAAAATAAAGTTTATTTACCTTTTTTCTCAATATTTCTCGAGATTTCTCTTGCCTAGTAGTAGTATGATAGCAGATATACTTCGAGTCTATTTAAGCAACCCTTCAAATACCATATAAAATAAAAGGTAACTGGTAACATCCAAAACTTTGTTGGAGCATGAACTCGGGAGAAAGTACTAGAAAATTTCTGGAAATTTGTTTTTGGGATGCTGTAGTTAGTTTGCGCTCATTTTTTAAGTTAGAACCATATATTGCAAACCCACATTCCATTCTTTTTACTACATATTTTCTTCATTGCCATTCATTATCTGGTTGTCTATTTTAGATGCTGGATCGTGGTCTAATTTTAAATGGAACTTTAAAAGTTGATTTATTGTATGCTACCGTTCATAGGCAAAAAGTGTTTATTTTTATAATTTTTAGGAAGCAAAATACTAAGTCCGACTGAATTGCTTTTACTTTATCAATATTCATCGTATCAGCCTATTGGCAAAATGTGCCTTAACCTTAAACTGAACCAAAAGCAGGTGACGTGTTTTTTTTTTTGTGTTCGGGGCAGCGGATAATGTCTCATTTGGGGTCGTACTAACTTTAAATACTAAATATTTTCTGTTATGGGTCATTTTCTAGTTTATTTCGTGTTGTAAATACGACCGTATGAAACCGCAGGATTCCTTCAGTCTTCCTTTGGTAATGGGTTAAGCGAATGAAAATGTATTTATTTTTTTGTTTTTCAGTGGAAATGGAGATGGTTTTTATAGTTCCGCGTTTCAGTCACAGCTGGAAGGAAATTCCTTGTACAATGCGAGTATGCCCTTAGGTACGTAACAAAATTGGGATGACGGGAGTAGCGAGGATAATCTAATCTTTGGTATTAAGGAACATTAAGCGGTTGGTTGGTTAGATTTCAATTAGGATAATGAAGTATATAATGAATAAATCAGAAACTGCAAGTCAATAATTTTTTTCTAAACTTTTGTCTAATTAACAGTTTAGAACTAAGAAAGATCTAAGATCCACTGTGGGTTAGCCTTAGAAACGAGCGAGAAAGGAAAGAGAGAAGGTAACTAAAATACTGAAACCTCTCATACCATGCTTGTGTTTTTATAAGCTTGTAAAGCTTTCACAGTAGTAGTCGTACAGTTTAGGAGAGGTAAAGCTCTTCTTCCACTAGTTAGCCACTGCTGACAGAAAAAGTGATGAAAGAAGATTTACGGGAAAATAGGACAAATTATAATGAAATGAACGACGTAGAGTTCTTTCACACGCGTACGTTTATCTCCTTTTACTTTACTTTTAGAATTGGCTTTTGGGGCCGAAATTACACTGAAGAATTCACGTACAGGAGGTGGGTACCTCCACTCACACGTTCACCTCTACCCAGAAAACGTGGGTGCGCGGCAGCAACAAGTCACCACATATTCTCACAAGGATTTCAACAATAAATGGCGAGTTCAATTGTGGAAGTTGTTATTTTAGCACGAGCGCACGGATGCCAAATATTGTCATCCGGAAAGCTTACGCTCGCACGTAGAAATTCAAAAAATTTAAATGTACTCGGGCTCGCACGTCCCGTGCACATGGTCGTAGCGACAGGGTAGTGGTTCCCGTGCGCTAAAGTGTTAATACTAAGTGGACGTATCTTTACTTTGTAGGTTTAAAAAAATGTTGACCTAAAGAAAAAAGTCCTGGTATTCACCGAATGTTGAAAAAGCTAAAATAAAAAGGTAACATCCAGGAAGCTTGTTTCCCCAATATATGGGGGCTAGTAGGCCCCAAGGGTTACAAGGAACACCTTTTGCCGGAGTATTAACAGGGTAAACGGCCAACTCAACCCAATCTAGGAGCTAGCAGGCGGGAGCGAACCAGAGCTTCACCCTACCGTAACCAATGAGCTGCCGTTCGCTCAGACGAAATGGAAAAGTTTATTGGCAGACCATTGTCCATATGACAGATATTAATAATAGTAACTGACAATAGAGTAATGACAATTCATATACTAAGGATAGAAATGCAATTAGTGAGAAATAGTACAGTACTGTTGAAGTTAAGTAGAGCTACGACAGACTTTTTCATACCATGAATTCCATAGCTTAGAAGACATACGGCAGGAGTGATGAATAGCTTGGATAATCGGGTTGGTTGATTTTTTAATTCTTTGCATTAGACTGTATTGAACACGTTACCTCCGGGAAGCTCGGGACATTGGGGGTAGCAAAAAGTACGAGTCTCTCTTTAGCTTCACTTGTACAGAACAGGAAGTTCCTTATACTGTAGTCATATTCGCTGTAGCATAGAGGTTTTGATAGTGTTTTCTTATATCCGAGTCATCACTCAAGGAGCTGGTGATAATTTGACCCAAATACTTAAAAATTCTTGTACTTCCTCTATTGCTTTACCTCTAATTTTGAAAGTAATATCAGCTGGCTAATTAGAGCTTTTAGGATAGAATTGCATAACCTTAGTTTTTGTAACATTAAAAAGAATATCATGTTTCTGCAAATATAACTCCAGACTTTTAGCAAACAATCCAGACCTTTAACAGAAGGTCTTATTAACACCATATCATTGGCATAGACTAAGTTATTTATCCTTGTGTTATCTATACAACCAGGGCCGTTTCTAGCCATTAGGGGGCCCTAAGCAGTATACCCATTTGAGGCCCCACCCCTCCATCCACCAACTCACGCCTTACTACATCACCTCAGCACACACATACAAAAAATGGCTGTGTTAATAAAAAACAATTTTAATGAAACATTTATGTCCAAAACAACAAATATGTACTTTCAGAAGACAAACAGAAAAAATACTCATGAAATTCCTGAAAATTAGCTTATACATTATTTAGAATAAATGACAGAACTATGTATAAAAAAATAATGCAATTATCAACTACCAAACAATTACTAACTACGATATAATCGTGTAATAGCTAACAGTTATACAGAACAGTTTGTATCTTCAAAATATTTGCCTCCTAGATTTTTTCTGGGTGAAATCATCAATATCATCATCATATGAAATCTCCCTGCCAACGTCCTAGTTGATGCTTATGATGCCAAGGCCACTGAGGCGATCCTGCCCAATTGATGATCTGAGGTAGTTCTTGATTAGCTTCATCTTAGAGAAGCTCCTCTCGGCTGACGCTACTGTCACAGGTAGAGTGCAGGGCAGGTAATTCTTAGTGCAACCCACAGATTGGGGTATAGTTCCTCCAGTTGCTTCTGATGAATGAAGGAGAGAAGCTCCAATGCAGTCATATTGTGTGAAGGTAAAGTTGGCAAGTTCTTAATTTTGAGGGCCAGTTCTCTTCCATCAATGTCAGAGTCAGCTCCAGAGCTCAGTATCTTAGAGAGCTTTTCACACTTGCAGGACAAGTCTTCCTTGTTCATTGTGGTGAAGTTTAGGAGAACCCCAAATATGTCCCTCGCATCATCTAATGTTTTGAATCTCATTTATTGACCCGATGGCACAATCCACCACCACATTGAAAAATTTGACTTCCAGCCTCTTTAAGGCTTCTGTAAATGGTTCGTCAGGAGCTTCGTAAGCAAAGTTCTTTTTTGTGGATCTGAGCCTCTCTTCAGCACAGCCTCCACATTCAATTCCTCACATATGTCCCTAGCTACGACTTGTGCTGCAACAAAACCTGTGTTTCTGTAGCTGGTGAGTGAGTCTTCTGTTTTTGTGAGGAGGTTGACTGCCACATCAAACTGCATTGTAGGAGACTGCAGAAGTTTGCTCACATGGTTAACTGCATGAAGAATGTCATACCAAACTACTGTGCAAATCTGAAAGCGATAAGACCCTACCTCCTCTGCAAGTGCTTGTGCTTCAGTCCTGGCTATGGCATCTGTGGCATTGTTTCTGACTTCCAACAGGGCTTCTCTGATGTTGTGGCTCTGGTAACGCACAGCCTCAATGCTCTTAAGCCGGCTCTCCCACCTGGTTTCACTCCAAGACCTGAGTGTTATGTTCACGTGCTTCTTTAGGATTGTCCATCTCTGTGTAGCTGCTGCAAAAAGGTTGTACAATTTTTGTACGTTGCCAAAGAAGCTGATGGCATCTGTGGAAGCTTTAGCTGCATCAGCCACTACAAGATTCAGAGTGTGAACCCTACATGGGACATAGGGTGCACGACAGTTCTTCTCTAATAACCTTGCCTGAACACCTTTGTTCTTGCCCTTCATGTTCGCTCCGTTGTCATATGACTGTCCTCTGCAGTCATCAAAGTGAATATTCAGCTCATCTAGTCTCTTCAGAATCAGAACTGATAAACCCAGGCCTGTACTTTCTGAAGCCTCAAGAAAGCCCAAGAAGTATTCTTTTATTTCTGGTACTTCACCCATTTTAACAGTTCTGATAATAATCGACATCTGTTCTTGGTGGCTTATGTCTGGAGTGCAGTCTAAAATGAGAGTAATATTTAGCTTGTTTTATTTCTGCAACAATGGCATCCAAGATCTTCCCACTAATGGACCCAATGAGCTCATTTTGAATGATGTTTCCTAGGTAACTTGAATGACTATATTGGCCACTTTCGACTCTGCTGATGTGTTGTTTCATCACTGGATCAAACTTGGCAAGCAGTTCAACCTCCTTCAAGAAGTTGCCATTGTCTCGATTGTACAATGTAGAGGAAGACCCCCTGAAAGCAAGGTTTCTCTGCCAGTGATTGGATTATACTTACAAGACGTGTGAGAACATCTCGCTAGCGTCTTCGCTCTACCTTCATTAATGACATTTCAGTGTGGTCAATGGTCCTCCCAGTTTTTAACCGCAGTTCCAGATCCTTCCATGTTGCCATATCTGCATGTTCTGAACTATTTTCATGGCCTTTCAGAAACGAACGAATTTATCCAGTCTGGAAGTCCATCCGTAATTAGTTTGTACGACTTCCTTGAAAACACCTTGCAGCAGAGGCAATAAAGAGCATCATTCCTTTTAGAGTACATCAGCCAGCTTCGCTTTATTTTTTCCCCGTTAATTAATGTTCTGTACATGTAATGGTGATGAAAGCTTCTACCGTCCTCTCTTTTAGGGAATGTGAAATTTGGACTGATTTGAAATGGTCCTCGAGACACCAGATCTGTCTTCAAGGCATCTGACAGGACAACTGGCCAGTCATACGGATCAAGCGGTGGAGCAGATCTTGGTTCTTGTTGCTCAGTCGAAATACCTGTGTGTTGTGTTTGAAGCTGAGCAGAAGATGGGCCACTTGTTGGTTCATCAGGCTCTACTTCTACTGGTGTTTGAGGTTGCATAGAGGATGGTCCTGCTGTTGACTCATGATGCTCATCAGGCTTTGCTGAGGATGGCTTTTCCAAACATTTCAGTAGTGCTCCTGAGAAGAACATAACTAACATTACATATTCTGTTAAATTTGGCTAAAATATTCTATTTGTTTGATAACACTGGTCAACACTCATTTTATTGCCAATCATATTAGAGTGATTTTGGGGTAACTTTGTGGTGCTGATTCCGAATATGACATCGGTTTCGCTAGATTGGCTCTAATTTATGAGATAATTGGTACCCCATTGAAACACGTAAAAATACAAAAAATTTAATGTTCAGGCGGAGCCTACTTACAAATCGCATTGAAATTGTCTCAAATCATACAAAAATAAACACATGAAATACATAATGGCATTTTATTCGGTCTCACCATCTAGAATGTTCCGGTAGTTTCCCATATGCACGCGTTATGGTTACGTTTCCTGTTAATTGAGGGTATTCATTATCTCAAGAACTAGAGCCAAATCGGAAAAACTTTCATTTTGGAATTCAGCAACCCCAAAATACCCTAAATTCGTACGAATTTCCTTGGCAACGAAAAAAAAAAGTTTTTTTGTTGACCTGTGTAATTGATCTGTGTGAACAGAATTTGAGGTGATGTGATCCATTAAATTTCACATTTCGAAATATTATAAATATTACAGAAACTAGCTTACTCTACACGATTCCTGAGCACTTGCCTAGTTTGGTCTACCTAACCTAGTTGCCTGAACTGTAATCGTAAGAATATACAAGTGGCACATCTCACCTGTGCTACTGGAAAGCTTCTCCTCTATTTTCTTCTTTTTCCGTTTTTCAGCTCCTGATGGGTAATGTCGTTTCATTTTCCAAGATGCACGAAGTCACATCTAGTTAACCACAACTAATCTGCTAAATAATGATGATAATGATGATGATTGTTTTACAATACTAGAAAAATTAAGCATTTAGGAAAGTATAAGCATATAGTAAGAATAAAGTTAAATAATATAGAAATAAGATCTCTCAATAGTTATTTTACACACAACGACCAAAACGTTTCGTTTGTCTCCGTTTTATCACATTTGTCTCATACAAAAACTTTAATTAATACGACAGCAATAATAATATGGATAATAACAAAAACAACTTCAGCTATAATCCTGTTCTTGCCCACTGAGCTACGACCTAGGAGCCTGTCTAGGGGCCCCCTAGTAGCAGCGGGGCCCTAAGCCCGCTTAGTCTGCTTATGCCAGAAAACGGCCCTGTATACAACATCCAACTGTTGCCTCATTAAGTGAAGCAGAGGAGAGAGCAAGGAGCCTTGCCTCACTCCGCAAGAGGAACCAAAACATTTGGATAGTACATTGCCCTACCTAACTAAAAGATTGGTGGAAATACCAAAATTTCAATAAATCTAGTATGTACATGGGAACTTTCCTGTCTTATAGTTTAAATAAAATATCGTGGTTCACTCTACCATATACCTTACCTTATATCTAAGAAACAACTATAAATAATTGGATTACTGTCACTGTATTTAAATATAATTTCCTTCAAACATAGATAAACAGATCAGTTGAATGGGACCTTTTATAACAGAAATGATTAGGACAAGGGTTCTTAACCTCTCGGTTGCGACCCAAACTTGGGTCATTAAATTGTCATTTATTTATGTTATCTCTAATCATTTTACCATTATTATTTATTTATCTATTAGCAGTGAATTCAAAAAACTTTTTTCTACGTGAAGGTCAAAATATGAAAATAAAAACCCACTCTAATAGACAGAGTTTATTTCCACAACAGTTTCGACGCCCACTGGCATCCTCCTCGGGTGGATACAGAAACACGAATGAACCAAAACAAGAGGGAAAAACAGTCCAGGGACCGACCGTTAAGAAATTCGCACCTAGGTTAGATCCCATTCTCCCGACACCGGAAGGGCATTTTCATTAAGTACATTCGCGCAAATTTAAAACTATCTTCCTGTTCTAAACATACAGATTCTATTATTTTTTATTTTTTTACATAATTATTATATTTATTAAATTTATTACATTTAATATTGCATAATTATTTATTACAGAAATTATAAATTTATTATTACATTGTTGTTTATTATACAGAACTTATAAACCGAAAAACGAATGAAAAAAGCCGATTAGGAAACAATCCAGACACCATTGAGAAATTCGCACCTAGGTTAGATACCGTTCTCCCGACACCGGAAGGGCATTTTATTACAGGGTCCGCTTATAAGTACATTCTGTAATAAATAATTATGCAATATTAAATGTAATAATTATGTAAAAAAAAAAATAAAAAATAATGGAATCTGTATGTTTAGAACAGGAAGATAGTTTTAAATTTGCGCGAATGTACTTAATGAAAATGCCCTTCCGGTGTCGGGAGAATGGGATCTAACCTAGGTGCGAATTTCTTAACGGTCGGTCCCTGGACTGTTTTTCCCTCTTGTTTTGGTTCATTCGTGTTTCTGTATCCACCCGAGGAGGATGCCAGTGGGCGTCGAAACTGTTGTGGAAATAAACTCTGTCTATTAGAGTGGGTTTTTATTTTCATAGCAGTGAATTGTTTGAAGGCATTGGTCGCCGAGCTAGCCCCGAGACCAGAATTTGGATCGCAGCCTAAAAAGGTTAAGAAACCCTGGATTAGGCGATGTTCATAAGTAATCAGTGTAACAAGATTTTTTCTAGTAGTTTCAAGAAGCGGGAGGCGACAGCAACAGACCTGTAATTATTGCTGGATAGAATGTCCTCATACTTATTTTTAACAAGGGGCAAGATACCCTCATATGAACTCTGCAAGCAAGCAGCATGGCTGAAAAGAGCAATGAAATATGCAGACACACCACGTCATTGGCATATTTTAAGTGCTCATTCGATAGGTCATCTACCCTTGACCCAGAACTAGTCTTTCTCTTTAATTAACCTCTTTACTTCAGGAACTGATATAAAAATATTTTCCCTAGTCTCTCCCACAGGCGTTTCGCTGGATACTATCTTAAGATTAGCTCTACTCACACTATTAAGAATATTTGACGAGTGGTATTTCCACAGCCTTGCAATTTTATCCTCCCCCGACACCCCATCGATTGTCGGAGGCAGAGTATTTTTGACACCCGTTTTATTCTTAACGAATTTCCAAATTTTTTTATTTAAGTGACCCTCGCAGGCTTTTGATGCTAGAATAGAATCTTCCTGTTTACATCGCCTGATGTTTGCCTTATACTGACCCTTCTACGCATGTTCATGTAAACCGGTCCTAATCTGGGTCTACCACGAAGGCACCATAAATAGTAGGTTTCTTTCGATTCCCTCTTCAGAGGGGCAATAAAATCATTCCATCCAGGAATAATCTTGGTATAATAGTTGTAAGATTTAATCAGGGATCTTCCTGCTTCTCTTAACAGATACACTAAACTATTATAATACCTTTCTATGAGTTTACCCCTTCTCTTCTGTGGAGGGGAGGAGACTCATTTGAGCAAAGATTACTACAGGCAAGATGCAAAACTTCTAAATTATTAAAGAGGTAACCTGTTCTGTCTTCATATTCTATTTTCTGTTGCATCTTAACATACGACCAATCGACGCGATTATTCTTTTCTATTGAGTTTTTATGTCGTGTTTCACATAAGTTAGTAAAATTAATTAATAATTCTAATGGTCTATGATCAGAAAGAAGGCAATCGTGCGAAATATGAACACTAGCAATTCGCTCCTTTAGATTATTACAAGCGAGACAATGATCAATCCTCCTGGTGGTACCACTCTTATCACTAACATGTGTAAAATTACCACTAGTTACACCTGATACTTCTACATCACTTATACTTAATTTAGCAGACTCGCGCATGTTACCTAATTCTACAAAAAAATTCAGAGTTCACATGCTCATTAAAGTCCTCCATTATTATACTGAGAGAATATTTGGAATTTTCTGATAGCGACTTAATTTTGTACAACAAATCAATATATTCATCTGAATTACTGCCGTTGTTGTATGGTAAATAACAGTTTACAATTAATATGCAGTCATTGTTCACTTTTAATTCAATTCCTAACCACCTTACAGTACATTATCATTTGTTTAAAATTTGATATATTTTGACATTTTTTATTAAAGCAACTCCACCAAAGGGCCTACCGTACAATAACTCGTTTAGTTAAGTCTACTGCTGAGGATGCATGACATATAAAGTCATTATGAATGGTAGAGCGAAATTTTAGCTTTTGCTTAGGTAACCAGTGCTCTTGGAGTATCAAATCTGATCTGTCACAGATTTTATGAACGTCTACAATTGAATTCCTTAATAACCTTACGTTATACGAAACTATTTTGAACAAGTTAACCGCCATGAATGACAGAAAATTTTTTTATAATTATTATTGCAATCACGACTACCACCATCCCCATAGATGCATCACTATTATTATCATTAGTTTAGGCATTATTGTTCAAGCGCCTCTTATTACTATTGCTACTTACGACGATTCTACCTCTCCTCTTAAAGTAAATTATATTCCTTCACAATAATGCCTTCGGGGTACTGACTCGTATTATAGAGGTTAAACTGTGCACTCACCCCAGTGATTACTACCCTGAACGACTTCTTGTAACATGGGGAGCTGGTGTCCAGTTGAGTAATTATTAAGTTACTGTATTCGCCACCAGACATGGGGTAATAGTAATAGACTATTACAGGATTTTTCAAGTAATAGTAATAGATCATAATTTTTTGGCTGTAATAGTAGTAATAGAAGGCAAAGTAATAGATAATAGTCTATTACTTTTCTATTACTGGCACTGGACGTTGTGTAAACAAAGAACTGAGCAATCAACTAAATCTACTCTGAACTAAAATAAACGTGTATATGAACTAATATTGTGGCAAATTTTTCAGTAAAGTAAAATTTATCAAGACCTACAGTCTCTGAAGTTGTAATGATTTAGTTGAAACAAATATTTATTTGGCTGCCGTTCAGTCTCATTCTGGCTCCATGAGTGCAGAGTCCTCTGCTTCTCGGTCCTTATCCTGGATTCCTGAATCCAGACGCTGCTATATCGCCAACTCAATACCATCTCACACAGGGTACCCCCCAAGGGGCCTTGGTGAGTCGGGATGCTGGGAATGCAGTTGGGGGTCATGATGAGGAGGCATCTTGGACAATGGCGGTAAGGAGGGGCTGGAAGCGAGTGACCCCTCCGAGAACTGCAACCACTGCAGTAGCTAATGGTGGTGGTCCCTCAAGGGGTCTGGTCCCACTCGTGTACCGGCTAGAGGCAGTCAGCCTGTGGCAAAAGCTGGCGGAGAACGGCGGTGTATCATAGGGGCTGCCAAAACAGATCGTATGATGGTTGTACCAAGGAAGACCGCAAACATTTTCGTCTCGAAATGTCGACCTGATATTACGGCCGAGGAGCTGCAGGCATTTGTGGAAGATAAAGTTGAACCTTCAGGTTATATGTAGGAAAATTGACTTCAGATGGACTACGTACAGTTCCTTTAAACTTACAGCAGTCTGTGATGATCCAGCAGTATGGCCGGAACAGGTATATGTACGGCGGTGCTATGAGAAGAAAAGAAAAGAAAAACACCTGCAGCCCCTCTCGCAAGTGCTGGAGAGGGTAATTATGGAGACACCATGCGTCGTACTGTGGAGAAAAATCCAGCTGGGTCTAATGCTGTAACTGCTGTGCCTGGTATAAGTGAAATTCAACATGTAGAGATGACTGGCAGAACTCCTGCATCTTCCTAATTGTAACATTCAAGGTAATCTCATATAACTGTAGAGGCCTAAACTTAGACAATAACAGCAAACACAGGCGGGGATCATAATTGATAAGCTGTTAGAGGATGCTGATCTCTGTCTGCAGGAAACATGGCTATGGAAACTGGACTTAAAGGACCTGAATAGCCTGTCCAGTAACTTCCATGGGATATGGGAGGCCACCAGATATAAACAAGATGGTCTCCTTGCAGGCCACCCACCTGGTGGGGTAGCTATTCCATGGAGGATAGGGTATGGGAAATATATTAGTGAATTAAAACTTGGTTTGAATTGGCTAACTGGAATAGAAGTTTGTGTAGACAATAAAAAATTTATTATATATATATATATATACAGGTCGTCCCAAAAAAATGTATACACACTTTAAATACTTATAAAGGCAGTGTTTATTAAAATACATTTCATTTTCAAAATGTAATAGAATCTACAGACATTATTTAATTGTTTTGTCAACGCCTGTTTTCAAACTGACGTCCGTTCTGGTCCAGGCACTGCTGATAACGCGAAGCAATGGAATCGCAAACATCACGAAACATTTCGTTTGGTATTTGTGTGCATTCTCGTTCAATGGCTGCTCTCAATTCAGCGACTGTTGCAGGTTTTATAGCGTAGACTTTGTCTTTTAAGTATCCCCATAAAAAAAGTCTAGTGGTGTGAGGTCTGGTGAACGCGGAGGGTATTCTACGAAACCCCTTCGTCCAATCCACATCCACATCGTGCCAAGTACCACTCGCAATACTCCACTCTTCGGTCCGGATCATCTTCATTAATAGCATGGACTAATCTTGGAATGTAACTTTTCCATTGACAGCGCTTCAAAATGGGTTGGACAGACGATTCTGAAATTCCTACCTCACGACTCGCTTGCCGCACAGATTTTCTTGGACTTTGGTGATACGTTTCCAGTACTCTTTCTTGCTTTGTGGGGCTTGTCGATGTCCGTGGTCTTCCGGAACGCTTCTTGTGGACATTCTGAACAGTTCCATCGGCTTCAAACTTATCTCTAATTCGAGTGATGGTAAGTCGCGTTGGTGGATCTGTTTGAAACTCCCTCCTAAACTGTCTTTGCACTTCAACTGCGTTTTCACACTTCCAGTAGCATTTTAGAATGAATTTCCTTTGTTCAAAGCTTAGTCTGACTGCCATTATTAATTCTAATGGGTTTAACTTGGAAAGAAAGAAACATCAATTGAGCTATCAGCTGTTAAAGTGTGTGTACATTTTTTTGGGACGCCATGTATATATATATATATATATATATATATATATATATATATATATATATATATATAATTTTTTTTTTTTTTTTTTTTTTTTAAGTTCGGGAAGAACCGATTCGCCTCTATTTAAAAGGGCATATCTCGGCGGAAAAACAAAGAAAAAGTGAGAGGAAAGACAGAGGAAAAAGAAAGGATGGAGGGGACAGTCGAAGTGGAAAAAGACCAAAGGATGACAAGGACTGCAGGGTCGAGCCCCATCATCCTTGGGTGCTGGGGCCGGGAGGGCGCACGTGAAACCTCCAGGAACAAGCACGTACAAACGAGCACTCAAGAGCACGAGCTTAGAACCCCCTTGCGGGGATATATATATATATATATATATATATATATATATATATATATATATATATATAGGCAGTTGATAATGAAGATGATTACCTCATTAAATTGGGGCAGGTCAGCAGTATTATTGATGAGTTAGATACATGTGTAGCTATTATTGGTGACTTTAATGCTAATATGCTTAATGATAATTCTTTGTTTAGCAATCACTTAAAACCCTTCTGTGAAGAAAATAACTTGACCCTTTCATCCTGGTGATAGCTTTACTTATGTTAGTGATAGTTGGCACACGACCTCATGGTTGGATCATTGTATTTGTATGTTCAATATACACAGTGATTCACTGGCCTACTTAATCAGTGCTCCAGATAACTCTCTCTTAATCTTCTATGGACCTCTTGCATAATGTTTGTACCTGTTGTTGAATCTGAAATAGTGTTTGTTAACACACACTACTAATTGCATTTAAATAGACATAAAGATCCTTTTCAAATGACTGAAGTACCCAACGTACAAAAGTAATAGTAATAGAAACCCAGTAATTGACCCCATGTCTGTTCGCCACACACTACTACCACTCATTTGAGGGGTTGATTTGAGAGAACAACAGGTTGACTTTCCGCCCAGGCGGTGATGCCGCAGTTACCGGTTTCCCCTAGGTTGGGTGGTCGTTCGAATGTGGGAGGGGTGCCTCTACCTTCTAGGCCTGGTAGATGCTTGAGCCCTTTCGCGTCCTTCTCCCGCAGTCGAAGGCGAGGAAGGAGGAGACACCACATCTCCAGCCAGAGGAATTTACCTGAACCCTTTTCTGTGGAGAAGCTGCGTACTGCCGCCCACGCAACCTACCCACGTTGTAGGCAATGGGGGGTGAAATGGAACCACGCCTCCGCGAGGTGGCCTGCGTATTTCCTCTTCTACCAGAGGAGGAGAGGGTGGCTACCCGCCAAGCGCATACGAGTGCCCAGGTGTCCTTTTCCTTCTAGCGGTGGCAACATAACTCTAGGCTCGTAACACCCGTCGGTGTTGTCTCCATTTACAGGCAGACTTCCATCCACACACTCGGAGGCCAGCGACTCATGCTGAGGAGAGGAACCATTCGTTTGAACCTAGTGATGTGTCCACCCGTGGAGGAGGGTACTTCCCCCCACCCTACTCGCCACATAACTATTCGGGCTTGATTCCCCCTGGATCACATTCGCGTATGATTGCCTTGCCGCATGCTTTCACCGCATCTAACTCGGAGCGAAATTGTTCGAGTGTGTGCAGTTTTCTGTCTGTTGATTACTTGTCTAACTTCTGTCGGTGAATTTTTAACCTCTTATACTGCTTGCGGAGCACTGACACGTCTACATCATGCATAGAGATTACAGGTACTCTATGAAAGTTAGTTACGCAAAAGGTTACGTCACATTCATTTGCCCGTTTGGGCGACACTGTTAATGTCTTTTAATGCGTTTTCACCTTTTGCACTTTCTCTACGTAGACTCGTAGACATTAAGTCAAATTTTACATGATCTACTTTGTCCCATACAAAGCAAAGCAAGGGATTCTCTACTAGTCTATTTTCTTCGCCCTCTTTCTTCGGGCGTCATAATCACAACATAATTAAGGGTAAACCAATAAGCTCGCCTTCTCTGGAGAGGGGGAAAGACTTCGGGGGGGAGGATGGCCACTTCCCCCTATCATTACATGTTAGCAGATATCACCCATATGCTGGGAAGGACGCTTTTTGCAGTTACTAACACTATCATTTATTCGCCAAGTCCCGCAAAGTACATACATGTACATGCAGTCACTGAACGTTCATATTATAAAATTTCAAGACCGCATGAATTTACGATTTTATTTTTCTTTGGTTATTATTATTATTATTATTATTATTATTATTATTATTATTATTATTATTATTATTATTATTATTATATATAAAATTAATGATACATACTGAGGGGTTATGTTGTGATAGGTTTACCTTGAAAGTCTTAATGGGAGAATTTGACTCTATTTTAGATATTGTTCTGGCTTTGCATTAAGTATTTAATTACATATATTGTATAGTTAAAATTTAGTCGTTCGTTCGTATGTTTGTTAAATTTCAAGGTCACGAGTACAGATTGTGCCCCTGTAGGACTAAGAAGATGGTACCGGATGTTGCTAGAAAAATTTGAAGATTTTTTTTTTTATGTATTAATATTAGTTAAGTAGTAATGTACATTATCTGATGACATTGTAAATGTGTAATCTCGGCACGTTCACAATTTTGTTGGAACAGTAACACAATGGGTGACTGACTTTAATCACTGTTAATTTTGCTAGGAAGGAAGAGCACGAAACTGATAAGCGTCACCGGTACTGGCACAAAAAAATAACATTGACTATAATTGACAAAACTGCAGGCTCTCCTTCGGTAATTTTTTTAACGTTAAAGGAAGGAATGGAAGCCGTTTGTGAGGTGTTCAAGGGTAGATGTTGGTCTCGCTTGAAGTACCACTAGAGGCATACGTCCAACCTTTTTAAGAAAGGTAGCACTTGATTCTTAAGGTTGGGGTGATCCCAATGTATCCTTATATAAATGATTTGAGTGTCTTTGGTCCCGAGTTCAAACTTTGCACTCACTCCATGGAAAATGGTTTATAGGATTTTTAGATAAGGTATGTGAGGACGAGTAAAGTCTCGGAATGACAAAGAATGGCCATGAATATAGTAGGAAGTCACGGCGCACACCGCTTCCTGTTAGATCAGCGAGGTTAAGCGACGTTAGGTCTATTCAGTAATTGGGTGGGTAACCCTTCCTTCCCGTTCAGATAATGTAGCGACCTGCAGATGTTTTTGATCCTACGTAAAGCTGTAAGTCTGTTACTTGACCGTCTTGGCCCTTACGAAGGGGGTTAAACAACCCCAAACATTATCATCATTATTATCTGGTCATGCACGTAATCTACAAGTAGAAACAACCTAACACTTCCGCCAATGGTACAAGGCTGTCAATGTGTTCAAACCCTCCATTTGAAGATTTAAAGTAATTGCGCCCTTTTATAGAATCGTTACCTTTGACAGGATAGTGAAGAAATGGGATGAGGAACCTGGTGATTGGGAAGACGACGACCCCATCGAGACCGTGAAGAACGGGGACCTGATTCGGTTGGAGCACATACCCACTGGTAGGAACATTCACTCCCACAGAGAGCATGCCCCGGTTACCACGAGGCACTTTCAGGTCACAGGGTATGGAGAGGTAAAATTTGGAAGAGTTTTCTTTACTTTCAAGAGCAGTGGGAGTGTTATTGTCCAAACTTTGCCACTCTTCATTACTTTTGAAGAATTTTTTTTACTCCCCAGAACGGTATTGGAGACATCAATGATGTGTGGAGAGTGGAGATGGTTAATGGAGGGGAAGGAGAGCTCTTGAAGACGGTGGTGAGCAAGTTTAAACTGATTCACTATTTGGTTGGTTGTGCTCTGATGTCGCACAATAAACAACTCCCAAAATGGTTTGTACTTTCTTCCTTTTATTCTTTTGAGGTCGTCAAATGGTTATTTTCATTCCTTCTGCGAATAATCTAGTTTTTGTTTGTCACAATCTCTATTTCACAAAACTCCTAAAGATGTCACTTTGTTTTGGCACACTGATTGATTAAAGTTTTTCCTTCATTTTTTATGAACACCGTAAGGACGAAATGTTATTTTTTACCTCTCAAAATAGTTTTAAACGTTCTTTTTAATTTAAGCAGAGTTTCTTCCCTTTCTTTTCAGGGGATTTGAGCAAATGGAGGTCACGTGCACTCCAAACATTCACGACCTTAACAATATTTGGAACATCGAAGATAATGCATTCCCGAAGTGTGAGTAACAGTACTCGTTATATTTAGTTTGTCCCTAAGAATGTTTCGTTTTTAACACTACAGAAAACTAGTTCAGCTCTTCTATCATTAATAATTAATTAATTAAATTAATTAATTAATTAATTAATTAATTAATGTACTGTTTGTAAATAGTCATTGATGGGTTTGCACCATTTGATTTGAAAGCAACGTATATACATTCATCTAATAAGATATTGAACAAGACAGTATTGTTTATTCTGTAGGTTCAGTGTTGGTACTTTCAGCTGTAGTATTACAAATAATACTGAAGATCTTGATTTGAAGACAAATTAGTGTTAACATTTTAAGTTTTATTTAAAAAATGTCATTTTGTTAAAAGGAGATGGTTGTTAAACTGACATTCTCGTTCATAGAACTTATCGAAACTGAAAGCTTAACAAAGGTTAAACGACTTTGGGTATATTCAGTAGTTCAGATGATGTAGCGACCCTTAGATGGTTCTGGTCCCTCGTAAAGGTGTATGAAGGTTATGAAGTTAGTTAAACGACCCCAAACGCTATTATTATTGCAACAATCAATGAAAATAACGTGCAGAGCACTAGTCATAGTCCAGATGAAATACACACCTGTACGTACAGTTAAACCCTGCCATAACCCAAATTCATATTTTTCCTCTTTATTCAGTACCAAATACAAGCTTCGAAATTTACGCTCCGAATTTCTTGGAGAAGTTTTTCGAGTCCCACACTGTCATGTTCCAAGGAAACTCTGGTCTCAAGCCAAAAGAGGGAGAGGTCACCTCACAGCCGTGGCAGTGGCCTATTAATTACAGGGTGGTGAGTGAGTGAAAGGTGGTGGAGTGTTGTGAAGAAGGGCTGTTTACATGTTGGGTGGGAGGGGGTGGCAATGTACTTGTTTGATTATGAAAGAGGGAATTGAGAAGAAATCCCTTATTTAATTGAAAGGGAATCTAAGTTAGGGTTGGAGACTTCATGCGGAATAATGTTATTGTATTGACAAATTATTTTAGAGTTAAAATGAAGTTAGCTTAGGTTAGCTTATCAAGTATCGGGGTCTTTTCCATTTGGCGGCAGGCGGTTTTTTTTAACCAAATTTTCACCAGTAATACTTTTTTGTGTGCTAAATACGAATCTAACATTCTTTTTTGAGAGAAATGAAAGTTAGGTTAGGTTATAATTGTTATATTATGTAGATCTTACCTCTCTTAAATAATTATTGAAATCAACTGCTGTAGTGTGGGATATCTCAAGCTCTTTCTCGCAGTACTTCGTACTTGTATATTCTTGTGACCAGGAGTAAATGAATATTATAATTGTTCTTAGAGAAATCCTACTTCCCTCTAGCCACGTGTTTTTTCTTACGGGTAATTTCGTGTTGCACATCTTTTTTATGGCAGGTCCAGCTTACAGACTTCCCGACTTCTTTTATTTGCATTTGGTGTTTTTTCTTAGATAATTTCTTCCTTGGGATGATGTTAAATTCTTGAAAAAATTTCACTACATCTTCTGATATAATATTCACAAAAATCCACTGTAAATTATAATTCACGTCCATGATTTACTCGTATTTCCAGAAACAGTAATGAATCGCGCGGAATGCTTAAACATATCGAGTTGCCATAATTATTCTACAGATTTTGGAATAATTAAATTTATATAAACAAATAATTAATATTCATAAAATAATTAATATAATATAAATTATTATATTATAATACAATATTATAATTATATTATTGCAAAAATATATAGAATTTCGCAGTATAAATAGTTCGTGCGCGGTATAAAGTAGTTCGTATTTAAAATCTTTGTTTCAATATTTTCCTTTCAGTTCTCTCAAAAAAGAATGTTAGATTCGTATTTAGCACACAAAAAAGTATTACTGGTGAAAATTTGGTTAAAAAAAAACCGCCTGCCGCCAAATGGAAAAGATCCGAGTATCGATAAAGTTTGCATAGGTCCGGCTTTGACCCAGAAAGTATGTTAAAAAATTTGTTTAAAGTAAATGTCCTCTGGTCTAAAATAAGCTTTAATTTTAGTGATTATAGAATAGAACTTAGATCTGTTTTAATGAAATGCTATTATATATACGATATAAACCCACAGGCAAAATTAAAAGTGATTCCGAGGCTTTTTGTATAATTAACGCCACCTAATGGGGTGGTGGTCAGTAAACGAAAGGCCTTGGAATCTATTTTCTCTGTGAGTGTCTATCATTTATTATTAATTTCACGTTTACTTTTGAACAATATATATATATATAATATATATATATATATATATATATTTCAATCTGACATGAATGCAAAGAGTTTTGTTTATATTGAGGTTCTGAATAGAGTGGGGATGGGCTGATTTAAACCCTAGATCCTGTCCCAAAGCTGGATCCTCTGCTTTGCAGATAGTTTGGTGAGGGAAGCTATATTTTTGGGGCTTCTTTGCGAGTGACCCGTTGCCCGTGTCGGCTAACATGAAAAAGGAAAAGTATATTGTTTGTCATTTACTATTACTTATTCGGACTATAGCGGATTTAATTTTCTCAGAAGAGTGCCTTGTTCCATGTACGGTCTGTGTGTAATTATATATATATATATATATATATATATATATATTATATATATATATATATATACACACACACATGTGTATATATTATATATATATATATATACACAGTAATATATATATATATATAATGAACAGGAACACCAGAGAAAATACAACATCCTTCAAGGTTTAATAGTACCAACGTTTCGGAATGCACTAATTCCATCTTCAGGACTAAAACAATAAAATTCCAAATCACATACAAAATTACAAAATACAAATTGCTTAATAACAATTTAAAAAAAAAAAAAAAAAAAATTATAAAAAGTAGCTAAGAAAATGTAAAACATTAAAACTAAAAGGTAAATAAATGTGAAGTTAAAAAGTTAAAATTATAAAAAGTAAAAGCATTAAAACTGAAATGTAAATAAAATAAACTAGTACCTTAACCAAAACATAGCAGATCTATCGATGATTCGTCAGAATTTAGGTCTGGTTTTAGTTTATAAATAAACAGAGACTCCATAATTTTAAGCTTAAGGTCAGAGCTTCCAGCAGCAAGTACGGTGAAATTAGACTGTGAAATTGGGTGGTTATTGTTGTGCGAGTGATTACGTATGAGAGAATTAGGTGGTTTGCCAAGGGTAAATTTGTACGGACCGATTTACCGAGATGTTCGTAAATACGAGATTTTAAATGTCTTTTAGTTTTACCTATATATGACCCCATACAGTGGTCACACTTGTATTGATAAACTATAGATGACTTAAGAAGTGTAGGAATAACATCCTTGTATTTAAATAAATGATAAATCGATTTAGACGGGGTGAATATAATTTTTATACACAGTTTGTGGGTAGAATTCCTTGAGCAATTTTAAAAGTTTATTTCTAATGTTAAAACTTGAGGTTCCCATATAGGGCAAAGTGAAATACAGGATATCTTTGGGGACTGTATTAAGTTTCTAGTTGTAGGGCTTATTAGTCTATTTAAGGTTCTGCCTATTGTAGTCTCGACCAGTCTAGAAGGGAAATTATTCTTGGCAAGGAGTTTTCGGATGAAATCTAGTTCATCGTGTAGTTTGAAGTAATCTGAACAGATATTGAAAGCTCTATTGGTCAGAGTCGAGATTAAATTTCGTTTGAAACCTAAAGGGATAAAGGAAGAAAAGTTCATAGTAAGATTGGTAAATGTCGGCTTTCGGTAAACGGAAGTTTCAAAAGAGGAATTAGTTTTTATTATCTTAATGTCCAAAAAGGACAGAGAGCTATTAGATTCAACTTCTGAAGTAAATTGAATGTTAGGGTGCTTAGAATTAAGGTAATTACGAAACAAAGGGATATGGTCTGGTGATTTAAACAGGAGAAAAGTGTCATCAATATATCTTCTATAAAAAACCGGTTTAAAGTTGGAAGGACACTCATTCAACCATTTGACTTCATGATGACACAGAAACGCGTTAGCTAAGGTGGGACCAAGAGGCAGACCCATTTGAACACCTTCAGTCTGTTTAAAATATTCACCGTTGAATATAAATATAAGGTCTTCCACGGAAAATTTTAATAGTTCTTTCATTTGGCCTCTATTAAAACCCTGCACAGTATCAGTATTATTAAAAAGATTATACTATCACCTATAACTTATAATTTGTATACAGCACGGGATTCTTTTTCTTTCGTTAGAGAAATTACCTCATTAAATAATAATTCTTACACAATGGCTAGCTTCGATGTAAAATCTTTATTTACCAATGTGCCTGTTGCAGAAACTATTGATATATGTATTGATAATCTTTTTAATAATACTGATACTGTGCAGGGTTTTAATAGAGGCCAAATGAAAGAACTATTAAAATTTTCCGTGGAAGACCTTATATTTATATTCAACGGTGAATATTTTAAACAGACTGAAGGTGTTCAAATGGGTCTGCCTCTTGGTCCCACCTTAGCTAACGCGTTTCTGTGTCATCATGAAGTCAAATGGTTGAATGAGTGTCCTTCCAACTTTAAACCGGTTTTTTATAGAAGATATATTGATGACACTTTTCTCCTGTTTAAATCACCAGACCATATCCCTTTGTTTCGTAATTACCTTAATTCTAAGCACCCTAACATTCAATTTACTTCAGAAGTTGAATCTAATAGCTCTCTGTCCTTTTTGGACATTAAGATAATAAAAACTAATTCCTCTTTTGAAACTTCCGTTTACCGAAAGCCGACATTTACCAATCTTACTATGAACTTTTCTTCCTTTATCCCTTTAGGTTTCAAACGAAATTTAATCTCGACTCTGACCAATAGAGCTTTCAATATCTGTTCAGATTACTTCAAACTACACGATGAACTAGATTTCATCCGAAAACTCCTTGCCAAGAATAATTTCCCTTCTAGACTGGTCGAGACTACATAGGCAGAACCTTAATAGACTAATAAGCCCTACAACTAGAAACTTAATTACAGTCCCCAAAGATATCCTGTATTTCACTTTGCCCTATATGGGAACCTCAAGTTTTAACATTAGAAATAAACTTTTAAAATTGCTCAAGGAATTCTACCCACAACTGTGTATAAAAATTATATTCACCCCGTCTAAATCGATTTATCATTTATTTAAATACAAGGATGTTATTCCTACACTTCTTAAGTCATCTATAGTTTATCAATACAAGTGTGACCACTGTATGGGGTCATATATAGGTAAAACTAAAAGACATTTAAAATCTCGTATTTACGAACATCTCGGTAAATCGGTCCGTACAAATTTACCCCTTGGCAAACCACCTAATTCTCTCATACGTAATCACTCGCACAACAATAACCACCCAATTTCACAGTCTAATTTCACCGTACTTGCTGCTGGAAGCTCTGACCTTAAGCTTAAAATTATGGAGTCTCTCTGTTTATTTATAAACTAAAACCAGACCTAAATTCTGACGAATCATCGATAGATCTGCTATGTTTTGGTTAAGGTACTAGTTTATTTTATTTACATTTCAGTTTTAATGCTTTTACTTTTTATAATTTTAACTTTTTAACTTCACATTTATTTACCTTTTAGTTTTAATGTTTTACATTTTCTTAGCTATGTTATTAAGCAATTTGTATTTTGTAATTTTGTATGTGATTTGGAATTTTATTGTTTTAGTCCTGAAGATGGAATTAGTGCATTCCGAAACGTTGGTACTATTAAACCTTGAAGGATGTTTGTATTTTCTCTGGTGTTCCTGTTCATTATTAAACTGCGTTTTCCACGCCACCAATCAATAGCCGATATATATATATATATATATATATATATATATATATATATATATATATCCCCGCAAGGGGGTTCTAAGCTCGTGCTCTTGAGTGCTCTTTGTGCTCGTTTGTACGTGCTTGTTCCTGGAGGTTTCACGTGCGCCCTCCCGGCCCTAGCACCCAAGGATGATGGGGCTCGACCCTGCAGTCCGTGTCATCCTTGGTCTTTTTCCACTTCGACTGTCCCCTCCACCCTTTCTTTTTCCTCTGTCTTTCCTCTCACTTTTTCTTTGTTTTTCCGCTGAGATATGCCCTTTAAATAGAGGCGAATCGGTTCTTCCTGAACTAAAAAAAAAAAAAAAAAAATATATATATATATTATATATATATATATATATATATATATATATATATATATATATATATATATATATATATATATTATTGCTTAACCGCCGATTCGTACCTAGAGTGGTACATATCTCGGCGAGACAGGGTGGTAGTGTCGCTGGGATGGGAGTATGAAACTGAGGGGATGAGAAGGTTCAGTTATTGAATATGTGGGAGGGGGGATGAGTTTAGATGCGGTGAAGTAGTTGAGAGTGGGTGAGGTATGAGAAAATTGCTTCCGCTGAGAAGTGGGGGCCTTCGGCGAGTATGGACTGGAGACGTTCGGACGTGGGGATGCGGGACAGGTAGGGGAAACAGTTGTGGCGGAGGTCAGACAGATTCGGGCATTCGATCAGGAGGTGGACGACGGTGATGGGGGTATGGCAGGTGGGGCAGAGCGGGGCTGGCAATTTAGCCATAAGGTGACCGTGTGTGCCCTAGGCGGAGACGGGCTAGAACCACTTCTTTATGACGGGACCTATGGAACGAGGAAGCCCAATATCCAAGGTGTGGTTTTATCCGCTGGAGCTTCTTGTTTTAGCCTGGTCCCAATCCCATTGCCAGATGGAACGGAAGTGGGAGCGGAGAGTCGGGAAAAAATCCGTGAAAGGGAGGGGCCGGGTGGAGACTGGCAATGAGCAAGCGGATTTCGCCTTACGGTCCGCCGCCTCATTACCCCGGATACCAACATGTGCTGGGACCCAGCAGAAGGTGACCGTCTTGTGCTGGGATGCCGTTAAGGAGTGGAAGGTTTGTTGGATGGTGCGGACAAGTGGGTGAGGGGGGTTAAATTTTTCAAGGGAGAGCAGTGCGCTTTGGGAATCTGAGTAGATGACATAGGAGTTGGCGGAGTGGGTGCTTATAATGTCGAGGGCTTCCAGAATAGCGAAAAGTTCTGCTGAAAAGACAGAGGCCTCACGGGGAAGGGGAACGGCTCTAGAGAGCGGCTGGGTCACGATCACCGCTGAGGCAGCCGCACCATCCTCTGATCGGGAACCATCCGTATAGATGGGGACAGCGTCCAGGTGTCGGGTTACGTGTTCCTGAAGAGCGACTTGTATACTGTAGCGGTCGTAGTAGCTTTCGGCAGGGCACATAAGTCCCTGCAAAACTTGATAGGGGTGAGGAGCCAGGGAGGATGGATATGATACGAGATGGGGGTGACTGAAGGAGGGGGCTTGTTGGAAAGAGCGGACCGCTTCCGTGAAGTGCCAGCTCTGACCCTGGGGCGGAGGTTCTAAAATCGCCGCGCACAGAAGTGACGAGGGCAGCCTCTGCGCGCGAAGGTAGGTCCGCATGAGGAGCAGACCCCGTCGGTGGGTGAGAGGGAGGTAGTTACATTCTGCTTGGAGGCTGGAAGCTGGGGAGGATCGGAAGGCACCGGTGGAGAGGCGGAGGCCCCTGTTAAGTACCGGGTCCAAGATTCGGAGGGAAGTGCTGGAGGCAGACCCGTATACAACACTCCCATAGTCCAGCTTTGACTGGACCACGGAGGTGTAAAGACGGAGGAGCGAGCGTCGGTCAGCGCCCCACGTGGTGTGGGAAAGGTGGTCTAGGAGAGCGAGGGGACGCTGGAGCGTGTGTTTCAGGTGCCTGAGGTGGGGAACCCAGTTGAGCCGTCGGTCGAAGGTCATGCCCAGAAACCGGCAGGTGGGCACCACTTCCAGAGGCTCGCCGTATAGCGTGACCGAGGGGGAAGGTATGGCTGTGGATCTTCTGCTGAAGACCATACTTTTGGTTTTAGAGGTGGATAGGCGGAAACCTCTCCACCCGATGGATGGTGAGCTGAATTTGTCGTTGGACGACGGGCAGTTCCCGCCCCGCGAATCATATTGCAAGGTCGTCTGCGTAGATGAAGGAACGGACGGTGAGTGGAAGGGATTTTGCTACTGTGTTCATTACCAGTGAAAAGTATATGACACAGGGTGCTTCCCTGTGGGACCCCGTCCTCTTGCTCAAAGGTGTCAGAGAGGACTGAGCCCACCCGTACTTGAAAGGTCCGGGAGGAGAGGAAGCCCCTGATGAAGGTCGGCAGGGCTCCAACGAAACGCAAATTTTGGAGCTCACTGAGGATTATACGTCGATGGGTGGTGTCGTAGGCCTTCTGGATGTCGAAGAAAGTGGACAGGACAAACTGTCCCCTATTGAAGGCGTTCTGTGTATATCGGCTGAAGAGCAGGAGGGGGTCTGTAGTGGAGCGGAACTATCTAAAGCCAGACTGGGTAGCTGGGAGGGAGTCAGTGTTTTCAAGGAGGAAGGAGTTGCACGGCGATCATTTTCTCGAAGATTTTACAGGCACAGCATGTTAATACGATTGGTCTATAATTAGTGGGGTCAAGGGGGTCTTTGCCGGGTTTGGGGTTTGGTATTACGTGGGCCTCTCTCCACCGAGAGGGGAGTGTCCTCAATCCATATATGGTTGTAGAGACCTAGGAGGAACAGTTGCATAGTAGGATGGATGTGTTGGATGCCGTCCGGGCCAGGGGAAGGAGACCGTCTAGAGGCGAGTGCCGCCTGTAGCTCTTGCATGGTGAACAGCCGATTGTAGGAGTTGTCGAGGGATGGTGAACAGTTCTTGTTAGGGGCCAGCACGTGGGGACTGTCTGTGGAGGAGACGGCAGCGAAGGTAGATGCTAGAAGATTCGCCACTGACCTAGGTTCATAGAGAAGCTTGTCATTAGTTCGGAGGGGACTTATCGTCTCTCGACACTCCGTACCTTCTTCCAGATAGTAGCCGATGGTGTGGAGGTGATACCCGACACAAAAGTACGCCAGGAAGCTCGGCGAGCAACGGCTCTGGCCCTCTACATCTCCATGCGATGGGTAGGGGTTCGCGTACGATAAAATCGTCGGGTAATCCTCCTCTTGGCACGAGTGGCCTCCGCGCACTCTGGATTCCACCAGGGTACTCGTCGGGCTCAGGGATAGGCAGAAGATCGTGGAATGCTGGTGCTTGCAGCTGCGACAACAGTTTCCTCAAAGTACACAATGCATTCATCGGAGGATGGAAAGTGGGCCGTCGTACAACGTGTGGAAGTGTTGTCCCGGAAAAGTGGCCAATTAGCTCTGGCTGTTATCCACTTCTCCGGTACCCGAACGGTCTGATCGTGCCGATTTAGTGTGAGTCAAACAGAGAAGTGGTCACTGCTGTGGTCATCCCGAAGCACTTGCCAGGTGTAGTTCAGGAGGCCGTCCGTCGAGATGAACGATAGATCTATACAGGACGGGGTGCATCTGGTGGCGTGGTAGTGTGTGGGAGAGCCGTCGTTGAGGCACTCGAAGGAGAGTTCAGCCATGAGGGTAATCAGGGTCGGAGCCACAAAAGTGGAGGTCGTATCACCCCACAAGGGGTGGCGACTATTGAAATCGCCCAAGAGTAGGAAGGGCCTGGGGAGTTGTTGAACAACCTCAACCAGGTCATCGCGGGAAACTTGGGAGTGAGGGGGGAGGTAGATCGAGCAGACTGTGTATTGCTTGTCCAGGAAAATCCTGGCAGCAACCACCTGTAACGGGGATCTAATAGGGAGGTTGTGAAAGGGGACTGTACGGTGGACGAGGATGGCAGCCCCCCTTCGTGTGCAGGTAGGAGACGGAGATGTAGTGCTAGAATATCCGGTAGGGCGGGGCATCAGTCTGGTCCCCAGGATTAGCTCCTGGATACACATACATACCGGACGAGCAGAGGCAATCGGGGAATTTAGGCCTTCGTAATTTGCGAAGGATCGTCGCTTTCGGAGGATTCATTGTTGGACGAGGGAGAAGTGGAGAGGGCGAAGGTGCTAGGGAGTTAGACTGTGGATGGAGATCTAGGTCCATGATGGCGGGGGGTAAGTCGGGAGCCTGTCGGGTCACCTGCCGTTCACCAAGGAGGAAATCGGCTGACCTGCCAACCATTTCGGGGACTGTGGGGCCGAGTCGATCGAACGGAACCGGAGACGTAGATCGCGGCAGCCCGGGGACCGTCGCGGGCTCAGAGGGTGAGGAGTCTCTCAACAGGGTTCAGTGGTCATGCAACCGGGGGGGGGTCCGTTGTCCAAATTGGCACTTCCCTTTTTGTCTGTAGTTTCCCGCGACACCCGTAGTGACAACGGGGGGTACCAGTAAAACCGGGCGGTGAGAGAGAGGACAAAGTCTGGGTGGCCAATGAAGGAAGAGCCGGAGGTACGAGAGGGGTCAGGTCAGTGTGGGTACAAGGGGATGAGCCAGGGTGCTCCCGTGGTGGGGTGGAAAAGATGACACCAGGGGGTAAGGATAAATCCATGAACTTCGAGGGTGAGGCCGAGGGTACTCTGGTCACACCATGTAGGCGTGCCAGTGCCGCGTCCACTGGATGATGTGGGGTGATCTGCCCCCTGTCTCGCCCTAGGTGGTGGCTCGTGCACGTCAGCAACGACTGTCAACTTCTGCAGGGGTGAGTGAGAGGGTCATCGTAGGCGAGATTAAGGGTGTAGGTGCTCGGGTTCTTCTCTCAGATTTCGGAGAAGAGAGGGAGGCTTGCTGGATGGTCGGTGAGTCTGGAGACTCACTCCGGCGTCTCCGCCTCGTTGATTTACTCCGGGCGCTAGGTTTGTGTGTGTTCTCGGAGTGCGGTGAAAGCGGGGTTCCTGGGAGACGAGAACTGAGAGTCCTGATTCCAGAGGTCTGGGAAGTGTGTAGCTTTGGAGATTCATGGTGGGTAGGCATGGTAGAGGGACAGGCGGCTGCCGGGTCCGGCGTGGGGCCCGATCGGGAAGGGGGATTAGTAGTCGATGGGGGTTTGAGTGGCGGATCCGGACGGCGAGTCGAGGGAACTGAGCCGAGGGCTGCAGCATACGAGACCCCCGGCCTCGCCTCCCGACTCACTCCGCACCCTGTCTCGCGACTCTCGGAGGCTGATGAAGTCCTCCATCCGCAGGGCCCGGACCACCACCTCAAACTTTAAAAAAAATACATTCACGGGACAAAGAAGGATGTGTGCCGGCGCAGTTTGAGCATTTAGGAGAGTTGGGACATCGTTCTGGGTGGGCGATGTCCCCGCAACGTACACACAGTTGTAGCTGTCGCCATACCGAACTGACGTGCCCAAACTTATTGCATTTAAAGCAACGGGTCGGGTATGGAATGTATGGGCGGACCGAGAACTCGCTTGATGCGCGGGGTGGGGGAGGAGGTACCTCCTTGATGAGACGCGAATCGATGAACCTTAATGACACACTCGGGTGTGAGGTCTTCTAATAACTCGTTCTCGGGTATCGTCAATAAACGAGTAGCGAAGATAGTGCCCTGACTCTGGTTCAGGCGAGGGTGAGGGGAAACGGTCACCGAACATCCGAGGACTTCTGTGAGGGAGAGTAGGGCATTCGTTTCTGTCGCTGTTTGCGATTTTATAAGGAGAGAACTAGGGGTGCACCGGATATGAATTTTTCATATCCGGCCGATACCGGATATATATTATTAGGTACTGTATTATTTTTACACATATTGCTATGTTTTGTTTTGCATTGGGGGAAAGCGCCCCCCCGCCAAATATAAGATAAATAATAATTTAAGTATATTCAGATGTTTAATTGTTTTTTCTTTCAGGTTCTTGTGTCGTATTAAACTATTAAGTATTAATCATGACAAGTTTTGTGTGGTCACTGTATACAATAAATGATCCTAGTGATATCACTGCAAAGTGTAATATTTGCCAAAAGATTATCAAACGTGGGACGGAGAAAGGTGGCCAAAAGTCTTTTAGC